>CM031243.1:299319548-299908159 GCA_018340775.1 Taxus wallichiana var. yunnanensis | reverse complement strand
CACAATAATGTTTTCATTGTTTTGATACAGCTGAATTATATAGATGGAGGCATCTCCTCTTTAAAACAGCTTTTACAATCTAAGCAAGCATACATTTATATTAGAAACACAACTATATTCAACTGATATAGCCCGCTAACATTTTACTCTAATTAATCTAGCTTGCTTCAACGGCAGAGGATTGGCTGTCCTTGCTAATGAAATTGTCAATGTATCCTTTCCTGCAAAAACAAAGGGAAAGAAAACAATAGTAAACTTAGACTCTCCACCATATCCCATTAAATTAGCAGTCGTGAAATTAAAGTACCTAATGGGATTATCATCTTGAGGGCGGTTGTATGGAGTCCACACTGGCTCGCCCACGAACAATCTCATCGCCTGCCAACACAATATGAGAAATTTAAAACCCAATTCCTTTGTATTTTTAGAGTTTACTCAAACTTCTAACAGAATGAAATGAAATTAGGAGAATTATACACCCAATTCAAAGGAAAGATTCCCCCATTATTCTTAGAAGAAGAATCCCCTCAATTTAAAGGGATGGTTTCCCTCGATTAATGGAGGAAAATAAAATTCCCTCAATCCTTGGCTATTCTGGGCACTAAGCCAAAGAAAAGAATTACACCAAAACTGGAATAACTATCCTTCAATTGGAAAATATTCAAAACCCATCAAAATTCGACACCTTAACCTAATTCAGAGTGATGATAGTTTTACCTTTGTGTAGTTGGAGCTGTCCATTGTGAAACGGTGATAGATCCCTGCAGGCAGAACTATCAAGTCCCCTTTCTTTACCCAAACCCGGATCCACCTGTCATCTTGATCCCTCACATCAAAATATCCGCTGCCATCCAACACTAGACGAATCTCCTCGTCGGTGTGGATGTGCTCTTCGAAGAAACTCTTCAGTTTGAGCTCGTAGTTTGGGAGCTTATCTGGAGAGCAAGTGATTGTATCCTAAACAAACAATAGAAGAGGTGTTTCAAGGACTTGGTTGCATACTTTCAAGTCAATCTGTATTGATTTATATTTAGAGATTAAGTTTATATAAAAACATTTCTTGTAAGCCAACATTCAATTGGGTACAGCAAACCCTCTTGCAATGTATACAGAGTGTGAAAACCGACAGAAATAGCGACGAAAAGGGGAAATTTGGGATTTACCAGTGACAGAAAATGATGAAATGATGAAAATTGGGCATTCAGTTGGTAGAACAAACCCTCTTGCAATGTATGCAGAGTGTGATAATTGACGGTAATAGAGACGGAAAGGGGAAAATTGGGATTTATCATGACAGAAAATGATGAGATGATGAAAATTGGGCATTCAGTTGGGTAGAGCAAACCCTAGTGCAATGTATACACAGTGAAAATTGACGGAAATAAGGATGGAAATTGGACTTCACAGACAGAAAATTATTTGCGATTTATTAGTGATAGATATAATGAAAATTGGACTCTCCCGGTCACAAAAATTAAGCTTTACAAGTGGAGGGATTCGCATGTTAAGTTTTTACATCTAAGGGGAAACACTGGGACGCCAGTGAGCTTAACGCCGGAGTTCTTTCCCTCAAACAACAGAAATCAAACCACAAAAACACAAACCCTAATATAGGAAAGTGGGATGTTATGGGTTAGTTATATACCGAGTAAGTATAGCCCCTGTCCTTGCGAATCTGTTCCAGCTCTTCATTTGTCTCGTAGTTATCACCCTCCAAATGCCAGTACAAAACTCCCAAATCTGGAATCACAAATATTCATTCATCCTCATAAATAAAGGAAAGGAAATGGCGTGTGTGAGTTTAATCGCAAATAAATACCTGCTAGTTTCTCCAGAGAAACGTATTGCTTTGGTTCACAGTGATGAGGCAGCCTCTGATCTTCGTTTTCACCGCCTTCCTTCATGTACCACGCTTCCATTTTTCCTTTCTCCTGTGAAAGACAAAGTCAAACCCTCTCAGCCATCATATTAAATCAAAAAACAAGGCCACCATTTCTATAATCAGATCTGACCAAAATAAAACATATACAATTGCAGAAATGGCCGACCATCCCATTCTGCAAACCACAAATACAATTTACCTCAACTGTTCCTAAATAAACACAATCCTCTCCGGAGTAGCACAGATATTGATCATTAAGGAACTGGGATAGATAGATTGGAAAGGAGGTTATTCCGTTTTATAGGCAAACTCTCCAAGTTCAAACCGGCGGAAGAATACTTGGCTCTACCTTGACTTGAATTTTTAGCCGGAAATTGGAAATCTTTACTTCATACTTAATCCTATCCAGTTGTAGGGTTAGGTTCAGCGAAACTTTCCAACTGCTGCCTGGCCCTATGTTTACATTGAGGACCCGCCTTCTTTTCCTAATGGTGAATTTTATTCGCCATACAAAGAGGCGTACAAATTTATTCTTCTTTAGAAATATCAAAAATATTTCTTAATGAATTTCCATAGAATATTGAAGAGTAACTCTAATATAATATTAAACGATGAGTAACGTAGTGTAGAAGTAATATACATGAAATCGTTAATGAAAATATCTCGTGGTATAGGGAAATTGTATGTTTATTGACTAGCAAGTGTATGGGAAATGTGCGATGGAAACGCCAAAAGGGATGCATTGAAGAAGTTATATATGAGGCAAAATATTAGAGGAGGAAAATGGGTAATGAAGAAGGGGTTTGAGAGAGGAGAAGTAAGTTGGTAGGGAAAACAGGTAGGGGAAACCATTTTGTGAAACTCTTGAAGGAAACTTACATATGTTTGAATCTCGAACTCTACCTGTTATCCAAAATGTGCCCCCCTGCTCATTTTGTGGCTAACTCCTCCCATTCTTCCCTCTCTTGTGCCTCGATCGCAAAATTTTGCTTTGAGCACTCAAAACCTTACGGAAGTGGCACCTTTGGATAGAGCTATTTTTCAACTTTCCGAGAAGGTAAAGTTTTCCTCCTAACTCCATGTATTTTTCAAGTTATGGCTTGGCGGAGTTTTTGTGGGAAATTTTCCCCTGAAAGGCCCGCAATCGGGACGTGCCACGTGTCAAAAAATTTCCCACCAGGACCCGATTTGGCCCTATTTTGCCCTAAAACTTCAAATCGCCATATCTTTCGATCCAGAGCTCGGTTTTTGCATTCTTTATATCAATGGAAAGCTGGTGAAATTATCTACAAGATTCTGGGGTCAATTTTGCATTTTGGTGGAGTTTGGAGAGAGAAAATCAAAAAATGCTTCTGGCACGTGGTCATGAACAGAAATGACATTTCAACCACCGATTTTAATGAAGAATGGCTCGCATTCTCTCCCAAAGCATGGTTAAAAATGTCGTGGAATGGAGTGTCGGGCGCCCATGCTTTGTTTTGATGGCATTTTGGTCAATGGTTTGAACCCCTTGCACATTTTCCCTGCATTTCTCTCTCGGGGTCGGGTCGTGGTTTGCCTTTGTAAAGCCAGGATGAGTTCATTTTGCAAAGGGAGACACTTTTTCAGCTCTGCAACTTCCTTTTCTTCCTCCTTGCGTAATTTGTGAAGAAATTTTACCTTTCCATGTAATGCAAAGACCTTTTCTTGCCTCTGGATCACTATAATGTACTTGTATTGGATCGAGATGTTGATATATGTTCTGTGATTAAAATCCTTCAATCCTTTCATATATCTATCATTGCTTTCTTGATCTTTCGTTACATTTTGAGCATTTGTGCATGTTTTGTGTTGTGTTTCCTTGTGGATTGTGTATTTCATGCAAAGATCGTGTGTGTCTACAACTCCTTTGGTGCATCACCTATTAGCATTAGTTCTTTCTTTTTGCATTCTCTATCTTTGTCTCCTTGGAATTTAGAGTAGATTTAGGAGTTTAAACCTCTACAATTGTGCAAGTAAAATAGCTAATCGAGAGGAGTTGAGGAACCACCTCTAATATGGAGATTCCTTTCTCATTTTGCAAGTCCCACACTTGGGGGAAAGGATTGATGTTGCGCAATCACATTGGATGCTAGTATGATCAAACTAGAAATATGATCAACATCTCAGGGTCTGGCGATTTGCAACAACACTACCTATATTAGATACGAAAACTCTACATTTATTGTTCTTTATGTCATTGATTTCATGTGCATTCATGAGCAATGTCTATCTTTAGCATTTGAGGTAGCGATCGGGGTTTCCTCTCAAAGAACATTCGTGTTGATCCTTTTCAACAATGACCATCGACACCAAACCTCGACCTTCCTTTTCCCTAATGTAGGTTAGGCACATCTACTATAGTCACATTTGGAGACGCCCACTAGTGCAAGTAATGTTTGAGGCATTTATAAATTGTAAGAGAGAAAATATATGTTTTATGCGTGTGCCTTGGATCTTCTTCGATCCTCTAGCTCATCCAAGGTTTAAAAAGGGAATGTTTTACTTTGAATATTATAATTTGGTTGAGTGGTTGTCAAAATTAGTTTGCATTAGACTAATTTTGTGCATACTTGGTTACACAACTCATCCAAAGAAAATGAGAATGCATGTGTTCCCTCCAATAGATTCCCAACCCGAAAATTCCCCTCACTTAATCCCTTTCTTCGTCATGACTCTTCCCCATCCAATATTTCACTTTCAATTTTAACTTCTTCTTTGCCTCCATATTGGTGTCTTCAGTGCACCACATGGGTGTGATTACTAGTTACAATAAATAATTAGACTTACATTTTCCATCATGGTACATTGGAGTGGAACATGTTTTCTTGGCATGAAATCCTTTGTTGAGTAAGGTTAGTTCATCATAAATCATCATTTTCTTAATTGAAAAAGAATACCCAAAGCAAGGAAATTCTATTTTTATTTTCAACAATAATGTACTATAGTGAGTCCACTCATTACAATATTTTAAGGATGAGATATGATGTTTGAACTTGCACAACATGACATTGGCATTATTTTAAAAAGCTAATAATTAAGTGTTTCATGAGATATCCATATAGTAGGAAATAGGAAACAATTTCCACATGTTAGGAATATGAGATGGAAGGCTAAATGTGGGAAGTGCATGAGCCCCTCCAAAGAATTGGTCATATGAGTGCTATGTAGATTTTGTCTATCGATAGAAAGTTTTAGAATAACTTTGATAGATTGGACTAGTTTTATATTGCTATTTTTATTTTTGAGAGGTGACAAATTTGGAAATATATTTTGGCATATGTCAAGAATGTCTCATTAAAATATTTTCCGTATTGAGGAGAAAATAAGGAGAGAAAATTTTGAGAGTGGTGCACATATATGATGAAATAAGTATTGAGTAACATGAGTCAACTTAATCAAAAATAGTATCAAACTTAAGAATAATGTTTTGTTATGTCTATTTTAAGTCATATGGAGGGTTCACTTAGTCATCACTATTACCTTGTTTGTTAGTTGTACGATGCCAACACCCAACCTTTACACAACTCAAAGAAACAGAAAATTTTGAGAAAATACGAGGGAAATGGACTTTGCTCTTTTTAGTTATTTTTATGATGTCAAATTTTTTGAATGGACAACATTTAATTTGTTAGTGTGCCGATGAATTCCCAAGCTCAAACTTTTAATTTTTTAGAATGGATAAATTTCTTCAAAGTCAATGGGATTACCATTGTTGGTAATGACATTCTTGATGGACAAGGAGCAACTCAGTGAGCTCTCTTAATACGATAAATAGGTGTGTGTCTCCGCTTATTTGGATTTCTTTTTAAAGAAACACCAACATGTATACATCAGAATAGCATCAGCGTTGTAGTTTATTTTTAGAGAAATGTTGTCGGTGTGTTAGCACATCACCCAGGCATAGCCTAAGTGCTCACTTTGGAAGCACGCACAACTTTACCAGTCCCTCATTTTGTCATTTTGCCAAGATGTAATCTTACATTCATGGCTAACATAACATGCAAATATATCCTATGAAGAACATGAATTACTATAATATGCGTAGAGATAATTGATCAACCAAAAGGATCTTTGTATTCAATATACTCATGATGTATTACAATATGTTAGGCTCAACCAACCTCCATTTATAGACTCATGCATAAGGCAAGATTCATACATGGACTCAAACTCTATTAAATCTTGACTCGACTTATATATATGGTTATAATATATATATATATATATATATATATATATATATATATATATATATATATATGGTAGGAACTTTTCCTTCATCGTTTACATGCTTTAATTTAAACTTAGATTACTCCTATACATAGCTTGCATGTTTTTCTAACTTGTACTTCATATAAATAGATGCATAGTGTGTGGTTCTCAATAAGTAACTGTTTTAAATCAAGAAGTTACATCTTTATCTTATGCGCTATAATAACCGCCACATGTTGTATAAATAGGTTTTCCTCCTTCATGTGTGCTTCAAGTCTATTCTCGAGCCCTACATGTGCTTTTACCCATGTTTATCTCTATTTTTAGCTTTGTCTTGACAATCACGTCAATTTGTTCTTTTTCCTATTTGTAGCCTACCTTAGAAATATGACTAACTATTGGCTTAGTTATTCATACGTGTAACCCTTTACGTGTCCTTCTTTATTTCTCTTACGTGTCCTTCCACACATTTTTTAAACCCTTGTAACTTCTTTGATCATGCTTCTACACGCACCCTTATGCACATCCTTTAATATTCACGCATGTCTCATACTTAGTCAATTTCTCAGCCCAAAATTACCCCACACTAGGTATATTGTCTATCCTTGGAAATACCAAACAAATGAATGAATGAATAAAGAATCCTTTCTAAAATAATGTGAGCAATACCCCAGAGAAGGTTGAATAAGGAATAAAATAATGTCGAAAATATTGTATGCTCACGTGCGACCAAAAACTAGGCTCAGGTTATCTGTAGGAGTTCAGGGAATGCTACATTGATTGTTTCTGCTAGCCCTTTTCATTCCTCTAGCACATCATCTGACCTTCCTATTGTTGCAAATCAGCAGCACCCCCTGGATGTTGATCAGATTTCTAGTTTGATCATACTAGCATCCAAAGTGTGATTGCACAACATTGAATCCTTTCTCCAAGTGTGGGACTTGCAAAATGAGAAAGGAATCTCTAGTTTAGAAATTTGGTTCCTCGGTTCCTCTAGTCGATTTATCACTTACAAGTTGCAGAGGTCTATATTCCTAACCCTACCCTAAATTCCAAAGGAGACAGAGATAGAGAATGCAAAAAAGCTAAAACTAATGCTAATAGGTGATGCACCAAAGGAGTGGTGAGCATTTTTTACTTCTGCAGATTGACACAAGTCATAAAATGTAACAAAAAAACAACATGCACAAGTTGATAACTGTAATGAAGAATCAGAAATTAGTCAAACAACACAAGCAAAGGATGGAAAGTTAATCACATGGCTTGTATTGTTATTTTAACATCAAAATCACTTGCATTACAACACCTGAGAGGCAAAAATAGGTTGCAATTCTTAGAAAAGGTCTGATATTCCACCAAAATCACTTCCAAGGTGAGAAGGGGGACCTGCAATACACAAAAAATGTTCAACCCTTTGAAAATGAGCCAAATCTGGCTTTTACAAAGGCAAGGGCGAGCCCAGAGAGAGAAATGTGGGAAAACGTGGAAGGGATTCAACCATTGACCAAAACGCATTCAAAAGCAGCATGGACATCCTTACAGACCCATCCCCGACATTTTTTAGCCATCTTTGAGGAGAGAATGAGAGCCATTCTTCATTAAAAGCGGTGGTTGAAACGTCATTTCGTCCCATGACCACGTGCCATAGGTGTTTTTCAACTTTATCTCTCAAACTCCATCAAAATAAAAAATGACCCGGAATCTTGTAGAGATTTCACCAACTTTCCATTGATATAAAAAACGTGAAAACCGAGCTCTGGATCGAAAGATATGGCCATTTGAAGTTTTACGGCAAAACAGGCCAAATCGGGTCAAGGCAAAAATTTGAATTTTTGCACCTTTTTGGTCATTTGGAAAATTTTCCAAAATTTCCCGTGCTCGCCACTCTAGGTGCCACGTGGCGGCATCTCATTGGTCGTGGGCCTTTCAGGGGATTTTTTTTCTTCAAAAAACTCTGTTGAGCCATAACTTCAAAAAATACATGGAGTTAGGAGGAAAACTTTACCTTTCCTACGGAAAGTGAGAAATAGCTATATCCAATGGTATCATTTCCAGAAGGTTTTGAGTGCCTGAAATCAAAATTTTGTGACTGAGGCACAAGAGAGGGAAGAATGGGAGGAGTTAGCCACAAAATGAGCAGGGGGCACATTTTGGATAACAATTTTGGCGACTCAGAGGGGTCATCTGCCTGCTGGATGAAGTTACCAGTTGCCTGAAGCATCCATTGGGCATGGAGTCATGAGTTGTAGCCTGAAAACTGATTTGAACTTTGAAAACCTCCTCTTTGAGCCACTTGGAAACCCACTAAAATGGACTGTGCAAGAGCAAAACCAGCACCACAAAAACTATGTACAAAACTAAAAATCATACATGCTCCAAAATGGAACATGCAGAGTGTGCACAAGCACTTCTTTTACTGAAAGCAAAACTACCTATCCTACTCTAACTGGAAGCAAAAGTGGGCTAAACAAACCCTGCAACTGGTTGGGAGAAATAACTTCCCTTTCTCAAAAGTTGCAACCATGCAACTGATTTGGCACTAAACATGGCTGATTGGATGAGTGGAAAATCAACAAGAAGCTGGTCTTCTACCCAAATCATCAAGGTGTCAACTAAAAACAAATCCAATACCTCTTTTAGTTTCTCTGCATTTGGATTGAAGAGGTATGACAGCTGATCCTTGGTACTTTGTAGCTCACCCTCATGCTTAGAAGCAAGCATGACTGGTTGTGACTTCTCCTTTGACTCCAATGAAGTCAAATACCTTATTGGGCAAGGTATGATCCGTTTGATATGCCCATAGCTCTGATTTTCAACTCCAAAAATGGAGTCTTCTTGTAGACCTTCTTGGGTGGGTGATGTGGAAGCAATGGTAGGACTTTTCTTCCCTTTCTCTTCCTTCATGGCAACATGGAACTCTTCTATAGTGTGCAACTCCTCGTTATTGATTGCAACATCCAATGAAGTTGCTTTTGCATTGTTGTTACCTACTGCAATACATTGTTGGCTTTGGAGCTCCTCCATTGTAGCTTTTGGAAGATCAAATTCTTCCAGCTTTGATTCAAGAGGCATGTTGCAAACTGTAGGTTGTTGTCCTTGAACTCTTTTGTCCATGGCAACAAGTTCTTGTTGTTGGAGAACGAATGGTGAAGAAGGAAACATGGTAATTTCAGCTAGCTCTTCATCTAAACATTCTTCTAAGTCTGATGGCAAATCAAACTCTTGAATGTCTTGCTGTGCGAGAAAAGTCTCTCCCTCTTGTATGGTGGCCTCCAAATCTGCATTTTCTTCACCCTGTATAACTTCATTTTCAAACATGAAACTTGTCAATCCAAACTCATCCCAAAAATCAGATTGTTGGAGAGATGAAGTGGGAGAGAAGCATGAAATTTCTTGTGCCTTTTGCTCACAATTTGGACCTGTTTTGTTCACCTCCATAATGGCTTCATCAATCAAATCAGCCCCTTCAAATGAAAGCAAAAACGTATCAATAATGCTTCCTTCTTCTACTGTTGTAAAAACTGACTTGACCTCATCCATTTGCTCCTCAAAGATGGATTTTGAGATGGTTTTCCTTCCTTCTCGATGGCTGATTTTGCGGTCTGCAAAGCTGGATCAACATTTTCTTTGGGCAATGGCACCCAACTCATCACCAACAAACTATTGTTTTTCTCGCTTCACTGCTGTTATAAAATCAGCCTTGTTTTCCACTTGTTCTCCAACTTCAACATCCTCTATTGGTTTCACCATCAAGGGGATTTTTGTAATCCCGAATTTAAGAGCCCAACTCTTTAGACTTTGAATTTCTTCATCCTTGTTTGGCTCTTCTTTCTGCTGCTATTTTCCTTGATTGGCATTCTGATTTTTATCCTCCCAACATGGATTTGGGAATGCAAGAGGAGAAGTGGATTGTAACTCAATTGATTTTGCAATTTTTTGTGGTGGTGGAGGAGGTAGGAACTCTTGTTTCTTTGGAGGGAATGGCTGTTTGGAAGGGAAAAGGACAGAAGAATTGAGATGGGGTGGAAGACTAGGGAATGGAGAAATGGATTCAACACTTGGGACAACAGATGGAGAGTTTAAAACTTGACACTGCTGAGATAAAATAGATTGGGAAAGAGGGAGAGAAAAGGCATGAGATGGTGTGCTTACCTATTGACAAGGTTTTGAATACTCCTCTCATACACCTTTATTCCTTGATCCACTTTGTAAGCAATGGTAGTGTTGTAATCATGAAGTTAGCTTCTCTTAAGGGCTACAATGCCTTGGAAAAGGTCCCACCCATGGACAAGGTGCTCTACAACCGATTCTAAATGCTTTCATTTGTGCTTGAGCCTTGGATTGCACCATGTTTACCTCCATATTTTGGATTTGTTCAAAGCAGATTTGCATTTTCTTTCTTGATCGCCCTCACAACCAACATACCCTTGTGCTTGACATGCTTCATATCCAAATTGACTTTGCACTACTCTGCTCATATGGGTAGACATGCTGATTTTGAATTTGATCAAAATGCTCGTTTGGAGGATTTGTAAAACATGTTGGAGGTGTGATATACTACTGTTGTAAATGTGAATTCCATGATGGAAATGAAGCCATGATTGCACAACTTCATGGAATGGAAAAGAATGAAAATGATGGAAGGAAGAATGGATGGAAATGAATGGAAAATAGGTCTGCAACTTAGAGAATGAGTTGTTTACCAGATGGATTCGCCAGATGTGCTTTTGAAAGTGCCTCCAAAAGGCTGAATCTTTAACAGGAACACACCAACCTGTCAAAGATAAAGTGGAAGACCTCTAAGGTCCCACCGGGCGTGCCAAAACTGTTGTTGCAAATCAGCAAAGCTCCACCGGATGTTGATCAAATTTCTAGTTTGATCATACTAGCATCTAGTGTGATTGCACAACATTGAATCCTTTCCCCAAGTGTGGGACTTGCAAAATGAGAAAGGAATCTCCAGTTTAGAGGTTGGTTCCTTAGTTCCTCTGGTCAGATTTATCACTTACAAGTTGCAGAGGTCTATATTCCTAACCCTACCCTAAATTCCAAAGGAGACAGAGATAGAGAATGCAAAAAAGCTAAAACTAATGCTAATAGGTGATGCACCAAAGGAGTGGTGAGCATTTTTTACTTCTTCAGATTGACACAAGTCATAAAATGCAACAAAAAAAAACAACATGCACAAGCTGATAACTGTAATGAAGAATCAGAAATTAGTCAAACAACACAAGCAGAGGATGGAAAGTTAATCACAGGGCTTGTATTGTTATTTTAACATCAAAATCACTTGCATTACAACACCTGAGAGGTAAAAATAGGTTGCAATTCTTAGAAAAGGTCTGATATTCCACCAAAATCACTTCCAAGGTGAGAAGGGGGCCTGCAATACACAAAAAATGTTCAACCCTTTGAAAATGAGCCAAATCTGGCTTTTACAGTGCAAGGGACGAGCCCAGGAGAGAGAAACACGGGAAAACGTGGAAGGGATTCAACCATTGACCAAAACACATTCAAAACAGCATGGGCATCCTTACAGACCCATCCCCTGACATTTTTAGCCATGCTGGGAGAGAATGTGAGCCATTCTTCATTAAAAACGGTGGTTGAAACGTCATTTCTGTCCATGACCACGTGCCAGAGGCATTTTTTAATTTTATCTCTCCAAAATCCATCAAAATGCAAAAATGACCCCAGAATCTTGTAGAGAATTTCACCAGCTTTCCATTGATATAAAGAACACGAAAAACCGAGCTCTGGATCGAAAGATATGGCCATTTGAAGTTTTAGGGAAAAACAGGGCCAAATTGGGTTGGGCAAAAATTTGAATTTTTGCACCTTTTTGGTCATTTGGAAAATTTTCCAAAATTTCCCCGTGCTCCGCCACTCTAGGTGCCATGTGGCGGCATCTCATTGGCCGCGGGCCTTTCAAGGGATTTTTTTTTTCCAAAAACTCCGCCGAGCCATAACTTCAAAAATACATGGAGTTAGGAGGAAAACTTTACCTTTCTGGAAAGCTGAGAAATAGCTCTATCCAATGGTGTCATTTCCAGTAGGTTTTGAGTGGTTGAAAGCAAAATTTTGTGAATGAGGCACAAGAGAGGGAAGAATGGGAGGAGTTAGCCACAAAATGAGTAGGGGGCACATTTTGGATAACAATTTTGGCGACTCAGAGGGGTCATCTACCTGTTGGATGAAGTTACCAGTTGCCTGAAGCATCCATTGGGCATGGAGTCATGAGTTGTAGCCTGCAAACTGATCTGAAATTTGAAAACATCCTCTTTGAGCCACTTGGAAACCCACTGAAATGGACTGTGCAAGAGTAAAACCAGCACCACAAAAACTATGTACAAAACTAAAAGTCATACATGCTCTAAAATGGAACATGCAGAGTGTGCACAAGCACTTCTTTTTTACCGAACGTAAAACTACCTATCCTACTCTAAGCTGGAAGCAAAAGTGGGCTAAACAAACCCTCCAATGGTTGGGAGAAATAACTTCCCTTGCTCAAAAGTTGCAACCATGTAATCGATTTTGCACTGAACATGGCTGATTGGATGAGTGGAAAATCAACAAGAAGCTAGTCTTCTACCCAAATCATCAAGGTGTCAATCGAAAACAAATCCAATACCTCTTTTAGTTGCTCAGTATTTGGATTGAACATGTATGACAGCTGATCCTTGGTACTTTGTAGCTCACCCTCATGCTTAGAAGCAAGCATGACTGGTTGTGACTTCTCCTTTGACTCCAATGAAGTCAAATACCTTATTGGGCAAGGTATGATCCATTTGATATGCCCATAGCTCTGATTTTCAACTCCAAAAATGGAGTCTTCTTGTAGACCTTCTTGGGTGGGTGATGTGGAAGCAATGGTAGGACTTTTCTGCCCTTTCTCTTCCTTCATGGCAACATGGAACTCTTCTATAGTGTGCAACTCCTCGTTATTGATTGCAACATCCAATGAAATTACTTTTGCATTGTTGTTACCTGCTGTAATACATTGTTGGCTTTGGAGCTCCTCCATTGTAGCTTTTGGAAGATCAAATTCTTCCAGCTTTGATTCAAGAGGCATGTTGCAAACTGTAGGCTATTGTCCTTGAACTCTTTTGTCCATGGCAGCAAGTTCTTGTTGTTGGAGAACAAATGGTGAAGAAGGAAACATGGTAATTTCAGCTAGCTCTTCATCTAAACATTCTTCTAAGTCTGATGGCAAATCAAACTCTTGAATGTATTGCTGCAGAAAAGTCTCTCCCTCTTGTATGGTGGCCTCCAAATCTGCATTTTCTTCACCCTGTATAACTTCATTTTCAAACATGAAACTTGTCAATCCAAACTCATCCCAAAAATCAGATTGTTGGAGAGATGAAGTGGGAGAGAAGCATGAAATTTCTTGTGCCTTTTGCTCACAATTTGGACCTGTTTTGTTCACCTCCATAATGGCTTCATCAATCAAATCAGCCCCTTCAAATGAAAGCAAAACGTATCAATAATACTTCCTTCTTCTACTATTGTAAAACTGACTTGACCTCATCCATTTGCTCAAAGATGGGGTTTTGAGATGGTTTTCCTTCCTTCTCGATGGCTGATTTTGCGGTCAAAGGCAAACTGGATCAGAATTTTCTTTGGGCAAAGTGCCAACATGGACACCCAACTCATCACCAACAAACTGCTGTTTTTCTCGCTTCACTGCTGTTATAAAATCAGCCTTGTTTTCCACTTGTTCTCCAACTTCAACATCCTCTATTGGTTTCACCATCAAGGGGATTTTTGTAATCCTGAATTTAAGAGCCCAACTCTTCAGACTTTGAATTTCTTCATCCTTGTTTGGCTCTTCTTTCTGCTGTTGTTTTCCTTGATTGGCATTCTGATTTTTATCCTCCCAACATGGATTTGGGAATGCAAGAGGAGAAGTGGATTGTAACTCAATTGATTTTGCAATTTTTTGTGGTGGTGGAGGAGGTAGGAACTCTTGTTTCTTTGGAGGGAATGGCTGTTTGGAAGGGAAAAGGATAGAAGAATTGAGATGGGGTGGAAGACTAGGGAATGGAGAAATGGATTCAACACTTGGGACAATAGATGGAGAGTTTAAAACTTGACACTGCTGAGATAAAACAGATTGGGAAAGAGGGAGAGAAAAGGCATGAGATGGTGTGCTTACCTATTGACAAGGTTGTTGAATACTCCTCTCATACACCTTTATTCCTTCAGTCCACTTTGCAAGCAATGGTAGTGTTGTAATCATGAAGGCTAGCTTCTCTTAAGGGCTGTAATGCCTTGGAAAAGGTCCCACCCATGGACAAGGTGCTCTACAACCGATTCTAAATGCTTTCATTTGTGCTTGAGCCTTGGATTGCACCATGTTTACCTCCATATTTTGGATTTGTTCCAGCAGATTTGCATTTTCTTCTTGACTGCCCTCACAACCAACATACCCTTGTGCTTGACATGCTTCATATCCAAATTGACTTTGGCACTCTTTGCTCATATGGGTAGACATGCTGATTTTGAATTTGATCAAAATGCTAGTTTAGAGGATTTGTAAAACATGTTGGAGGTGTGATATACTACTGTTGTAAATGTGAATTCCATGATGGAAATGAAGCCATGATTGCACAACTTCATGGAATGGAAAAGAATGAAAATGATGGAAGGAAGAATGGATGGAAATGAATGGAAAATAGGTCTACAACTTAGAGAATGAGTTGTTTACCAGGATGGATTCACCGGATGTGCTTTTGAAAGTGCCTCCAAAGGTGAATCTTTAACAGAACACACCAACTGTCAAAGATAAAGTGGAAGACCTCTAAGGTCCCACCGGCATGCCAAAACTATTGTTGCAAATCAGCAGCTGACTTTGGATGTTGATCAAATTTCTAGTTTGATCATACTAGCATCTAGTGTGATTGCACAACATTGAATCCTTTCCCCAAGTGTGGGACTTGCTTGAAATGAGAAAGGAATCTCTAGTTTAGAGGTGGTTCCTCGGTTCCTCTAGTCGATTTATCACTTACTGAGTTGCGAAGTCTATATTCCTAACCCTACCCTAAATTCCAAAGGAGACAGAGATAGAGAATGCAAAAAGCTAAAACTACTGCTAATAGGTGATGCACCAAAGGAGTGGTTAGCATTTTTACTTCTATAGATTGACACAAGTCATAAAATGCAACAAAAAAACAACATGCACTGGTGATAAGCGTAATGAAGAATCATAAATTAGTCAAACAACACAAGTAGAGGATGGAAAGCTAATCACGGGGCTTGTATTGTTATTTTAACATCAAAATCACTTGCATTACAAACATCGCGAGGCAAAAATAGGTTCCAATTCTTAGAAAAGGTCCGATATTCCACCAAAATCACTTCCAAGGTGAGAAGGGGGACCTGCAATACACAAAAATGTTCAACCCTTTGAAAATGAGCCAAATCTACCTTTTACGGTCACGGGACAAGCCCGGGAGAGAGAAATCTTTGGAAAACATGGAAGGGATTCAACCATTGACCAAAACACATTTAAAACAGCATGGGCATCCTTACGGACCCATCCCCGACATTTTTAGCCATCTTTGGGAGAGAATGTGAGCCATTCTTCATTAAAACGGTGGTTGAAAGCGTCATTTCGTCCATGACCACGTGCCAAAGGTGTTTTTGATTTTCTCTCTCCAAACTCCATCAAAATTAAAAATTACCCAGAATCTTGTAGATAATTTCACCATCTTTCCATTGATATAAAGAATGCGAAAAATTGAGCTTTGGATATAAATATATGGCCATTTGAAGTTTTAGGGCAAAACGAGGCCAAATCGGGTTGGCGGGCAAAAATTCAATTTTTGCACCTTTTTGGTCATTTGGAAAATTTTCCAAAATTTCCCGTGCTCCGCCACTCTAGGTGCCACGTGGCGGCATCTCATTAGCCCTGGGCCTTTCGGGAATTTTTCAAAAACTTCGCGAGCCATAACTTCAAAAATACATGGAGTTAGAAGGAAAACTTTACCTTCTCGGGAAAGCGAGAAATATCTCTATCCAATGGTGTCATTTCCAAAAGGTTTTGAGTGCTGAAAGAAAAATTTTGTGACGAGGCACAAGAGAGGGAAGAATGGGAGGAGTTAGCCAAAAAATGAGCAGGGGGCACATTTTGGAAACACTTCCTTGAAATATAGTCACAAAATCATGCACTTTAGACAATATTTATCCGGTCTCATACTACTATTTAGAAGGTTCATGAGTGAAGAAAATACTAACTACCCCGATCTTTTGGCCATCTTATTTTACTTTTATTTCGTTATTTTCACACATTTTTATCCACATGCCTAATCTATTTCGGCATTTTCCCATCATTTTAGCCTCACTGGGCCGCATGGTAGATCTTGGGTGACTTGTGGGCACCATGGTCCCACCAAGGGGTGCCCTTTTTTTTACTTTCCCACCACTTTTTGGGCTCTTTATGTCATTTTTCATCCTTATCTTTTTAGTAGTCACCATGTCGGGGTTAATTATGAAATTAGATCAAGATAACCCTATAAATATAAAGTTATGAGACCATAATGAGGGACCTAGCATCATCTACTACTATCACTCATCTAGAGTTGCATCCATCTATTGCATTTGCATCCACATAGCTCCATCATCAAGGCACAAAAGCTAGGAGTTTGTATCACACTTCATAGGGGAGGATTCTATTCTATTCCATGCACACATACTATTACATTTTCTACATTTATTTATTGCTCTCGCTATTTCACAAAGTGTGACTGGCACAAGAGCACCTAGGGCATGACATGCACACACTCACTAGAACTACATCTAGGTTTGAAATGTAGTGCAACGCTCATTTATTAAGCCCACTATTGTGGTAATTGAGGTCAGTCTGACCCATTCATTTGCATTTTCTTTTTAGGGTTTTGATACTTCCTTTTGTGTTTTCTTCTTCATTATAGGTTTTTTATCATCTTGATTATCCATTGACATTGATGGGACAACGAATTGATGTGACAAACAATGAATATTTTTGACACCTTCCAACCTAAAAAATTATTTTTCCAAAACCATGTGAGGATTATAGAGCTCGAGATCGGGAATGGAGCGCATGGGTGCCCTAGTCTCTTCCAGGTAGTGTGCTCTAATCCACTCTTATCCTCCATCACACAATTTTTAAGACCTTATGATAGTATGTTCTTTCATTTTACTAAGTTTCTAGTCACCTGCTACATAACTCCCAACACCATTATTATCAGCTGAGTTCTTATTTTTACCTTTCTTTTATTTTATTAGGGTTTCATTTACATTTTTGTGGTTAGTTTGTTACTTTATATTTACTACTTAGTTGCATTTTTTTTTGTTTATGTCCTCTAGATTAGATTAATTATCTAGACTATATTCATATTTTAGTTAATCATTTTGGTGAACCCGACCACTTTCACACTTAGGATCCTCCTCTTTCTTCTATCATGGGTCATCAAGTCTCTTTATCTAATTTACTTAAGAGATATCCTCATTGTCGGGTTGTTTTGCAAAAATAGCTAGACTGCATGTCTTTAGATGATGATATGCCGCCACACAAAATAAGTCCTATATTCGATTGTTTATTTGATGACTCGACCCTAGTGATTCTCCATCTACTCAACCCCTATTAGACTCGATTCAAGACTTACATACATTATTTCAAGATAAATTTTCAGTCATGGAATCCATAATCACATCTCTTAGATATGAAATTCAACAACTTAAGGATGCTTCTCAATCACATGTTTGTGTTCCTTCTACATCTTATATGCAATCTATGTCCACTACATGTCATGTCATTTAGTTGAACCTCAAGACATGCCATTTCCTAAGCCTCTCATATTTGAGCATAATACTATGCCACATGACATTCTTATTCAACTCCTTAGTCATCAGTTGATTACCCTACCACCTACTCATTACTATTCTCCTATCAGTTAGTGAAATATCAAGGTCATCCATATTGTAATTATCATCAAATCAATGGACATAATGACAATGATTTCCATACTTTTCATCACATAATCCAAAGTCTTAAGCATCAAGGTCTTATTTCATTTAATGCACAACATCCTATTACAAAGGTTACACCCACATGGGCTCCTAAGTCTATTCCTCCTTCGATTAGTCAAGATCCGTCTAAGCAATCACCTATGGCATACCCATCTACAATTGTTATACCATGCTATGTGGCTATAGTGATCCTTCCTCTAATCTTTCTACGAAGTTCTAGATGCTTCTCTTATTCATTACATGCTTGATGTTGAAATCACTCACATGTGCATAATGATTCTTCTCCTAGTCAAACAAATACTATAGTCCCATCACATGATTCTCCTATTTTTGATGTTGCTTCTTCTCCACTTAATGAGCATCACACCACCATTTCTCTCATGCCTTCTTTGAACAGACAAGCACCGCTAACCAATCACCCTATATTATCCCCAAGTCAACAAAGTTAATCCCTTATCAAAATTAGTTCACCAACCACTCCTACTAAGTCATCTACTACATTACCAAATAAACCTAAACAATCTCCCTTGAGACTCAATGCAACTTGGTCTCCTCTCAAATCTAAGCTCCAACTAATTAATTTCATCCTAGTAACTAACCCTCCTACTAGTGATCACGATATATTTCAATTTCACCACCATCACATAGTGTTCCTATTAACTTTATCCAACATGGTCCCACCATGCAAACTTGGTCTTTGGTAGGTGTCTCTTGTCACTCTACTCTCTTGATGACACACTCATATTCTTATGGTTCTTATATGAATGTTGAGGGGTCCTTTACAATAAAGAACCTCATTTCATCTTACATTACCATACTTATCTATTACATTACCACCTATACATACACTACACATCTATCATACTTTAATGCTCCTTACACATCATCAATTACAAAATCTATAATGCTTCATCTCCTCATACATCATTTATCACATAATACATGCATTATCATACACTTGGGGGCATAACATCCCACATCCCCCTAATTTTAGCATCTACACATATCTCACTTTTGCATTCTCATACATCAATCTCATAGCATACACATACTCATTACACACTTTAGCGTCATTACCCGATGACACACTCTTGTGCTTTGGTTCACACTTGACTGTTGAGGGATTACTATTACACTAAACCCCACACATTGCACTATAGGCATTACACATTGCATTTCATCCCACATTTGTGTCAAACACCATACATTCTACATTTATTCTACACCATTTTGGCATTTGTACATTTATCCATCACATATCATACTAGTCTTCACCTTACATATACTATCTTCATATCATCCATATGTTCACTATCATACACTATTCATCTTGCGTATTACATACCCTATTAGGCTATCTACGCATATCCTATACATAGTCACATACCTCACATCATAAATTGTGTCTTCATATCATACATTTTCTACATACTATACTAGTATTCATCACATATGATTCTAGCATTACATCATCCTAAATACTACATTACTAGTCTATATATGCCTCTCACATTGCATACTCTACATTACATCCTATACATTCTACATTACATTTTACACATCGCACATTTACACATTCTATTCATCTCATGGTTGTTTGTTCTCATACATACATTTATTGTCTTCTACACATGCACTCACCACCCTATGATGCACTTTAGTTCCTCGGTCCATACTCAATCTACCGAGGGTTTACAAATCAAATGGACCTTACATTCACCATGTGACATTTCATCCTATGACATTCCTAGGCTAGTGACATACGCTTTAGGCTAGATTGTCACTCACACTCTTTCTATCTAGTAGTGGTATACTTTAGGCTAGATCACCACCTCTATTATATCATCTTGTAGTGGTATACACCTTAGGTTACATCACCACCCCTTCTTCCATCTTGTAGTGATATACTCTTTAGGCTAAATCATCACCTATCCTATCATTTTGTAGTGATATACACATTATATTAATCATCACTCATCCATTCATCTTATAGTGATATACGCTTAGGCTAAATCATCATGTATACATTCATCTAGTCATGATATACGCTTCGGCTATAGGGTTCACACACATCCTTTCTATATGTCGCACTTCATTACTACACATACACATTCACCACAATGCGCTAGACACAACAAACACTACTCGACCATTTCCCGATGACACACTCTCATTTATGGTTCATTCTTGACTTGTTGAGGGGGAAACAAAATGAACCTCATTACATACATTTCCATTCACTCGGGGGCACGTGAATCCTATCATTCCATCTTGCATTCCATTCCATTCCATCCATCCACATCATACTACATTGTCTTGGGGCATTTACTCTTGTTTACTAGTGTTTTACATGATCACTTTACTACACATGTTAGATTGATTTCTTATATGTCATTATCTATATCATCCACACATGTGCATTCACACCTTTTCTTAGTGTGATTATAGATATAGGAATCCTACATGTGGCATGGATTCTCACCTTCTACCCTTCCTATACTAGTCACTGGGGGCATCCACATTCATCTCTTCAGGTGCTATTGTTTCATTTTTGTACTTAGCACTTTACATTACTTGGTTATTCACGCTTTGACATATTGGTTATTTCTCTAACATGCTAATGGGTATTCCATGTGCAACACTTGTTTCAAGGATTATATGTTTCCATGACTACTTGTTTATTTGTTTACACTTGTCTTCCATTGATTGTTATTGTATGTGAACTTTGCCCTATGTTTGTGTGCACACTTGCTTTTTGTTTGTGGTCATGATGACCTTGCATGTCTTGTGACATCGTGAGTGATGTCCCATGTTTGCAGCCTACTTTATGTGTCTTACTTGCTTTCTTGCATGTTTACATTTACTACATTGTATGCATAGCTTACACATGTCTTCTATATGCATGCCTTGTTTATTTACACTTGTCTTTGGCTAGCCTTCTTGTTTGTGCGTGTCTTGGTTTCTACCAAGCACTTTCAGGGTTAAAATGTGCATATGGTTGGTCCTCTTTTGGGGCCACATGTCTCCTATCAGTGATGTTGCATGCGCCCCCAAAGAGGGGGCATCATTTGGGGTTTTTTTACATACTAACACAAAGATTCTACACTCGACACGGTTCAATTTTCTATAGTGAGTGGGTTTGAACAACTCTACAAACCCCATACATAATGGATTTTATAGACATGGTGTCCTTAGCATTTTGGGAAGTAGTTACAGGCTTGGAGGTTACAAAGTGGGTGTGCCTCTCTACACTACTTCATCCAGTGGCATTAGATCACCCAAAAAACTAGGACAATACAAATATCTCTTCACACACATTTCAGCAGAAGTGGTTAGATCTTGGAGGACATGAACATTTCCTCCCTACACTTCTTCAACTAGGGTGGTGTGAGATCACCCAAAAAATTGTAGTATAGGATATCCTTCTACACTCTTCCTCTCGACATGGATCAAGTGCACATGTTCCATTTACACTTTTCATTTCACATATTTTACATTTTCATATTTTACACACTTTCCTATACATGTGTATTTTACATAACATTTTTACATTTACATACATACATATTTGACTACTTGATCATTTTCTCCTTGCAGTTCAACCGTATGAGAAACAAGTAATCAAATTGGGGCAACAACAATAACAACATCAACAACAACACTCCGCGATAGCACATGCTTTACTAACCATATAGGTACACTACACACCATAGCAGCTACACACGTGTTTCACCCTAGGTTCACTCTCATCACTTTTTCTTTGCGTGCATTTTTCATCTTTAGTTTCCATGCTCCTCCATCTTTCTTTTTGTCATTCCACTTTTGTCTAGTCCTTTGAGCATTTCTACTACACTCTTCATGGACATTAGGTACACATTTCTAATTACTTTATGTTACTAAGCTTTCAACTCACCAACATAAAGTGGGGGAAAATGTAGTCACAAAATCATGCACTTTAGACAATTTTTATCTCGGTCTCATACTACTATTTATAAGGTTCTTGAGTGAAGAAAGTACTAATTAACCCTTGTCTTTTGGCCATCTTATTTTACTTTTATTTTGTCATTTTTACACATTTTTATCCACATGCCCAATCTGTTTCAACATTTTACCATCATTTTAGCCTCGGATGGGGTGCCAGGGTAGTCTTCTACGGTGCTCATGGGTGCCCTAGTCCCACTAGAGGTGCCCGGATCCTTTTTACTTTCCTAGAAATTTTTGGGCTCTTTCTAGCCTTTTTTCATTCTTATCTTTTTGGTAGTCGGCCATGTTGGGGTTAATTACAAAATCAGATCAAGAGAACCCTATAAATATAAAGTTATGAGACCATAATGAGGGACCTGACATAATCTACTACTATCACTCATCTAGATTTGCATCCATCTATTGCATTTGTATCCACATAGCTCCATCATCAAGGCACAAGCTAGGGAGTATGTATCACACTTCATAGGGGGGGATTATATTCTATTCCATGCACACATACTATTACATTTTATAGATTTAGCTATTGCTCGCTATTTCACAAAGTGTGAATAGAAAAGAGCATCTAGGGCACACACGACATGCACACACTCACCAAAACTACATCTAGGTTTGAAATGTAGTGTAGCACTTAGTTAGTAAGCCCATTGTTTTGGCTTTGAGGTCGGTTTGACCCATTCATTTGCATTTTTTTAGGGTTTTGATGCTTGGCTTTGTGTTTTCTTCATTGTAGGGTTTTGGTGAATCCATTGATCTTGGTGTGACTTCAAAGTGATAAAAGGGAATATTTGTGAAACTCTTCCAACCCATAAAAATTCATATCTTGAAACCTACGAGGACTACAAAGCCTAGATTAGGACTTGAGTGGCCACGGGTGCCCTAGTCCCTTTCATGGGTGCTCTTGTCCACCCTTAACCGATGCTCACACAATTTTCTAAGCATGGTTATGATAGTCTGTACTTTCATTTTACCAAGTTTCCAACCCGACATACCCCCGAAACCATTGTGAGTCAACTAAGTATTTTATTTATTTTATTTTATAATCAGGGTTTCATACTTTTGTGTTTAGTTTACTTGGGTATACATTGTACTTAGTTGTTCATTTACTTACTGCTACAATAACATCAAATTAGTCTAGAATATTCATATTTTAGTTAATCATGAAATGATTTGACCATGCTCGATATGCTCTCTAGAGTCATTCCTTTGACCTTCTCATGTAACTCCTTCAAAATGATGATCCTTTGAAGCCAATTATTCTAGGAATTTTACTCCCTTCATCACCATGGCATGCAGTTCCCCTAGCCTCACTTCTAGTTTGTCATGCTTATTCTTGATGGTCTTCTTCATGTCCTCTACCTCTTGCAAAAATTTAGCATGTGCCACCTTATCCCCTATATATAATGAATCCTGGAGGTTTCTCATTCCTGCTTCCTCTTCCGATGCAGATACACGTTGATAATTAAGGTATCCTTAAACTTGATGAAGATCCTTTCGCCTTCTACACAACTTCCTTTATTTCGTGTCGATCTCTTCATACTCGTTTACCCTCTTATCAATCTTCCCGAGATTATCCATCCCTAATTCCTCTGTTGTTTTTTCTTATCTCTATTGGCCCTTATTAGTAACAAATTGACCAACTCTTCCAAGTTGTCAATTACCATGTTTCCTTCAAGCTTGGCCTCCATGATTACCTCAAGACATGAGCATGTGATGTTATTCATAATTTCACCTACCTTAGTATTTACATCGCTTTTCAACCTCTTCTTGGCCTTATTTGGAAGCATTATTAATATTTTGGTGCACAACTTCATTAGCCATCTTTATTAAGGCATTAGTATCCTGCGCATCTGAAATTTGTGTAAAAACTAAAATTTGAAGGGTCTTCGATGGGTCCTTCATCCCTTGCAGCTCATCCATGACCTCTTTGCTCAATTCAAACTCTGAATATTCCATGTGAATCTTCATCGCAAAGGAAAACATCTTATGTGTCTTGACATGAGCTTCAAATTTTTCCATCATATCCCAAAAATATAATTCATCGACCTCATAGATCTTTGAAATCTCACCCAGATGAATTTGGAAGTGTCATCTATGTACCCCATGCGAGGGTG
The DNA here is from genome assembly GCA_018340775.1 of Taxus wallichiana var. yunnanensis. Taxonomy (NCBI): domain Eukaryota; kingdom Viridiplantae; phylum Streptophyta; class Pinopsida; order Cupressales; family Taxaceae; genus Taxus; species Taxus wallichiana. The sequence goes on along the minus strand of CM031243.1, from coordinate 299,883,934 downwards.
AGGATGTGAGTGTATTCTAGGCATACTTGATGAAGTTCTAGGTCTTGGTCCTATCATGCATTCTCGCCATGTCTCCTACACAATTTCAAAGTGTGTGGTACCAATGTCTCTCCTGTGCATTGGTCCTCCTCTTCTTGATCATCTTTTCTTTCTCCTTCTCATTCTCGTGCTCTTGTTCTTGTTCATGATCCAACTCTTCTTGCTTATACTTAAAGTGCATGATCTCTTCCTCTTCCATAATATGAATGACATGAAGACCCCCTTATCCCTTTGAGTCCTCTTCCATCCTCAAGTTTTCTTCATTTTGTGCCTCTTCTTTGGGCTTGGTGCATGCACATCTCAATTGGACTTACTAGATGTGTTCTTAGATGGGCACATGCCAAAGCTTCTCCATGTTCTATCCACCTCCTTTTTCTAAAGCTATGGTTTAGCTTGACCCTCTTCTATCTCTTCTTCTTCTTTCTCGAGTTGGCTTGCATTTCTTCTTTAGAGTCCTTGCCATTCTCCTTAAAGGTGGTGGTGTAAGAGTTGTGTTATGCTCACGACCACCTTACCATCCTTCAACTTTGGTTGTAATTAAATTTATACGCGGAACACCTCCTTCACAACTACTAAAGTCACAATGGGATTTAAGTCCATCCCATTTAATTCATGGTCTCTACATAGTGCTTCTTGGTTGTGTAGCCATAGGACTTACACATAACATGGTACTCTATTTCTACCTTTTCAATATTGAAATTTAATGGTTGCACATCATTAATATTGTTTACAACACTTCTCAAGTACTTGATTTGTAAAGGTCAATAGAAGTTTGCACCAATGTCTCATGTCTCCATTGATCAAGAGAAATCGTGCAAGGCGAAATCTTGCATAACTTGAAATTCTTCTTGTCCCTCCAACCATGTGGGAAACTTCCTTGGTATGCACCATTCATTTTCAAATGCATCAAACATCCTCTTATACCATACACCTAGGTGTGCCTTATAAGCATTTGATATCGTAACATCACATGTATAATTTATGAATCTCTTCTCCGGTGATTGCTTCTCAATGGTATGCTCCCATTATTTCCCATATAGGCCATCTAGAATGCTAATATCCCAAAACACAAAGTCAACAGCAAGATAGACCCCCATGTAAGTTTTTCTCCCTTTTCATGTTGGGTCATAAATTCTTCGACAATTCCCCTCGATGTATAGAGTAATGTTGTACTTTGTCCTTTGCACCATCTTATGTGTAATATGAAAGAACTTTTTGTTTACCTCGGTCCATCTCTCGAGGCTTCAATTTTATAGCTTACACGAGTGCACAATCTCTCTAGTCCTAGGGTCAACAATAAATGAAACATTGAATGCACGACTTCCCTTTGGTAATGTAGGGCGGTCAATGTTTCCTCTACTACTTCCTCATTATGCATATCTAGTGTAATTTATTCACCCTTATTATGCATCATGAAAACTTTGTTAATCGTCTGTGCGGTGATGTGCATTTTCCTTCCTACAAAGTAGAAATAGTCATCGTGGACTCGTGACATCAACCATTGGAATAAATGCATGGGATTTCCAAAAAATGGAAATTCAAATAGTCGCAAGACTTTGGCACTCTCCAAGGTCTTACGCACTTTTTCATTCAACATTAATTACCTTGCTTCATTCCACTGACATGTTTCCCTCAATGTATCATTCTTTATGCCATTCTTATGTCATGGCGTATGGTGATTATATTCACTTATCTTGCATTTCCATAATTGTGATACCCAGTGGTTTCCCAATAATCACCTCATATGGGTATTTCATCTCTAAGAACCACATGTATGGTGTGTCCACCATGTTCTTCTTGCCCTTAGTTGCCTTCTTTGTTGGTGCCATTTTTTAAAAATTTAACGTTGTAAATTATAAACTTAAAGTCTTAAAACACACGTGCCCTAAATCAAACCTTATTGTTTGGTCTTAACCCTTCTTAATTCTCCTTGGTGATTTCTTGGTCTTAAATGTTCAATTTACTAGCTGAACTACTTACTTTTACTACTTTCTTGGTGTCTGCTATTAACTTCAATGATCTAACTCTACAACTCCCTATCATGACTAACCCTTATAATTCCTTCATAATTATAGCACCACAATCCCTCTTTAACTTCCACTCTGCTACTTAAATGTCACTTCTTCCAAGCACAAGGAGCATGTGTCCATTGGTCGTTGGTTACTTGGCTGCCTTCAACATCTCCTTCATTCAAAAATCACTTCAAATTGCAAAAATCACACACTGGTTCTCAAGAGCTCTCAAATCACACAAGTTTTCAATTTGCAAGGTGAATTGTAACTATCATTTTCACTTAATTGTAGATTTCAATTTTTGAGCATTTAATGTGGTAGGTGATATTTTTCCCACTCTTTTCTATTTCCCACTCTTTTCCACAACATCTGGACCTTCCTCATTTTCTTTCTAAGAGCGGCATGTATAACCTTATGGTGGACAACTATTTCTGGTTATAGGTCCTCTTATGTATTCCTCTCTATGTCATGCAACTACTTTCCCAAGATGTCAAACCTCTTATATGCACCTCTTCGTGCCACACCTATCCTTTCTCTATGCCACAAATCAAGTAGTTTTCCTTCCCGCGCTACCTACCTCACTTCTACCCTTTCTCTCTACCAATCATCCTTATACACCAAAGAGAAAGAAAATTTGATACACCAAATGAGAAAAATAATCCACTTGCACTATCCACCACCGCACGCACCCATGCACTTTACTTGCACTCCTTACCTACCTACCACGGCCCACACTAAAATTATGTATAGTCCTCTACGCATCGTGATTCAACAAATATATCAACTCTTGTGAACGAATGCACTTATTACAAACAACAAGATAACTTGGAAAGGGAAATCAAATCTAAATGGAAATAATGTCTTATTACAAACATAATGATAGGAAGCTTATTTATAGTAAGACTTTAGCCTACTCCCATTAAATTAACCACGAAACATAGTATAATCAAACACCTCTAATTGACATGCACCCATTTCTAGAATCTTGGTCACTTTAAATGGTCCCAATAAATGCAATATCAACTTTATTTGGTGGTGTGTAAACTTTGATTCATAGAGTAACACCAATCTCCCAATTGTAAAAGACTTGTTTTTTATGTGCCTATCATGCCAAGCCTTTTGTATCACCTTATCTATCTTCTAGATCCATCATGTAATTACACGTTGTTTATCCAATTACATTAAAATTTCAATGTGCTCCTCTAATACGTGTTCATCTCGCAAGTCCTCCCGCATGTGTAATATGCAGGGAAAATAACATAAAATCAACCGAGAAAATAGTGCTTCTACTCCAAACACCAAATGAAAGAGTGTGGCCTTATTCAACCTCTTATAGGTGGTTTTGTATGCCCATAGTTCAATTGATACTTTATCCTCCCAGGTATTTTCTTCTAACATCACAAATCTTAGTCAAGGTCCGGCCTACTATTTTATTGAATGCTTATGCCGTGCCATTAGCATGTGGGTGATATGGATTTGTATTGTGATGGGCCACCATGAACTCTAATAACAAGATTTTGATTATTTCATTTAGGAAATGAGTACCCCGACACTTGTAAGGCTCAACGGTAAACCATACCTACTAATAATGGGTAGTCGAGGTTGCTTTATAAATCTGTAATAAAGTATAAACTAGAAAAACCCTCAAATAGAAATCAAATCCCAAAAAGGAAAGATGTAAAATGAGGGGTTGGAATGTAATCATTGTCACAGGTCTTAACTTGAACTTACTACTGAGTGTTGCACTACATCTCAGACCCAATGTAGTTCTATGTGTATGTGGAATTGTTCCCTAGGTTTCTCTTGCTATCGTCGCACTTTGATAATGAGCAAGTAGCTAGATGTAAAATGTAATAAATATGTGCATGGAATAGAATGAAATTCCCTCCTATAAAGTGTGATGTAGAAAACCATCCCTTGTGTCCCTTGTGATGGTGTTAGATGGATGCAATGGAGCTCTTAGATGCTTGATGGATGCAACCTTAGGTGGTGATAGCTAATGCTTAGTGCTTGGTCCCTTATTATGATCACATAACTTTATATTTATATGATTCATTTTCTTGAATTTTGTAATTAACCCAAAAGGTTGACTAAAAAAAAGATAAGATGCTCAAATGGTTAGAAAAGACCCAAAAAGTGTGATTAAAGTACAAAGGGTCAGGGGTACCTAGAGGGGATGAGGGCACTGGCGCGGCATCCCGGCTTAGTCTTTGGTGTCCAAGATGATACAAGTCGAGTATAAAAAGGTAGACCGAGAAAGTAAGGTACACAAGACTGAAAGAAGTAATAGAAGACAAAGAAAGATGGCCAAAGACATGGGTTAATTAGTAATTTTATCACTTAGGAATCATATGAATAGTAGTATGCAATCAGGACTAGATAATTACCCAAAGTGTGTGATTTTGTGTCTACATTTGCCCCCACTTTATGTTGGCAAGTAGAAAAATCGGTAACATAAAGTAGATAGAGATGTGTACCTGATAACCATGTATATTGATGATGAAATCATGATGAGGGACTAGACAAAGCGTGGAGTGATAAAAATATAAAGCATGGATGCTAAGGAGGAGAAAGTACAAAAATTGATAATGAAAATGAACATAAGATAGAAACTCATATGTATATGTCGTGATGTACATGTTGATGATGTCGATGTTGTTGTTGTTGATGTGAATGATGTGGATGAGGTTGACAAATGCTTCCCATACGCATGGACTTGCAGAAGAGAAGAGTGATCAAGTAGTCAAATAAACATGTATATGTATAAAAAGTATGTAAAGAAGTATGCAAAAATGCTGAAAATGTGAAAAAGGAACATGTGCACCTAATCCGTGATGAGAAAAAGGGTATAGAAAGGATCTTGAAGATGTTGTAGAAGACAATTTTTTTGTGCGATCTCATGCTAGTTGTGCCGACCACAAGTTTTTGGGTCGATCTCATGCCAATTTCATGGAATAAGTGTAGGGAGAAAAGTATGGTGTTGTTCTCCAACCTTTAAATTTTTTTTGCAGAATGTAGGACACCATTGCATATGGTGTGCAAAATCGGTGAATGCGCTAAGGACTGTATGCCTGTAAAATCCACTATGTGGAGTTCTATAGACTATGTTGAACTATCAATTATTATGTAATTACCCCTTGAATACTAACATCCAAGAAGGACATTGATGTGCTAAGGACCCAAGTCTAATTCTGATCCGTATCTAAACGTAAAAATTGTGTTGTATTGGTACTGTGTTGTGTGTAACGTTGTATGGGATATCGATTCATCCAAATTATTCCCCCCTCATTTGGGGTGCATGTGACATCATTGAAGGAGTATGCAACCCAAAAGAGGACCGACCATTGTGCTAAAATTATGCCCTACAGGGGGAAGGGAATGTGCTTAGCAGAAACCAAGGTACACGTAAACAAAGTGGCTAGGAGACAAGTGTTAGTACAAGAAAACATACATGTAAAATGTATGCTAGTAGACATGAAGAAAATGTGTTATCGAAGATACAAGAAGATAATGTAAACACATAAGAAGAAAATGTATACCATGAAAAGTGGGTTGCAAACATGGGACACCACTCATGATGTTACAAGAAAATCAAGGCCGTAGTGGTCAAAAGAAGACAAGTGTGCACAAAAGACAAAGGGAAAAGCTCACAAATAATAGCATATAAAGAGTAAGCAATGATAAATAATGTAACAATGAACCATGGAAATAGATAGTCCTACATAACAAATGTCACACATGAAGCACCCATTGGCATGTTAGTTAGATAAAAATTATGTCAAAGCATGTATAATATGATAAAGTAATGTGCTATGAAACAATAAAACCTATAGTGTACGAAAGTGGATGCCCTTAGGAGCCATTGTGGGATTGGTAATAGGTACTGTGAAAAACATCCATGTTGCGTGTAATAGATCTATATAATCTGTGATCACAACTAGAAAGGAAAGTGAATGTGCATGTGTGTATAAAAAAATAAAATAACATACAAGATATCTATCTAGCATGTGTAATAAAGTGAACATGTAAAATAAGAAGTAAGAAAGAATAAATGCAACCAAGATATGCAGTATGTTGTGGATGAGGTAGAATGGAATGCAAAGTGTGAATGTTAGGAACCATGTGCACCCCGAGTGAATGTGTATGCATGAAATGATGTTAATTTGTGTATGCCCCCTTAGCAGTCTAGAATGAACTGTAAACAAGAGTGCATCATCGAGAAATGGTTTGAATTGTGTGTAGTAGAAAGGTGTAGTCATCAAAGTGCAAAGTGTAAAGTGTAATTGCATGATTGCATAATTGATTAAGTGTGTGAATGTGATGAGGTCCATTTGATATGTATACCCTCAACAATTGAGTATGGATCGCGGGACTAGAGTGCGTCATAGGGTAATGACCACAATGCATATAAGTATATGCAAGAGAAATGTAACATGAATGTGTAAAGTGAATAAGACACAAAGTGTGTAGAAGATGTTGCGAGAGGAGAAGTATTAAGTATATGATGTGCGATGTGTAATGTGTAGTGTGATTAAGAAATGTTAGAGATATGTGTGGTGAATGTGTCTAGTGTAAAATGTGTGATATGGTCAAGTTTGTGAGAATGTGTGGTGTGTAAAGTGTGTAGTGTGTGAGGTTCATGTGTATAGTATTCCCTCAATAGTCAAGTGTGAACTATAGCACAAGAGTACATCATCGGGAAATGACGATGCTAGTGTATGTTGTGTATAAATATCTAGGTGTGATGGAATGAGAGTATAAGACGCGTGGTGATGTTTGAGGGGGAGAATAAGTGTGATGCCGCTGATTGTGCGATGGTGAGTGCACTATCCAATAAAAGTGAAAGATGAAGGCCCTCCACCCGATGTTGGTGGAGATGAAGGTATGTGAACATGCTTTAAAAGTTGTGGTATATGAGATAGTGTAGGTGAATGAAGCCTATATACATGTGACTGATGAGTATACAACAAGCACCTTTGTGTAACAAAATGTGGAGGAAATGGAGGCCTATGTAAAGCATAATGCGGAGGTGATGAACACCTATGTGAAGTAGAGCATGGAGGTAATGAACACCTATGTGGAGTGAAATGAGGTGGTGAAGTATGCCTAGATATATGAGCTTTCCTCATGATGGACATGGACTGATGTACTAGACTAGAAGAGTGATGAGACCACGTAGATCGTGAGCAAACATGTGAACTAGGAGCGAATTGTGATTTAGGATTGATAGGATATGGGGAAATAGATGTACTATGTGATGTAATGACAACCTCAAGAGGAGATTGTGACCATGGAGTGGAGGGAGGCACACCATTTATAGAGATGACCTGATTGTTGTGAATGAAATTCATATGTAAGTGGTTCATGGAAATAATAGACTGAGATCTGTGAATCTAGTTGAGACCTAAGAGAATGTCACACCCTTCGATTGTTTGTGCTACAAGGAAGGGCACAAGCATGGTGAGAGGACCAATAGTAACGTGAAGCTTGATGACCCCATATGAGTTATTCATTGGATATGAAATTTGTGAGAGTGGATAGCCAATAGAAACAAGAAATGGAATAGAACATGCACTGATATGCCATGATGGATCAAATTTGGTATTATTGATAGGGATGGATCCAATAGAAGCGTTAATGTGTAAGTGATCAGAAGATAATGTAGCATGATAATCATGATCAGAGAAATAAATGATTGGTGGAGAAATTTCAGTATGAGCAACTAGGAAATCAATAGCCCCCGATGCAATAGGAGGCACTGCATAATATGTATGATTAGTTGAGGAGTCAACCAATTTCTTGTGATGTTTTGGAAGTGGATTGTTGAATATTTGGAGCTTATGATTTTCATTGACTAGTGCAAAAGCCGTAGGCTCTGGAATCTCAAGTTTGTTGTCATCGATAAGATCTTGGATGATATTGTAAAGTTTAAAGCACCTATTTATATAATGTCCGACACATTGATGATAGTCGCATCAAAATTTATCATTGTAATTTTGACCTTTTGGATGAGATGGGTCTAAGTCGAGTAGAGGAGGAAGTGTAATAATATTTCTCTCAAGAAGTTGTAATATAAGTTGTGGAGAAATAGTAAAATTTGTAAATGTATGCTTAGGTGACTGCCATTGTAGTTATTTTGTGTTAGAGACAACATTGAAAGTGACTTTAGCTTCAATAGGTTTCATGGTTTGTTTAAAAGGTGATGTATTTTGAATGTGAGTAGAGGATGAGGCTTGCTCCTGATACTTCATCTTACCTATAGATAAGAGTTTAGTTTCATGTAGCTTGAGAGTGTGACACAAGTGATCAAATGAGGGAGATGTCTCAAATAGAACACTCTCTTGAAGAGGTGGCAATAAAATTTGAATGAATAAGTCTTGAAGCTTAGAGTCCACAAGCACATTAGACATCTTAGCTAGGTTGTTTTTGTATCATAAGACATAATCCGCTAGATGTTCATTAGACCCTTGTTTAAGTTGTGCAAGTTGTGCATATGAGATCTTAGAGCCGATATTGATAGAAAAGTGAGTAAGAAAAGCATCGGATAGATGTGTGAAATATGTTACCGAGTGGATAGGTAGGTCATAGAACCAACGCATTACATACTCATGGAGACTACGAGGAAGAGCTTAACTAAAAGAATGTGATCATCTACAAAATCTAGATAGGCCACATGGAATGCTTGGAGATGCTCTTGTGGTCACCATGGCCATTGAAAATGGGAAGCTTAGGGGTGAAAAAATTAGGTGGAAGTGAGTAAGTAGATATGGTAGGTGTGCAAATGGAGTATGCAGTAAGAGAGTGGAATCCAAAGATGGAGATGCACGAGAAGTATCCTATTGCAATTGGTGGATTTATGCTTGGAGGTCTTGATAGAGAGAGAATAAATATTGAGTTCCAATAGAAAAAACTTTCCATGTGTGAGAAACAAGATGTCACGTGAAGTGATTGGTAGGAGTAGGAACTTAAACATGAACAATAGATGTAGGCAGAAGAGTGGTAGAAAGTGGTTGAGTGGTAATGGAAGTAGGGATGACGAAGAAGTAGTAAATTTCACAAGGTTGGTAAGTCTAGATCTTAGGGATTCATAATGATATGATCATTAAGAGATTTAAGATGGTATTTAGTTGTTATCATGAAAATGTGCAACAGGGAAATTGACAATTTTCTAAAGATGACAACGATACCCCGTGTTAAATTTTTTAAGTCCTAACCTTCCTAGGCACCTCAGATCCACTCAGTTAGTCCATTGAAATCCTATATGATGTTAAATAAGTCCCCTAGGTGATTTAGGAAATTCAATTCAACCCCCCTAGGTGATTTTAGGTGTTCTTAGAAAATGCAAATTTCAGAAGTCATGGGAAGGGCTATCATTGGTCTTCCTAGAATGAGCGCAACCCCCTGGAGTGGAGAATCAGAGAAAAATAAATGTAGAGGTGAATTGAATGTATAGAAACATCATGGAATTGATTTTGGAATATTCAAGGAATATTTGGAGAGTTTGGAGCAGTTTGATCAAAAATAGGGTTCACGGGCCTAGGCAATGCACATGCCAAAAAGATGCTCAACTTGGAAGGTGATTTCGGGAGCTCCGGATGGAGTTAGAAGAAAAAAAGACATTGTCAGAAAGGTAATTCCAAGACCTAAAATATGGTGAAATTATTTTTTCTCACAAAACTTTGGCGCAATATGTCTGCAATCATTTTTTTCTCAAGCCTAGGAAGTGCATGACGGGGCCGAAAAGAAACTAAACTTCGGGAAGTGATTTTGGATGGTGTTAAGAGATAAAACAAAATATAATTGGAAAGTTAATTCAAATACCTACAATATGGTGAAATTTATTTTTTTCACAACACTTTGGCACAATAGGTCTACAATTAGTTTTTTCAAGGCTCAGCTTATGGAACAAAAAAATTCTAATTTTTCAGGGCATAGATGGAAGAATCAAGAGCTGAGACCCTAATCATTGGATTCAAAAGACCAAATACAGTCAAATTCATATAACATTTCACCAAAAAATTCCATTGGGAGCTCAAGTTATCACCGTTTCAAGTTCATTCTTAAGACCTCATACTTAGTCAAATTTTGAACAGGACATGTGTCAGATTTAGGAGCCCTGACGCATTTTGTGTCCCTTACGTCCCTCAAGATCAGGGACATGAGGGTAAATAAATTTTTCCAACCCTTAAAATCCCTCTGGACCCACATACGACCTCCAAGATTTCCCAGTTCAGTCCTGGTGCTCAGGAAGCTCAAAGCCTTCACCGTTGGATCACTACCACATGTCATCGCCTGACGCACCATGAAAACTAATGTCCCTCATGTCCCTTTGTGTTGGGGACATAAAGGAAAAAAAATCACCCACCCCTAGGGATCCTCTTGGTTACCCATGTGACTCCTTCAAAAGTAGTTTTCTAGCCCCCCAAAAGCTAGTGGAGCCAAATGCTCAATTGTTGGATCTCCGCCAAGTGTCGTGATGAAGCACAAGGTGCAAATTGATGTCCCTTTCATCCCTCAATGATTAAGGGACATCAAGGACACAAAAAAATTCCCCACCCTTGTTGTGCATTGTTTTAATGATTTAAATCTTGCACTTAGCCGTTATTCCCCCGCATTTCTCCTTCACAGCTTCACACCCTACCATAACTCGTTCATGCTTATCCAGACACCTAGACCACCATTTCTGATCCAAACCAGCTCCAGCATGGCCACCAAATCCTCCACTCCATGAAAATACATAGGTTTTAGAGGAAGGATTGATCAAAATAGTTGAAGAAATGAATAACAAAGAAAAAATGAAGATTTTTGCTAGATAACCATAAAGTCACCCAATCAAAAAATCTTCATATCTTGCAAAATACAAGTCAAATTGAGATGTTGTCTTTTGAGGACTTTCTAATTTTTCAAGATGATCAAGATGCAAAAATGTGAGGTTGAATGGTGACTAAAAAATTTGTTCCAACAAAATCCCATTTCATGCCCTAGCTCATATTCGTTAGATTTCCCATCAATTTGGCAATGGAAACAAGCTAAAAACTTATAGATGAACTCCAAATGAAAAACTTGTCACAATGGAGTTAATTATTTCATCGTGATTAGAGACAAAAACCAGACCTACAAATTTTGAGCTCCATTAATGGCTGCCATGGCAGCTCCATGCCCGAAGGCACTGCCAGGTAAAAATTTTAAATTTTATTTCCAAGAATTCTAATGAGAAAAATCAAGTGAAATTTGGAGGACGTGACCGCGACAATGAGACAAGTATAAAAAATATGTTCCATCGCAAACTAAGTAGTGGAAGTCCACTTTCTAAAAATAATATGTTTTCCTATACAAACTTTCTATGTTTGGGAAGTCACCATCAAAAGCGGCTATGGAAAAGGCGGTGTGCATTCATGAAATCACCAGAAGCCAAAATAATTGTGTAGAGCAAAAATAGTGAAAATGACCACTTACTAAAAATAGTAAGCCCCCTATATGGGTGCTTACTAAAAATAGTAAGTCACCCCAAGAAGTGGTCAAGGTGAAGGTAGTGTGCACAAGAGTGAATGATGGATTTCATCACATCACGATGGTCAAAAAGAGGCAAAAATCACCTCTTACCAAAATAGTAAGTCTCCTTCTGGGAACTTGCTATTAATAGTAAGTTACACTCAAAGGGAAGTTTTCACCCAATGGGACATAAAAAGATAATCATTTAGGGGGACATCATCATTCGGGATCATCTATGGGAATTTCTCACAGGGAATTTGAGGTCCATCCCAGGGAACTTGACAGTGTCTTTCAACACTCGCTTCATGATTCTAGTCACAGGTATATCATATTTAGGGTGGGAGTTGTAGTCTTTGGCAGAGTAGTTCATTTAACTTGGCAAGCATCCATGAGCGAAGATGAAGGAGTTTCTCAGGGTGCAAAGAGTTTGGAGATGTAGAGTTCACTACATAGTGGATCACTTCATCGGATCATCTAATAAGGATCTGAGGCAATCCTCCTTAGTTCTTTCTCTCCTTCTTCTCTCTTCTCTTCCCCCACTTTCTCTCTCCCCATTCTAATTCTTCATTGGGGTTGCACTTTTTCATAATGCCTTTAATTAATTTAAAATGATTTTTTTAATGTAACAAGTCACCCTTAAGTCATAAAAGGGGACTTAATCTTTTCCTAAGAATGTAAAAGGTCATAAGTTGTAATAAGGCATATGAAAAGGCATTGGGGGGTAGATGAAGAGTCATCTCTCATTCTATAAATTATAAATCCATTCCCATTTCAAAGGGTTGGTGATCGATTTTGTAGACTCAAGAGTGCATTGTACTTAGAGAGAACAAAGGAGATAACATTTTCTTCCATTTTCCCCCACTCTCAAATTTCTTCCATTTCCATGCTATGTACAATTTCTTCTCAAGCATCAATACAAGAAGAAGGAGTTTCATGCCTTTTTTGATGAGGAGATTTTAGAAACTTTGAGTTCTCAATCTTAACTCATCTTGTTTCCATTTGTAGGGTTGTTTCTTCTTAACTTTAATGCGTGTGTGAAATTTCTGATTAATGGGTGTGGGACTCTAATTTTATACCCATGACATTAATCCCCTCTTCTCTTTTCTCACTCCCTTTCCCACTCTCTTGAAAAATTCCTCTCTAGAAAGAAATTGCTAGCTTTTTTAGCGCAGGTCGAGTGGAGTGCACCTATTAAATCCTTGACCACAAGGCCACTAAGAAAATTCACATTTAGTCACGCATGCATATAATGAAGATTGCAATGGTTAAGTAGAGGGACTTAGATTCCTAGAGCGTTAGTAAGAAATCCTAAAGTTTGTACATGTTGAATTTTTTTTCGACAATAGTTTTCGGCACCCATTGTGGGGTAGATTTAGCAACATTTGCACCCAAAATACGACCGCAAGGTCCAAAAATTCAAAAAATCAAATATATATATATAAAAAAAGAGTTCATGAAAATCCATTGATACACTACCAATTTTTTTATGTGACCTTTCATATTCCACAGTGCCCTTTCGTATTCCCACTACAAGAATTTCTAAAAGTTGGCTAAAAGGAGATATATAAGGTTGAATAGATCGAGAGAAATTATCGACCCCACTGTCAAGGCTTTAAAAAATCAGAAAGGACAAGTTAGAGACAATCCCTACTATTTTTCTTAAGCCTCATCCCCATCCGAGTCTTTAAGCAACTCATCGGGAAATCCTATCCAAACTTTTTGTTGATATCTCCCCCTTCAAATTCTCCCATTTTTCAACCGCCATTGAGCATTGAGTTCTGAAAGAAGAAGAATTTGAAGAATAATTTATAGAAACAAGAGCTAAAGTAGGAGTAGAAATGATAGACCTCGATCCATTGTTCCATGGGAAGGAATACATGCTCACTTTCTCTTAAACCCCCTCTTCATGATCTACCAATGGGTTCCCGCAAGAAATTTCCAAATTTCAAAGGCGATGGCACACAGATACCTGAAGAACACATTACTACTTTCACCACATCATGTAGGATTCTTGGAGTTGAACATGAAGACATTGTTGTGAGATTGTTCGTGGAATATCTCCAAGAAAAAGAAGTAGAATGATTCTACCTCCATCCCACCCGATCCATCACTTGGTTGGAATGACATCAAGACTACCTTTGAGGAAAGATTTAAATCAACTGAAGATTGTCAGGACCTCTTGGTGCAGTTGGCTCAAATGAAGAAAGGAGAAAGTGAAACTATGAGAGACTTCATGGCTCATTTCGAATGGTTACTTTGCAGGACACCGAAGAAGATTCATTTATCTCGAAAACAATATCAATAGATTTTTCATCAATGCTCAATCATGAAGGTAGGATTTTTCCTATGAATATTTCAACCAAGGAACATTATAGAAGCATAATGGATGGCCATCGAATTTGACGATGATATCATCCTCTCAAAAAGATCAAGAATCCCTCAAAGAGTAAGGTTCAATGTCCTGGAGATGAGAGAACAGATCCGTTGCTGTAAAAATTGGTGAATGGGATGGTGTCATTGAAGAGGGAAATTTTTGAACAAACATCTTCTCAAAGAAACAACACTATTCAAATTACAGGAGCTCCCAAAGGCTTTCCTGGAGGCCCCACCGTCAACACAAGTTGCAAGATTCATTAAAATGGAGAAGAATTTGAACAAGAAAGTGAAGGTGGTGAGTTCCTAAAAGATGATGAAATAGAGAACGATACATAAATCATATTCTGTGAGTATTTTGGAGGTGACAAGGATGATGAAGAAGATACACCCAATTTCTCATGTGCAGTATTCACTGCTCGGCTCGATCGAGAAAGGATCCTTTTCCTCCATGGTTGCTAAGAAAAAGAAGACCAAAGATCCTCCTATGGAAAATCCACAAAATAAAATAATCAATCAAGGATCTTCACTCCCACCCTCCATGGAGTCCACATTGTTGAAGCCGATCCTATAGTAAATAAGAAGTCTCCAACAATTCCAAGTAAGTCTTCGATGCCTCTTCTAATTCTAAATCTAAATCTACTCTTGTAAAATCTAGTACTTTGAAAGCTCTTAGTGTACCTTTCAAGATCCCCTCTATTCCCAAAAAAACTACTCCTTCCAAACCTGTCCTAAATCCAAAAGCAGTCCCTTCATCACCCTCACCCACATATTCTCCTTTTGACTTCATAGAATACGCAAACAAATCCAAAGTGTAGATTACTAAAACCGAATATTTGCGGACTCACCTTGAACAATTTGAGAGATTCATCTGATATATCAGGAATGGAAGTTTGACACCCAATGTTGTAACACCTAGTTCTAAAGGAGTACTACCAAACCCACCACCTCCCTCACAGAACATGCTAGCCATGAGTGCATCAAAGACAAACAAGGTTGATCCTTTTTATGTCTCCCTTCTAGTCGGGAATATGTATTGAACAATTACATAATAGATTTGGGTGCCTCAGATAATGTCATGCCTGTGAAGGTTGCCAAAGCTCTTAAAATCCCCATGACTCCGCTGGTGGCTCTTGTTACTCTATGGAATCAAAGGAAGTCCCACTTGTGGGGAAGATTAAAGATGCACATGTGGCTCTTGCTGAATTTCTAGATAAAAGGATATTAATGACTATTTTGGTAGTAGACATCCCAAAAACCTTTGGAATGTTGTTAGGTCGAATCTTCTACCGAGAATTTGGAGGGAAAATTTAGATGAATTGGTCATCTGCAACCATACCAGTGAAGGGAGACATGGAGAAATTGCTTCTAGAGAAGAAGATGAGATACATAGTGTGAAAGTCTGGAAGCCCAGAAACCAACATCTTGTATCAAGATAATAGGTAGATGAATTAATTTGTGAAAACCAAGGAGGAAGATGATATTCCCATCTTGATAGGGCTAGACATTCCTTCCTAGAGAGGTATGGACCTTGAAGAAGCATTGAGGAGATTCGAGTTACAAGAGGGCAGCCTCAAATTTCTAGATGATGCAAACCATGAAGAAGAGGAAATGATTCTTGATAAATCTCAAATGGAGAAACCAACTTATAATCTTACCAATGAAGAGGAGATGTTCTCATTCCCATTTGGAGATGAAGATGATCTCAGTCATGCCATCCATGGAGGGACAAGACCAGCTTGTGATGAGCCCATGAAAGGTTTGAAAGAACTATCTGTACAAGAACTACTTAGAGCCACGGAAGAAACAAAAGACCCTGAGCTAAGTCTCGAACTCCTAATGCAAGCCATGAATCTACAAGACAAACATGAATCTGATTTAGAAGCCTTAACCAAAGTGTGAAGATTGGCTATGTTGAAATAAAGCAAGAGGAGAAATATGATGCCCCTCCTGAGCCAATGATTGATGGATGCAACGATGAAATGGAGATATTTTCTTTCCCATTTGAAGAGGAAGACTCTTTCTATGATGAATAAATTTAACCAAGTGTTGGAACATAATGATTAAGTGGTCTGCCAACCTTTAATGCATATGGGTCCATAACTAATATATAGGTTAATATTTAATAATAAGAAATATTTATATTTCTATTATTAAATATGCTAACCTAGGTATATACTTTAGGTTAAATATTTAATATCATGAAATGATTATATTTCTAATATTAAATATTATAAACCTATGTGTATGTGTCAACCATTTTAGGTTGAAAAGGTGGGTCGGGAGACATACCCGGTCACCTTATATAAAAAGGAATTTAGGTCCTCATTTGATATATTCGGGAAAAATATCAAAAGTGTGCAAATCAAGTGATTTGGTTTTACCCTTGCTAAATAGGGTTTCAAAGGAGGAGGTGATCTTCTTGGATGTAAAATAAGTTCTCAAGTAAAAGGTTATTTTTAAAGTGGTTTTTACCCTATTGGGGTTTCCCACTATAAATATTGTGTCACCTGTGTTATTTATTTCCTATAAGTATTTCTTTATTTACTTATGTTATGATGTAATAATTATTTAAGTATTTATTGTAACATTATGTAATATGTAAGTTGATTAAATCCATATTTATTAGAATCCTCAAATTCTAACATGGTAATAGAGTGAGGTAAATTACATAAATTAAGATTAAACGTTTTTTATTTTATATATTTAATTTGTACGAGTTTTTCAACTAACACGAAAGTGTATTTAAAAGTATCTCGGTCCTCTTTTTTTCCCAATTTATTTTAGCACTACATTTGTGTAATTAAATTCTTGGTAATTTTTTTAGGGTTTTCAATTTTAAATCCCTAATTTTTTTTTGGGAAGATGTAATATGATATGATTCTTACTTTCATTTACATTTTGTAAATTATATGGAATTAATGCTTGTTTGGAGATTGATGTGTGCACAGTGAAAGTGGCTTCTTACCTGTGTGAAAATCACATACTGAAAAGGAAATGATCTATTACTATATGAAATAATTTTCATGCTTTCTATAATTTCAAATGTTTTGCGAGTTAAATATTTCGGAAGGTAAATTCATACTGTGTTCTTTGGTCCCCTCTAAAAGGATTCGATTCGAAAAAATATAGTTTATAGTTAATCTATAACTATATCCTATATAATTTGAAAACTATATTATTATTTTTAAATAAAAATATATATAATATAGAATAAAATTTATATAAATATCATATTAAAATTTATATAATTTTGGAAAAAAACTATATATTAAAAGCCTTAAACCATATTAAAATTACATGGGATTGAGGGAAGAGTCAACAAACCATATTCTAAGCCTAAGTTTAAATCATATTTAAACTTAACTTATAAATCTAGGCATATATAGTTTTAAAAAAGAAACAAACCTAAGTTTGAATCATATTATATATATGGTTAGTTTAAACCGCTTAAAATATAAATTTTATTAGATTTGGTTTATATATGTTTAAAAAAACCTAAGTGCTTACTTTTTTAGTAAGGGGGCCCGTGTTTATTGCTTGGCCATGAAGGGATTACTTTTTAAATCTTAATACTTATTAAATAAAACCTAACATGTGTCCCTAACCATTTATATTATCCATGTAAGAGGGCGGCTCCATTCATTTATATCTTATAGTTTATAAAAACTATATAAATAAACCTATTTAAAGGGTTTCTTTTATATAAGAGTGAGAGTGGAGAATAAAATGAGATAATATCTCAGGTATAAATGTGAAATTTTCAAGTATAAATGAAGAATAATAAAAAAAGGGCTAGTTTATTGGTGGCTCACGTGAAGTGTGGTAAATATTTATTAAAATATTGGTAGTTATTGCCACATAAAAGTTTTAAAGTTTTTAGCTTACATGGGAATTATATTATTTTTTTGCAATATTTCCATAGTTTTAAATGTGTGTGGGGTAAAATTAAGAGTAAATGAAAGGAGGAGAAAAGGTTTATGAAAATAGGGATTTCAATTTATTTCATTGGTCGGTGAAATTATTTGTTCCCTCGTAAAATATGCAAAGTTAATCTATACTCTCATAAATCTACTTGCACTTGGTAAATTTTTTTAACCTGGTCTATGTCCTTTAAACCCCTTTAATAATGGTTATTGTTGTTGTAAATCAAGTAGCACTCACGGATGCAAATCAGGTTTCTAAGTTGATGTTTCAGGCATCTAGTGTGATTGCACAACATTGAAACCTCTCTCCAAGTGTGGGACTTGTAAAATGAGAGAGGAATCTCCAGATTAGAGGTTGGTTCCTCAAACTCCTCTGATCAGATCTGTTATTTGCACAATTGCAGAGGTTTGAATCCTAATCCTACTCTAGATTCCAAGGAGACAAAGATAGAGAGAGTAAAAGAAACTAAAACTAATGCTAAGGTGATGCACCAAAGGAGTTGTAGACACCTGACTACATGAAATACACAATCCACAAGGAAACACAACACAAAACATGCACAAAATGCTCAAAATGTAATGAAAGATCAAGAAATCAATGATAGATATATGAAAGGATTGAGGAATTTAATCACAGAACATATATCAACATTCAGATCCAATACAGTGCATTACAGTGATCCAGAGGCAAGAAAAAGTGTTGTATTACATGGAAAGGTAAAAATTTCTTCACAAATTCTGCCAAAGAAGGAAGAAAAGGAAGTTGCAGAGCTGAAAAGGTGTCTCTCCTTGCAAAATGAACTCATTCTGGCTTTTACAGTGCAAGCCACGACCCCCAGGAGAGAGAAACGCGGGAAAACATGCAAGCCATTCAACCATTGACCAAATTGCATTCAAAACAACATGGGTGACCTAAAAAACCATTCCCAGGCATTTTTAACCATGCTGGGAGAGAATGCGAGCCATTCTTCATTAAAATGGTGGTTGAAACGTCAGTTCTGTTCATGGCCACGTACCAGAGGTGTTTCTTGATTTTCTCTCTCCAAACTCAACCAAAATGAAAAATTGACCTTGGAATCATGTAGAGAATTTCACCAGCTTTCCATTGATATAAAGAACGTGAAAAACTAAGGTCTGGATCAAAAGATATTACGATTTGAAGTTTTAGGGCAAAAATAGACCAAAATCAGTTGGCGGGCAAAAAGTTTGAATTTTTACCCGTTTGGTCTTTGGAACATTTTTCAAATTTTCCCCATGCTCCACCACTCCAGGTGCCACATGGCACATTTCGATTGGGTGTGGGCCCTTCCTGACCATTTTTTCCTTCGGGTCGCTTGGTGTTTTTCACCCTTGGACACGTGGCAGCTCCTGATTGGCTGCGGGCCTTCTAGGGAAAAATTTCCCACCAAAACTCTCGTTGAGCCATAACTTGAAAAATACGTGGAGTTAGGAGGAAAAATTTACCTTTCTGGAAAGCTGAGAAAGATCTCTATCCAATGGTACCATTTCAGAAGGTTTTGAGTGCCTGGAAAACAAAATATTCTGACTGAGGCACAAGAGAAGGAAAGATGTAAAGGAGTTAGCCACAAAATGAGCAGGGGGCACATTTGGGATAACAATTTTGGCGACTCAGAGGGGTCATCTACCTGCTGGATGAAGTTACCAGTTGCCTGAAGCAATCCATTGGGCATGGAGTCACTTGATTCTCTATTTAATACCCCAACTGACTAGAACATTGCAAAGAGGAACATGGAAAATCACCTGATGGAGCAAGGCCTGCAAACACATTCCCAGGAACAGCAAGTTGTGCCAAAGCACTTAGGGAAAGAAAAACAACCTACAGCAAAACAATGTGCACAAGCACTTGGAGGAATGAAAACCTAAGCTAATATTTACAAGGTGGAGAATTTCCCTCTAGTAGCAATGCTTTAGATAGATTCCATTGACTAGAATCTGCAGTTCTTCACCATCCAATGAAGACAATTGGAAGGCATTGCTATCCTTACACTTTGTGACCATGTATGGGCCACTCCAAATGGCATCAAATTTTGAATGCCTTCCGGTTTTTCTCTATCTGCATCCCATTTTAACACTAGATCTCCAACTTGGAAAGATCTACTCTTGGCCTTCCTATCAAAGGTCTTCTTGATCAAAGCTTGATCCTTCTCCATTGCTTGGGATGCCTGATCTCTGATCTCTTGGAGCTCCATCAACTCTGCATATCTCACCTCCATGGGCCCAAACTCTAGCAACTCTAATTGCTTCATGAGTTCCAATGTTGGCAACTCAAGTGACATGGGCAAGATTGCCTCTCTTCCATAAACAAGCCTGAATGGAGAGTTACCTGTGGATCTCTTGGGAGTTATCCTATCAGCCCATAAGGCTGATTTCAGTTTGGTATGCCAAGACCTCTGATTCTCATCAAGAGTCCTCCTAATGATCCTCAACAAGTTCTTGTTTGTAGATTCAGCCTGGCCATTACCCTGAGGGTAGTAGTTTGATGAAGTACTTAGGTAGATCCCGTTCTTGACAACCCACTCAGTCACCTTAGATCCAATGAATGCTAATGCATTATCTGAGATTATTGTAGTAGGTATGCCAAATCTGGTTACTATCCCCTCATAGAAGTCTAAGATGCTAGACTCATTTGCTTCCTTGAGTGCTACTGCTTCAGTCCACTTGGTGAAGTAGTCTGTGGCTGTCAAAATCCACTTATGCCCTTGGCTTGAATTGGGATTAATGACTCCAATGAAGTCCAAACCCCATTGCATGAATGGCTGGTCAACTGAAATTGGATGCAATGGAAGGGCAGCAAGCCTCTCTTTACCTGTGAAGAATGCACAATTCTTGCACCTTTTGATCCATGCAAAGCAATCACTAAAAATATTGGGCCAATAATAACCAACCTTCATGATTTTTAGAGTTGTCACTCTTGGTGCAAAATGACCACCAGCTGGTCCACCATGGAACTCTTCCAACACCCTATGAATCTGATTTGTGCTAATGCATCTCAGAAGCACTCCATTCACATATTTCTTGAACAAAACACCGTCCACTATGGCATATGGGATAGCCTGCAATCTGAAGTGTCTTCTTTGGGTTTTGTTCATCTCTGGAGGGCATAGGCCTGTGCTTAGGAAATGCATTATACCTTGGGTCCAACAAGGAGTGGGGACAACATTATCCTCTTCTTGAGTGCTACCTTGCACATGGCTATCTTGAACTGTCAAAACAACCTCTTCTTTATTGCATACTCCTTTTTGCTTGCCCAGAATCAGCTGCTCACACAATCCTTTTCCACTTACCAGCTTGGTGACCTTGATCTCAATCTCATACTCCATGACACGAGTGATCCCGCTACCCTTTTCTCATTCAAATCTTTGTTGAGGAGGAAGTCCTTTACTCCCGCATGAGAGACCAACAACTGAACCTTATTGTTTGAGACTATATGCTTGAATTTCTTCAAGCTTATGATTACTACAAGTACATGCTTCTCAATAAAAGAATATATCACCTCATAGTCATCTAGGCTTTGGCTGAAGAAAGTAATTGGCTGCTCATCATTGTCCTTGTTCTGCTATACCAAAATGGCAGAAATAGTATCATTACCTCCAAATGCATAGAGGATGAAATCCTTGGAGAAATCCGGGTTGATGAGAGTTGGTGCTTGGGAGATGGCTTCTTTGATTGCTTCAAAACTCTCCTTTCCTTCTGCTGTCCACTTGAAAGCCATGCTTTTCTTTAACATTTTGGTGATAGGTTTGACAAGGGCTACAAAATCTGGGACAAACCTCCGAACAAAGTTTATTCTCCCCAAGAAACTCTGAAGGGCCTTCTTGTGGCTTGGAAATGGTAGTGCTCTTATGGCTTCAACCCTCTCTACATCAATTGCTAATCCTTCTTTGGAGACAATATGGCCAAGGAGCTTTCCTTCATGTGCTAGGAAGATACACTTCTTAGGATTCAAAGACACTCCAAATCTCCTACACCTTTGGAAGACTTGTCTCAAATGAGAGAGGTGGTCTGCTGCATTCTTTGAAAAAACAGTGATATCATCAAGGTATATCAGCACCACGTTGTTAATCAAACCTTTGAACACCATGTCCATTGCTCTTTGGAAGGTAGCTCTAGCGTTGGATAACCCAAATGGAATTTTCCTATATGCATAAGTTCCCCATTTGGTTGTGAAGGCTGTCTTGAACTGATCTTCTTCCTTCACCATAATCTGATTGTAGCCCGAGTAGCCATCAAGTAGTGAAAACCTCTCGGAGCTAGCCACAACTTGCAAAATTTGCTCCATAGAAGGGAGTGGGTAATGGTCCTTGAGAGATGCTCTATTCAAGTCTCTGAAGTCAACACATAATTTGATCTCTCCACTCTTCTTTCTGACTGGAACTAAGTTGGCAACCCAACTAGAATGCTTGATTGGGAATATGATTCTTGACTCAATCAACTTGTTCAATTCCTTCCTCATGAGAGGTTCCATGTGTGGATTGACTGGCCTTTGTTTCTGCCTAATGGGCTTAGTATTTGGGTCTAACTCAATGGTGTGCTAAGCTAACTTGGGATTGAAACCTTTCAAATCTTTGTAGCTCCAAGCAAACACATCAGGGAACTCTTGACACAACTATATGAACTCGTACCTTTCTTATTCAGTTGTCATCTTTCCAATTTGCAATGGTTTGTTCTCTTCCACCAAGATGGATACTGAATCTTCTCTCTTGACTTGAATGTTTGCTTTCTCTTTCCTAAATTGATCATTGGGATTGAAAATAGACTCCAAAGTGATAAGTCCCTTGGGCAGCTTGTTAGTTCTCAGTTGTACCACTTGGTCACCATACTGCTGTTCCAATTTTTCCTAATTTTTAGCTGAGAACTCAGCTTCTTCTTGTAAGAAATGGATGATTTGCTGGTCATTCTCAAACACTTGCCAACTTACATTGTTATCCGGCACTGAAGGCCTCACAATCACATGGATGTTTGGCTGTACCTTATCTTTTTGAATGCTCTCCACAACGTCAAAGGCTGCCCCAACTGCTGCAAGCCTGTCAGCAGCTTGGTTCTCTTTCCTAGGAATTGATTTGATGCCAAAACCCTCAAAATCTTCAATGAGGTCCCACACCCTGTTCTTGTAGCACTTGAGTAGATCATTCTTGATAGCATGCTGCCCCTTGACCTGGTTGACAATCAACTCACTATCACCGAAGACTTGCAAGTTCTTTATTCCTCTCTTTATTGCCCAATGCATCCCTTGCACCAAGGCTTCATATTCAGCAGTGTTATTGGAGCATGCAAACTGAAATCTAAAAGCTGAATAGTACTTTACTCCTTGAGGTGAAATAAGCATAGCTCCACCTCCTGCACCTTGTCTACTCCTTGATCCATAAAAAAAAATCTGCCATACCTCATTGTCATCCTTGTGGTTTGGCTTGGTGATGCTAGGAATGGGCTGATCTTCTTGATGTATGCAATAGACCCCTAGCTTAGATTCTTCTACTTCTTGATAAGGATCAAAAGCATGTACCTTGTTTTCCCATTAATCAAGAGTTAGATCGAGATGCTTCCAACCTTGGTGTCGGCTTCATCGGTGCTTGGGTGATCTTCTTGATCAAATGCCGAGCAGTTGGAATTGATCGAATTGGAGTGTAGGGTTCAATGTGGAAGTTTGCAATAGGTTCAGACCTGATTGTAGCTTTGGTTCCATACCTTGTTCTGAACAGCATGTGTGACCAATCAGCAGACAAATATCCTCCAATCTTGGCTGTGAAATCTCTTGACAAACATAGGGAAAAGAGTGGTGGAAGGTCTATAACTGATACATCTTGTAAAACAACAACATTTGGACATGCATGCAAGGTAAGACTCAAGTTTCTAATCACCCCAACTGTTGTTACTGCTGTCCCATCCAACTGCACTACTCCTTTGGATATGGTTTCATATTGAAGTCCTAGCTGATTAGCTATTTGCTTGGGCATCACTAAGCTACTTTCCCGGAATCAATCATGCAATTGTGCACCAATTGGTTTCCAATGATTAATGAGACATAAAAAGGAGGGGGATTCAACATTTTACCTTGCTGTCCTCCATGATTCCCTTCAGGCTGGGTAGCATTTGTGAGCACTTTCTCTTGCATTTGGACTTGCTGATTCAAAGTTGGCCAGTCCTTCATGGCAGCTTGTAGCAAATCTCTCTGGCTTGGGATAGATAGGGATTCCCACATTGATATATTTACATTTGTCTTCTTCATCTGATCAATGATACTAAATGGTGATGAAGGATCTCTTTGCTATCCCTTGGTTTACATATTCATCCCTTGCATGTGGGCAGCAACAATTGGTATTTGAGTTGGTCTAGGAGCTATTCTTGGCTGCCCTTGTGCATTTACAACTGGATTTTGTTTGCCAACCATTTGTGGAGCCATAAAAGGTTGTGGATTGGTTGGAGCTAATGGCTGTTCTTCACCCAAATTCCTTCTTTTTGACCTTGTGTTGGCTGCAACACCTTGAGAGACTGTTTGATTTATGCCACAAAAATCTCTCCGCTGCCAGTTCACAAGTGTGGTGTCATTTGGAGCTGATTGCTGCTGGAATGTTTCTTGTTGTTGGTTGTTTCCTTGACTACCCTCACCCTCCACACTAGTAGTTGTCACCATTAATGCTTGATTCAAGGCACCGTTGAAACACATAGATTGGTTGTGAGGTTCATTGCATGGAAAACACCAATCATACTCCTGAGCAACGTTGTTTTGTGTTGGCACCAATGCCTTAGAGGTAGATATAGCATTTAGATTATAGGGTTGAAATGGTCTGTTGGCAGGAGGCCTTGCTTGATTTAAATTTACAACTAGATTGGGTGGTCTATGAGGTTGATATGGTTTCTGTTAGGCTGAGCTTGAGGCTGGAAGGAAGGTCTAAAACTTTGGGCTTGTTGCCTCTTGAGAGTAACCAGCTCATTACCTAAATTTTGCAATTGCTTCATGACTTCTTGAAGTTCATTTGAGGCACTAGAAGATGAAGTGGAAGCTTCACTTGAATTCTGATTTCTAGGAGTGGGAGAAGGAGCCAAATTAGGTGCTTGATTAGTGTTTGGGCTCTCTAAACTTGGAAACAATGGCATGGGAGGTCTAGGGGCTAGTTTGCCAGCTTGGATCAAACAATTTTCAGCTCTAATGGCAATGCTATAAGCAATGGGGATAGTTGTGCCTCCCATGGACTGAATTAACATAGAAATATCAAAATTTAGAGCTTTGAGATAGTAAAGAAAAGCACCTTCTGTTGTTGGCCTGACTGCCACTGGAATTCTCTCCCAAGTCCTTTGAAATCTGAAGTTGAAATCAGTCAGCTACTCATTGGGAGCTCTCTTGATGGTTTTCAGCTGCTCCAAAAGAGACAAGTTGTCTCCCTTCTCTCCAAATTGCTCATGAAGTGCTACACATAGCTGGTTCCAATTTTGAATAGAACCTGAGGCAAGGCTTCTAAACCATTGCAAAGCCTTCCCCTTGAATGAAGATGCCAACAATTTGACAACAACTTGCATCTCATTGATTTCATGAATTGCACAAAGGTTGGCAATGTCTTTAACATGATCACTAGGAGTAGTCTGATTCTCTCCAGTGAAGTATGAAATGTTCTTCAAGGCTGTAATTGGAATTGGATTTTGTGCATTGAGAGCAAGTGGGCTGCTGCCAGTGAAATTGACATAGGGGTTGTTTTGTGCCATTCTAATTGGCCTTAGAACCCTTGTTGATTGAATGAAAGGCCTACCAGGTGGAGGAGTTGAGAGAGTTTTGTTTGGTGGAGATGGAGACCTTTGGATTCTCCTCCCACTTTGCCTTACTCTTGGAGATAACTGCAGATATTCAAACAATGCCTCTTCTTCTCTAGCTCTTGACCTTGTAGTGATTCTTCTCATGAGTTTTCAGGTCTGCACTGCTAAAACCAGCTGATTCTTCTTCCTTGGAGTCGCCAGATGTGTAACTTATAGCTCTTTTAAGCAAGAAAATTGCAGCAGATGCACATCAACTTTGCTGCAATGAAAATGAGACCTCTAAGGTCCCACTGGGCGTGCCAAAACTATTGTTGCAAATCAGCAGCACCCCTGGATGCAAATCAGGTTTCTAAGTTGATGTTTTAGGCATCCAGTGTGATTGCACAACATTAAAACCTCTCTCCAAGTGTGGGACTTGTAAAATGAGAGAGGAATCTCCAGATTAGAGGCTGGTTCCTCAAACTCCTCTGATCAGATATGTTATTTGCACAATTGTAGAGGTTTGAATCCTAATCCTACTCTAGATTCCAAGGAGACAAAGATAGAGAGAGTAAAAGAAACTAAAACTAATGCTAAGGTGATGCACCAAAGGAGTTGTAGACACCTGACTGCATGAAATACACAATCCACAAGGAAACACAACACAAAACATGCACAAAATTCTCAAAATGTAATGAAAGATCAAGAAATCAATGATAGATATATGAAAGGATTGAGGAATTTAATCACAGAACATATATCAACATTCAGATCCAATACAGTGCATTACAGTGATCCAGAGGCAAGAAAAAGTGCTGTATTATAGTGCAAGCCACGACCCCCAGGAGAGAGAAACATGGGAAAACATGCAAGCCATTCAACCATTGACCAAATTACATTCAAAACAGCATGGGCGACCTGAAAAACCCATTCCCAGGCATTTTTAACCATGCTGGGAGAGAATGCGAGCCATTCTTCATTAAAACGGTGGTTGAAATGTCAGTTCTGTTCATGGCCACGTACCAGAGGTGTTTCTTGATTTTATCTCTCAAAACTCAACCAAAATGCAAAATTGACCTTGGAATCATGTAGATAATTTCACCAGATTTCCATTGATATAAAGAACGTGAAAAACGAGCTCTGGATCGAAAGATATGGCGATTCAAGTTTTAGGGCAAAAAAACAGGCCAAAATCGGATCGATGGGCAAAAAGTTTGAATTTTTACCCGTGTGGTCTTTGGAACATTTTTCAAATTTTCCTCACGATTCACCACTCCAGTGCCACATGGCATGTTCTGATTGGGCGCGGGCCCTTCCTGACCATTTTTTCCTTCGGGTCGCTTGGTGTTTTTTCGCCCTTGGACACGTGGCAGCTCCTGATTGGCTACGGGCCTTCTAGGGAAAAATTTCCCACCAAAACTCCGCTGAGCCATAACTTGAAAAATACGTGGAGTTAGGAGGAAAAATTTACCTTTCTAGAAAGCTGAGAAAGAGCTCTATCCAATGGTGCCATTTCCAGAAGGTTTTGAGTGCCTGGAAAACAAAATATTCTGACTGAGGCACAAGAGAAGGAAAGATGTAAAGGAGTTAGCCACAAAATGAGCAGGGGGCACATTTGGGATAACAATTATGTGTTTTTATATATAAAAACAATACACTATAGTATATAATTTTTATGAACTATATGTTGTTTTTTATTTATATTCTATACACTATATACCTTTTTTATTAAAATTTTTATATATTTTTACATTATAAATTATAATAGGTTATTTTAATGTATTAAAATATAACCTCCTAATATTATACGAAGAAGAAATAATGGAATTTCACATTCGGAAATACACAAGTTTTGGCTTCATTAAATTTGACGGTCAAATGACCGTTACGGAAGACCAAACATAAGACAATATGACACAGCTGGTCATTTAGACATCAAATTTAAGCTCGTAGGTTCAGAAAATTTTATTGTGTAAAAATTGAAGGTCAAATGAACGCCACGATAGACCAAAAAAGCCGGTGTGACGGTCATTTAGACGTCAAATTTAAGTTGGTCGGATCTTTGTCTATATTTATTTTTTTTCCAAAATTTGATGTTATGCATTCTTAGGGGTCTCTTCTTCACTTCAATATGGTTGGAAATATTTTTATATAAATCTGGGGTATAATGTAGAGCCCTTTATATTGCGGGTTATTATTTTGATAATGGAAGGTTAATTAGTATGCATTGTAATGACATAATTATTTATGATCAAATAGTATCTTTAGATCTATAAATTTTAGATCGATTCTATTAAAAGTGTTGTTTTTATTATTGATAAATATGTATCTAACTCTATGGTACATTGTATATTATAATGAGGTGTGTTTTGAGTTTAGGAAAATAATGACATCTAACTATTTCTGTCTTGACAAAACCTAGATTCTCGAATGAAACCAACTACAACATTTGGGTCAAAACATAATTTATGGTGAGAAAACTCTGGACAATTATTTTTGGATCTGAAGTTGCTTCCATCAGTTGTCAAACAACTATAGATAATATGCATGCATTCTTGAAACGAATGCAAGCAGGATCTTTCTATGATTTTACGCAATCTAAATGATGAGTACCTTTTACACATTGGTAATATGGAACATTTGAAAGAGGTAAGGACACAATTAGAATCCATACATGAAGGATAATTGGTATATCAAGGATAATAATGAGAGTATAATAAGCTGAAGGAATTCAAAGAAATGGTTTATATATTTTTGATGATTTCTCTTTTGCATCTTGTTTTATATCTTAGAGTTTGAATAATTCAAAACTATGACATGAAAGGTTAGGACATATTAATTATCGAAGCTTATATGAAATGTATAGATATAATCTAGTGAAAGGTTTACATGTATTGTCTTCTTCTTTTGAAGTTACTTCATTAAATGCTTCTAAATGATGGTTTTGATTCTGATTTAGTAAATGGTCATGATGATGTTTTGATGCTATAGATGTTTCTAAAACTCTTATCTTCCTAGATAAGAAATTAAATTGGGCTCAATCTATGTTAGAAATTTCAAATCCTATTAACCATAGGAAAATGACTAGAAGTAATAATATGTATCTTGCATTAATTAACTTGTATGAACTTGAGCCGTGAAGTATTATAGGTCTAGGTGGATACACAAAGTAAAGTATATCTTGTTGATGGTAGTACTAAAATATATAAAGCTAGACTTGTTGCTAGAGGTTTCAATCAGAAAGATGGTATTGATTATGTTGAGACATTTCCCCCGTGGCTAAAACGAGTACCGTTAGGGCCTTATTTGCAATTTCCACTCAATTTGGGTGGGAAATCCACTAAATGGATAAGAAAATACATTTTTGAATTGTGATTTAAAATAAGAATTTTACATGTTTCAACCTAAAGGATTTGAAGAAACTGGTAAATAAAACTATGTTTGTAAGTTGAGAAATCCTTGTATGGTTTAAAACAAGCTCTTAGAGCTTGGTATGTGAAAATTGTTTTCTTTTTTAAAATCTGTTAGGTTTTGTTAATTGTCCTTCTAACAATGATATATTCATTAAATAATAAGGCTCACATATTATCATTATATGTATATATGTTGATGATTTGCTTATGAATGGTGAAAATTCTGATTTAATTCATAGGATTAAAGAGAAATTGAAGAAGTACTTTGAAATGAATGAGTTAGGTCTCTCACATCATGTTCTTTGTATGAATATATTTCATTCTATTTTTATTTTTCAAAACAAAATATGTAACCACTATATTGAATTTTTTTATGATTGATTGTAAGCCATTTTCTACTTTAATGGAAGTTAGAACAAATATTGACCCTAAATTTTCATATGAAAAGGTTGATCCTATTTTATATACGATGTTAGTTGATAGTTTGATTTATCTAAATATAACTAGATCATATATTTCATATACAGTAGGAATTACTTCAAGGTTTATACAAGAAACTATTTTAGAGATCATTGGAATCTTGCAAAAAGAATTTTTAGATATATTAAAGGAATAATCAATTATGGGTTGCATTATACTAAGAATGAAAATTCTATCTTATATGGATTTTGTGATTCTAACCATATTGATGTTGTGTTATAAAATATCTTTGGACGTGTGTGCAATTTTTTTGGTGTAGGAACCATTACTTGGAATAACAATGCAATCAACAGTCTCCATTTCTTCTACTGAAGTAGAGAAGTATAATAGAAGAAGTAAAGAAGCCATGTGGTTGTAATGACTATTGGTAGAGATACACATGGAAGTTAAAGGAAGTATTCCTCTTCTATGTGGTAGCCAGAGTTGTATTAATCTTGATTAAGAATCTGGTTCAACATTAGAGGAAGAAGCACATTGAGATACATATGCATTTCACTCATGAGAAGGTGCTAAGTGATGACATAAATCTCAAGTTTGTGTTAATGAAGAGTAGGTTGTTGACATCTTCAAAAATTCCCAGAGTCTTTGTAAAGTTTTGTCAATTTTGTGAAAAGCTTGGATTTTTAGAGTTTCCATTGGGGAGAGTGCATGACAATGCCACCTCTTAATGAAACTTGGTTTTTGTAAAAATACCTTCAGATATTTGTAAAATACCTTCAAGCAAGTGTAAAAAAATACCTTCGGGCAAGTGTAAAAAGGCCTTCTGGCATGTATACCTCCTCAACTTCTTTTTTAGAAAGAAGTGTAGAAATATCTTAAAGGCAGTCTTTAGTAAAATCTTTAGTGCTATTGAGTTTACTAGTAAATATCTAGTACAAACATATTTTTAAGGAGGTCCTTGGTTGTAAATGACTCTTATATGCTTGGGTTCAATAATCTTTTATGAGAACATGTAAAACTCACAAATCATACTTAGCCATTGATCATGGGATGATCTTTGGGATTCTAAATAATTTTTTACCAAAAGATAAATTGAGTATGATGAAGGTGTTATAATTCCTTCAACCGATATGCTAGCCTAAAACCTTTATGGTTTAAGGATTATAAATCTTGTAGTGTACCATGGAAAGGTAATCTATTGACATATGTTATGTTATCCCACTTAACATTAAGGGGAGTGTTGGAACATAATGATTAAGTGATTTGGCCAACCCTTAATGTATATGGGTCCATCACTAATATAGGTTAATATTTAATAATATGAAATATTTATATTTCTATTATTAAATATGCTAACCTAGGTATATAATTTAGGTTAAATATTTAATATCATGAAATGATTATATTTCTAATATTAAATATTATAAACCTAGGTGTATGTGTTAACCATTTTAGGTTGAAAATGTGGGTGGGGAGACATACCCAGTCACCTTATATAAAAGGAATTTAGGTCATCATTTGATATATTTGGGAAATATATTAAAGGTGTGCAAATCAAGTGATTTGGTTTTACCCTTGGTAAATAGGGTTTCAAAGGAGGAGGTGATCTTATTGGATGTAAAATAAGTTCTCTGAAGTAAAAGGTTATTTTTAAAGTGGTTTTTACCCTATTGGGGTTTTCCACTATAAATATTGTGTCACTGTGTTATTTATTTCCTATAAGTATTTCTTTATTTACTTATGTTATGATGTAATATTTATTTAAATATTTATTGTAACATTATGTAATATGTAAGTTGATTAAATCCATATTTATTAGAATCCTCAAATTCTAATAGCAAGGAGTTTTGAGGCCTTTGAAGTTGAAGCTCCTCTTGATGAAGGATTGATAGAATGCAACGATTCCCAAGATAATGAAGATAGTTACCTTGAGCTGCAAAATAAAGATTCTTTGAAGGTGTACAAAGATGAGTTGTAGGAAGTAACAAAGGATATCTATGTGCAAGAACTATTGGATGCAGTGGAAGTTTTGGAAGACCTTGAGATGATTCTTTATCTCTTAACTCGTGTCATGGCCATACAAGACAAGTATGAGGTTTCTTCCAATCCTTCCGTCAGTACTCAAACACCTCATAGTGGAGTAGAGAAAAAGGATAAGTTTGAGGTTTCTCATGGAAAAGAGGTCAATGAGCATAGACTTGGGAAAGAAAAGAATCCGAAATGTTTAATTAATTTGAATGAAAAGCAACCATGGGCAGGGATATGATGCTCAATGAGGAATTAACTACATGGATAAATGTAGAATGTAACTAGAACTATGAAAATGATTTCGAAGAGGATGAAGGTAGTGGAATTTCCAAGTGATGACCTAAGCATCAAGAAGATCACATGGACTCACTCCTAAAAATACCACATACGGTCATGAAAGCACCCAAATTTCATAAAAATTAAGGAGAGGAGGCTACTTTCTAGAACCAGTCAATGGCTTTGCAGAACAACATCACTCAATGTTGCCCACTCACGGGTAACTTTTGAGGAATGAAAAGTAATTCAGTGAAAGCGGGTTGTCCCCACCTTGTATCATAGGTGATTTTAGGTGTGTTTCCCTTTCTATTGTGTTTTTTTTTCCTTTATGTGTGTGTTGTGTGTTTCCTTACATCATTTTGGGTGTGTCTATGTTTCCTTCTTCACTCTCTCTCTCTCTCTCTCTTGTCGTAAGTTGTAGATTATAGAGTTCTCATGACATGTCTTTGCTTGAACTCTGTCCATACCATGTCCCCAAGCTAGAGCCATTTGTTCTCATGCAAATGTGCAACATGGAAATTGACAATTTTCTAGTATGACAACGATATTCTTGTGCCCTATCGCCCTTAAAAGTATTTATAATTTCATTGAACAACATGTTCATAGTGTATGCAGTTTAAGTGGGATTAATGAAGACATTTGGGGCCCCAAAGAGAAAAGGGATATAGCAATTGCTCAGGCAGATCTGAAAGACTCCTCACAGGCCACAACCATTGCCTTCTTCATGTCGCTGCAGGCTATCAAAACCAAGATTGATAGGGCTATCAAGTAACGGGGTGCTGTGATGCTATTTGCTGGCTGCGAAGTTGCTGATTACTGGCGGTTCTGGAGCTGTTTTTGGCGGAGATATTATATGATGGATATATTTTGTTTGCTTTTTGATCTCTTCTGCTACTTTTTGGATCATTGTACGTCTGGATCCTTTCTTCTATTTTGTTGTTTTATCTGGCTGATGAGCCCTCTTAGGTTGGTTGTCTTGCCCTTCTCTGGGTTGTTTCTCTCACCTATGATATCTAGCTTTTGAGCCCTTTTGTATATAGGGTATAGTCCCTTCAAAACTATTTGCCCTTAATAAAAAACGATATTCCGGTGCCAAAATTTTTAAGTCCTATCCTTCCCGTGCACCTTGGTCCACTTAGTTAGTCTAGTGATCTCATTTATGATGTTGAATAAGTCTCCTAGGTGATGTAGGATAGTCAATTTAACCCCCTTAGGTGATTTTAGGTGTTCTTGGAAAATGCAAATTTCGGGTAGTCATGGGAAGGGCTATCACTGGTCTTCCCAGAATGAGCACAAACCCTTGGATTAGAGCATCAGATAAAAATTCAATGTATAGGTGAATTGAATGTCTAGAAACATCATGGAAGTGATTTTAGAATATTCAGGGAAGATTTAGAGAGTTTGGAGTAGTTTGATAAAAAACAGGTTATTTGGCCTAGGAGTACATAGGCCAAAAAAGTCATTGTGCTTGAGAAGGTGATTCCGGGAATTACGGATGGAGTTAGAAGTATAAAAAGACATCATCCGAAAGGTAATTACAAGAACTAAAATATGGTGAAATTATTTTTTTCACAATGCTTTGGCGCAATATGTCTGTAATTAGTTTTTTTCAAGCCTAGGTAGTGCACATGGCCGAAAAAGAAACTGAACTTTGGGAAGTGATTTGAGAGTTTTGGATGGAGTTAAGATCTAATGTTTTTTTGGAAAGGTAATTAAAATACCTACAAGATGGTGAAATTATTTTTTTCACAACACTTTGGTGCAATAGGTCTATAATCAGTTTTTTCAAGGCTCAGCTATGGAACTAGAAAATAAACTCAGATTTTAAGGGAATATATGGAAGAATTAAGATCTGGTACCCCAACTATTGGATTTAAAATACCAATTCCAGTAAAATTAATATAAAATTCACCAAAAAATTCCATCGGGATCTCAAGTTATCATCATTTCATGTTCGCTCTCAAGACCTCATACTTAGTCAAATTTTGAATCTGGACATGTGTTAGCACTAGGATCCTAGCGCATTTTTGTGTCCCTTACATCCCTCAAGCTCAGGGAAATGAGGGTAAAGAAATTTCACCCAGCCCCTAAAATCCCTATGGACCCACATCCGACCTCCAGGATTGCCAGTTCAGCCCCTAGGTGTTTGCTGCAGAGCTTAAAGCCTTCATCGTTGGATCCACGCCGCGTCATCGCCCGACGTGCCATGAAAAATAAATTCCCTCATGTCCATTTGTGTTGGGGGACACAAAGGACAAGAAAATTCACCCATCCCTTAGGGATCCTCTTTGTCACCCATGTGACTCCTTCAAGAGCGATTTTCAGCCCCTTAGGAGCCAAAGTGGAGCCAAATGCTCAAGCTGTTGGATCCCCACTAAGTGTCGAATGAAGAATGATGTGTAAATTGATTTCCCTTTCATAAATCAATTCTTAAGGGACATAAAATAAAAAAATTCCCCCACCCTTGCTATGTTTTTTTTGAATGAGTTAAATCTTGCACTTAGCCGTTATTTCCCCACATTTCTCCTTCACATCTTCACACCTTGCCATAGCTTTGTTCATGCTTTTCCAGACACCCGGTCCACCATTGTTGATCCGAACTAGCTCTGTCATGGCAAAAAAATCCTCCAGTCCATGAAAATAAACAAGTTTCAGAGGAATTATTGGTAAAAAGAGTTGAAGAAATGAAGAACGAAGAGAAAACGAAGATATTTTGCCAGATAACCACGAAGTCACCCAATCGAAAAATCTTCATATCTTGCAAAATACAAGTCAGATTGAGATGCCTTCTTTTGAAAAACTTCTCATTTTTTGAGACGATCAAAATGCAACAAATGGGAGGTCAAATGGTTCCATAACATATTTTTTCCAATAAAAATCCCATTTCGTGCCCTAGCTCATATTTGTCAGATTTCCCATCAATTCGGCAATGGAAACAAGATAAAAACTTACAGATGAACTCCAAATGAAAAACATATCACAATGGATTTGATTTCATTGTGATTAGAGACAAAAACTAGACCTACAAATTTTGAGCTCCATTAATGGCCACCATGGCAGCTCCGTGCTCAAAGCCACTGCCAGGAAAAAAATTTAAATTTTATTTCCAAGCATTCTAATGGGAAAAATCAAGTGAAATTTGGAGGACATGACTGTGACGATGAG
This sequence comes from Taxus wallichiana var. yunnanensis, assembly GCA_018340775.1. Lineage (NCBI taxonomy): Eukaryota > Viridiplantae > Streptophyta > Pinopsida > Cupressales > Taxaceae > Taxus > Taxus wallichiana. The sequence goes on along the minus strand of CM031243.1, from coordinate 299,849,044 downwards.
CCGTGTATAAAAAATATGTTATGTTGAAAACTCGAGTAGTGGAAGTCCACTTTCTAAAAATAATAAGTTTTCCTCTATAGAATTACTATGTTTGGAAAGTCACCATCAAAATCGGTTATGGCAAAGGTTTGCACTGAAGATCACCAAGAAGCCGAATGATTTTCCAGAGTAGAAAATAGTGAAAATGACCACTTACTAAAAATAGTAAGCCCCCTATATGGGTGCTTACTAAAAATAGTAAGTCACCCCAAGAAGTGGTCAAGGTGAAGGTAGTGTGCGTAATATAAAATGATGGAGTTCATCATATCATGATGGTCAAGAAGAGGAAAAAATCACCTCTTACCAAAAATAGTAAGTCTCTCATCTGGGCACTTGCTATTACTAGTAAGTTATACTCAAAGGGTAGTTTTGGAACAATGGGGCATAAAAGGATAATCATTCAAGGAGACATCATCGTTCGGGATCATCTATGGGCATTTCTTACAGGGAATTTGAGGTCCGTCCGGGGACCTTGACAGTGTCATTTGACACTCTCTTTATGATTCTGGTCACATGTATATCATATTTAGGGTGGGAGTTGTAGTCTTTGGCTGAGCAGTTCATTTAACTTGTGCAAGCATCCATGAGCGAAGATGAAGGAGTCTCTCAGGGTGTAAAGAGTTTGGAGATGTAGAGTTCACTACAGTGGATCACTTCATCGGATCATCTGATAAGGATCTGAGGCAATCCTCCTTAGTTATTTCTCTCCCCTTCTTCTCTCTTCTCTTCCCCCACTTTCTTTTTCCCGTTCTAATTTTTCATTGGGGTTTCACTTTTTCATAATGCCTTTAATTAATTTAAAATGATTTTTTTAATGTAACAAGTCACCCTTAAGTCATAAAAGGGGACTTAATCTTTCCTAAGAATGTAAAAGGTCATAAGTTGTAATAAGGCATATGAAAAGGAATTGGGGGTAGATGAAGAGTCATCTCTCATTCTATAAATTGTAAAGCCATTCCCATTTCAAAGGGTTGGTGATCGATTTTGTAGACTCAAGAGTGCATTTTACTTAGAGAGAACAAAGGAGATAGCCATTTTCTTCCATTTTCTCCCACTCTCAAATTTCTTCCATTTCCATGCTATGTACAATTTCTGCTCAAGCATCAATACAAGAAGAAGGAGTTTCATGCCTTTTTGATGAGGATATTTTAGAAAATTTGAGTTCTCAATCTTAACTCATCTTGTTTCCATTTGTAGGGTTGTTTCTTCTTAAATTTAATGCGTGTGTGAAATTTCTGGTTAATGGGTGTGGGACTCTAATTTTCTACCCACAACATTAATCCCCTCTTCTCTTTTATCACTTCCTTTCCCAATCTCTTGACAAAGTCCTCTCTAGAAAGAAATTGCTAGCTTTTTGCAAAGTCAATGGTGTGCCTGTTGGATCCCCAACCACAAGGCCACCAATAAAATCCACCTTTACTAGTGCATGTATATACAACAAATTGCACGGTTAAGTAAGTAGGAGTTAGATTCCCAGAGCGTTGGCTAGAAATACACAATTTTGTCCACCTAAAAAAATTTCTTGCCAACATCATTGAATTCACCATAGAGATAAGAGGATAATAACTCTAAATGGAAGGTATATTCGAATATCGGGTTCAACAAAATGATTAAGATAAATGTGGAAATTATGCCTAATATGATGTTATTATAGTAGTAAATAAATATGCAATTAAGTACAACAATGAATACTCAAGAAAACTAAGCAATAAATTATGAAACCCTAGTTGTAAGGAGGAGAAGAAGGTAATTAGCTGATTCACAATAAAATATGGAGTGTATTGAAGTGTTGACTAGGTGAACAAAGTAACAGAGGTGTCATAAAGAGACCTAGATAAATGTAGATCTAGATAGATAGGATGGATTGAGGCATCGAAGAGGCATAAGGGCACTTGTAGGTGCCCTATGCCTATTTCTAGGTGATTGGGTATGTGAAAAGCTCAAAAATATGCTTTGGGTGGTCAAAAGATGTTCATTGTTAGTCACCTTTGGTATCTATAGATGTCACACCAAGATCGCCGAGGTCTCTGGAAACCTGTAATAAAATATGAACCTACAAAACCCTCAAATAGATATCAAATCCTAAAAAAGAAAGATGCAAAATCATGGGTCGATTGTGATCACCTGTCACAATGGTGAACTTAAAATTAAGCGTTGCACTACATCGCAGACCTAGTGTAGTTCTGTGTGTGTGTGTGTGTGTGCAAAATTATGCCCTAGGTGGCTCTCATGCCAGTCGCACTTGATAGCGAGAAAGTAGCTAAATGTAAAGAAATGTAATAGATGTGTGCATGGAATAGAATGAACTTCCCTCCTATGAAGTGTGTATACAAAATAACCAGCCCTTGTGTCCCTTGTGATGGTGCTATATAGATGTAATGGAGATCATAGATGCTTGATGGATGCAACCTTAGGTGGTGATAGCTAATGCTTAGTGTTTGGTCCCTTATTATGATCACATAACTTTATATTTATATGATTCTTGTTGTCTATTTTTGCACCCTTGCAAAAATTTAACTTGAAAATTCATGGGTTGAGGAATAAAGACTACGGAGGAGTTTAGGAATGCTTTGGGACTAAGGTTAAAATCCACCGAAGTCAAAAAAATTTGCGAAGGTAAGAAAAGGTTCCGTAGATATGAAATCAAAGCCACAGAATGAAGAATACTAGGCCGCGATAAAAGGGAGAAACCACTTAACAAAACAAGACCTTGAAGTGAAGAAAAGGGATCCATGGATGTTAACACGAAGCCGCAGAAGTTGAAAACCATGGATGACCAAAAGTTTGAAGACACGGATCAAAGGAAAGTAGCATTTTTCCACGGAAGGCTAAAATTGACAATGGTATGCATCCAAAGGATCTGATTTTTGTAAATCTGATATGATTGAAGAAATATTATCCTTCTCCATGCAATATAAAATCAGATTTTATGAGTTGATTGGAAATAGATGCGTGGAGCAAGGAAGGCATCTCTAACATGTAAAGGTTTACTCAAAATGGCTCAACCACCATAATTAAATGAAGTTTAGCACTGTTCCTTCTTCGATAAGGCACATGACATGGGAGGTAGTTTTTACGGGAATATCAGATCTTCTTAGAGAATTGAATGGAGGTGGTTGGTTGGTGTAGTAGGGAATTCACATTTCTCTCTCTTCTCTCCTTCTTTCTCTTCTCCTCTTATCTATATAATGAAAAGTGATGCCCAATTTTAATGTTGGATACTTTGGGAATACGAGGGCATCATTTCATGCTACACAAGTGTTCTAAGAGTTGCATTCCTTAGGATATGTCTTTGTAAATGTTTTACATCTTCCTCCTATATCGTGATGATCTGTGCATGATCTCTAAGAAATAAAATCTTTGGTTTTGTGGCTAGTTTTGACCTTAGATATTGTTTTATTGCATTTTCTTTCCTCTAATTCATTTGCAGTGTATTGTATGTGTTATTTTAGAGGTCTATGTCTATTGTGCATCATGGAAGTGGAACTATGGATGTGATTTTGATTTGTGGATTTCATTATGACCCTCTTCATTATCGTTTTCTCCCATTTTCACTCTTTCTTGAGTATTCATCCCATTATTTTTGGTGCTATCACCTTCTCTAGTTTAGGTTTGTGTTTTATGCATCTCCTTCTCACCCTGGTCCCTTAGAAAGTTAGAGTAGAGCTAGATAGTTGCATTTCAATTTTAGGAGTAGTTTAACATTAGAGGTAAGTAGAGGAAGCCGACCTTCTCCGGAGGTCTATCTTAGTTTAAGCCCCACAACTTGGAGACAGTCCCATGTTGTCTCAAATCTTGAATTGTCTATGACTCGGGCACAAGTGCATATTTGAGCTCCAATAATTCCTTATATCTTGAATTTTGTAATTAATCCCAAAAAGGTCAATTACCAAAAAGATAAGATGCTAAAATGGATAGAAAGGACCCAAAAAGTGTGAGTAAAGTACAAAGGGGCCAAGGGGTCACCTAGAGGGGACTACAATGCCTAAGACCGACATCTTGGTGGGCACTTTGGTGTTTAGGATGATTAAAGCTAGAGTATAAAAAGGCAGACTAAGCAAGTAAGGGTGCAAAACTAAAAGAAGCAATAAAATACAAAGAAAGATGACCAAAGACATGGGTTAGTTAGTAATTTTCTCAATTAGGAATCATATGAATAGTAATATATAATCAGGACTAGATAATTACCCAAAGTGTATGATTTTATGTCTACAAATACCTTCTTTACAAATGATGTGACCCAACAATGTCACAAAGATGCAATTTTGATGTTCAAAGATATATTGAGCTACCTACATCATTCAAACGTTAAGTGAAAATAGTCACAATGATCCTTAACTAGCCCATTTATTGTCTAATAATTCACATTCACTTGGAGAGATTTATGGATGAAGTCTTCAAAATATTGGATAACAATGCGTGAAAATATTGTTGGCACATTCTTCATTTCAAAGGGCATAAATGTCTATGAAAAGCATCCAAATTCTCGTAATGAATGTAGTCTTGGACTGATCCCGATGCACACTCTAAACTTGATGATATATAGAGAAACCATCTATGAATGAAATATCTTGTGCCCTGCTACATCCTCAATAGTATCATCAATAAACAGTGTAGGGAAAGGATCAATAACATAAGAAACATTTGATACCCTACAATCCACAAAAATTTGTATCCTTCCATCTTTCTTGACACTTATTGTCGATCTCACCTTCAACATATTGTCAATCTCATTTTTAAATTTGATGAACAAGTTTGGATTCATCTTGTATGGCCGCTTATGGATTTGTGTCACACCTCCCTTAGATTGATATCCATTTCCCCTATTGAAGGATGAACACCATTTAACTTGTGGTATCCTATAAAGAATAGATCTTAGAAGTCGTGCAATAATTCAACTATATTTTTAACTTTTGCCTCCGACCAATAGTCACCAATGATTGCCTCCTTAGGGGCATCATCTTTCCCAATATTCACCTTCTTTATCTTAAATTGTATATGATATGCACATACCTATTTATCTTCCTTTTCTAGGACCTCACACTCACCCTCTATGTGTTCTACACTAAATATTCAACCTCTTCATCATCAATCAGGTATAGTACTTTTCCTTTCTCCTTTTCCTTCCATGCACACTCTACTATCTTCCCTTTCTCCTTCTCCTTCCATGTACGCTCTAGGAGATCCTCATTAGCTTCTAACCATGCAAATTTGTTGGTGCACCCATATGGAATTGTATCCTTATATATATTAGCCATAAGATATTCTACTTTTGCACTATCCCTAGACTGATGCACTTCATCAAGCTGTAAGGACTCATGCACTTGAGGGTTAGATGATAAATAATTGAAAGTGTGCACCATACCTAACGTCATATCTTTCCAATTGGAAGTCTCCTACTTCAACTCAACATGTATATACCACGCACGTGCACACTTGAAAAAAGTGGAATATAACTTATAAACCTAAAGAAAATGTGGTAACATGTATAATACTTCAAACCAATTCTTCTTACAAGCCTAAATGTGAGTCCTGTGAGATGTTTTTCCATCGTACACTGGTATTTTCAAAGGAAGGTTATCCCTAAAAAATTGTGTCAAGAAATTAATTCTTATGTCACACCATCGAACAGATTATCCCTATGCATTCCCAACCAATGTGTTGTCATTCCTCTCAAAGTGATTATACCAACATATTATTTTAGTCTATTTTTTCATGCAAACTGTTCTTCCATTGCACGTAAAGAGGATTCAAGCTATTCTTATCCTATGTAATTTGGTAGTGCAGTCCTCCCTAACCACCTAACCATCCTTGGTCTAATCATCCTTGTTACACACCCTTGACACTCATGACCAACCATCTCATATGTTCTATCGGACCGTTATCACAAACAATGCTTGTAGTGTCACTGATTAAATGCACATCTCCTCATTTGAGCATTCCTTTCTTTGTTGGCTCAACACATTTTGGATTGCTCATAGATCCGATCAGATCTTCCTCACTAATTGGATATGTGTAGAGTAAAATCCTTGTACCATCCATAGGAATTACTTTGCACATCCTCATTCTCAAAACTAATATAACACTTATTGAATTGTAGGTCCGTGTTGCTTGCATAACACCACAGAAAGCCAAGTAAGGGGAAGTCATCTACCTCTTCCAACTAGAACCTCAAAATCATCCTTGAATTTTTCCCCTTGTATGGTTAAGTTTGCATCTTTTAGAACTCCAATGAGCATTGACTTGGTCTTATTTTCCATATAAATCACACTAGAAGAAGGTTGAAGTGGTGGCCTCCCCCTATTCTATCACATGCATCTAAAGTAAGAATATTCACATCTACACCAGAGTCAATAAGGATGTTGCTCACCAACTATCCATCAATAAGTGCATCCAGGGTGATCTCCTTATCATATTTATGGTGTTGTGGTGGCATATTTTCATGTAATCTATGTCTTTTTGTTGGTCCTCGGAATATTGGATAAAGAAGGTGCATGGACATTTATTTAAAGAAGGGTGCGTGGGTTGAAGACATGCAAGAGCAGATCTTAACAGCTTTTAGGACTTAGCCATAGAAAGCTCTACAAAAATATCATGGAGGATTCTATGGGTTGGGATTAGAGGAAAATATAGGAGTGATGGCATATTTAGAGGGATGGGTCTATGTTTATCCTTGTAATATGAAGGACATAGTATAGTTTCTTGATGCATGACCTTGCTCTGCATTATTATATGGGTCTGTTATGGCCTCAATGAATGTAATGTGGTTATTAAACTCATTAATATGAATATAAGGTTCTATTCTAAAGCATATATGTGTTCATGAGCATAAGTCCTAATGCATTTCCTTTGTGTTATGAATCATTTCTATATGTTGTTTTTGATATTTCTTTTTTTATGAATGGATGCATTGATATGATAACTCATCCTAAGTTCTCTAGAATGAATGCATGGTTATTTTCCATTATTTTACACTTAAGTATCTATCATAGATGATGTATTCTCACAAACTCACATAAAGGAGGGGCTCGGTGCCCATGCATGCCTCGGGTGAGTTCCCAATGCCCGTTGGGTGATAGGCCGATGACACACATGGGATTAGACTATTGTTCTAAGGGTATAAAAATGACTACATCTTGGTTCCATTTTTGGGACCTCTTTTCAAAGTTGTTGTGAGAAATGGCATACATCTTGGTCCCTGTGATGCATGATGACAAAATGTCTGACCTTGGAAAGTGTTGAAGCATGGTTCAAGAGCATGGAGGATGAGTTTTCTCAAAGATTCAACACTGGACCTGAGTTTGATGCATGTAGATGGGTAGAAGAGAACCTATACCATGAGTTAGACATTATTCTATTGTTTTCTAGTAGAACTATATGAATGGCTTTCAACATATGCATCTAGATTGAGATCTGGTACTATAGATCATGTATGGACCCAAGATGATTACCAGAGGCTGCATAGGATGTAGATCTGACTTGGATGCATGTTGTTGATCACTGGTGGAAAGGAGTGTTGACTAGTTATACTCTAGAATATGCCATTTCTACGTATTATTTCCCAAAAGTTGTTGAGTTTGAGTTTTTGAGGGAGCCCAGAGGATCATTTTTTGCATGTTATTCCTTTGGCTATGAAGATCTTGGTCATTACCCTAAGTTTAGAGGCATTTCCCATGGCCGGCTAAGCTTCTCTGAGTGTTGGGAGAGGAAGCTAGGGTGGAGGAAGATGGTGGACATTGTAAATGAAAAGGAAAGGGAGGAGAGATGACTCAAGTATAGTGAAGCTCATGAAAGGGAGATGACTAGACAATGTGAGGTTGCAAGTGTGATGGATCTATGGAGGTAGATGTTCATGGGAAGGAGTTGAGGTTCATGTAGAGGATGTGGAACCTGAGAAGTCTGTGCTACCCCATCTTGGAAAGTGTGGGAGAGAAGCCCCTTCTTTTGATGAGATTTCATCACATGGAGAAAGGAGAGCCATCGGCATGCATCTAAACCCACCTAGTGACCAACCCCTAGTGCTTGGTTTTCCAGATCAAGGGAGAAGTATTGTTAACCTAGTTGGTATGGTGGGAGTAACCGATCTATGCACCCAAGAGATATAATTTCTCATTTGGAACATCCATGGCTATGTAAACCATTCTGGTATTTGGAGGAATTTTTGGACAAGGTGCAAGTACACAAGGTTTGGGTATCACATCTGGGAGTGGCATGGAGACACACAACTAGTAGTGGGACAATATCACAAACCATCATGTGTAGTTCAGTGGGACATTGGGAACACTAGGCATGACCACTTCAGGCCATTTTGGCTACAGAGGTGGATCTGGTGGTATAGGGGCTAGAGGACCTAGTGGACCTAGTGGATCTAGAGGATCTGGTGGGTCAGGAGGAACAGAGACCTGGTGGATCCAGTGGATCTGGTGGAGGAGGAAACACTAGAGGAAACCAAGGCTCTGGATCAAGGAGGACAAGGGCCTCAACCACCTCCACAAGTATTTTTTGAGATGTCTTTGCACTTACTAGACTACATGGGTATTGAAGATGCTACAGAGCATGTGCACAAGTGTGAATTACTATGGTGCATGAAAGGGATCACTACCCCAGAGTGGAAGGAAAGTCATTTTGCAAACAACATTGCAAGGGCATGTGCATAGTTGGTATCAAAAATATGACCCCCATCAAATGGTGGTAGACTACACTACATTAAAGAATGCCTTCCTAGTAGAATTCCATATCCTAGAATTTGAACAAAAGAGCATCAACACCCTAAAGGAGATCCAACAAGGAATGGACAGAGAGTGTGTGGAGTATGATGCGTGGTTCAAAACTCTCTTGTCAAAACTATCCTATGACATTCACCCTTCTCAACATGCTCAATGGTTTTTTGGAGGATTGATAACACCATTTAGAAGGGATCTATCACACAAGACTTTCATAGACCCGCGTGAGGCATTGGAAGTTGCCTTGTGCACTGAGGCTATTGGGAGCATTGATACTAGTGTTAGCCCCTTTTTGGAGGCTCAAATTGCTGCAATGGCCAAGTAGTTGGAGAATTTGTCTACAAACTCAATGCATGAGGTTTGTAGTGGGATTTGGTGTACAGAATGTGAAGTGGAAGGGCATGCAAAGGATAGTTTCCCTCGAAATTTGGTATACACCATGATGGTAGAATGTGAGATTTTCCATGGGGATCATGATGCAAGTAGGTGTCCCTCTACTACAATGTGCAATCCACAAGAATGTTTCTTTCTATTGTAAGATTTGTACCTCTATGACCCATGATACCAAGGATTACAGGATGATTGATCAGATTCATGATGTTATTGATCTTGGTGTGTGCTAGACTAGTCTTGCAAGTAGTTCCAAAGGATGATGATCATCACTATGAAGGGCATGCAGATGGAGGAGCGCATGGAAGAGGTTTTTGCAGAGGATTTCATGGTCACAAGTAACAGTGTGGAGGATGAAGTGAATTCTCATGAGGAACCTGTTATAACTGTGGATCTACAGAGCATTACAAATGTGAGTGTCCTGATCTATTGCAATGCTCGTGGTGTGGGAAGAAACATAAGTATGAAAGAGTTTCTAGAGATTTATGAGCATATGAACCAACAACACCGAAAAGGAAAAAGGTGTTGGGATGGTAAGCATCAAGAAGGCTGATTCACAAGTGGATGCCAAGAGTGGCACGTGAGTCAAGACTAGAACTGTATTGGTGATGATGCGAGTAGAGGCCATGCATGCCAAGGAGATGCCAAGACAAAGGACACTAGTTTCAAGAGAGGAAGTGGTACATGGAAAGTATCCAGACCCTACTCATCAAGAAGGAGGTGTATCAAGAGACTATGGATGTGATTTAGAGTTTACAAGGGGAGATCCAATGTCTAAAGGAGAAATCAAAGTAGTTGGAGCAAAGGAAGAATGTCGAGGCTCCAAAGGAGGACCTGGATGAGGTCAAGGAAGTATGTAGGATGTTAAGGAAAGAGAATATTATTCCCTTGCTAGAGAATGGCTGAGGGAGAAGGTACCACACACTAGAGTAGAGTGTGAAAGGTAGGTTTTACATGCAAACCTTCCTCCTCACAAGCCTTGACTATGATAAGGAGATTACATTGAATGTAGTTGTTGATGGGTGGCTTCTAAGTAATATCCTCATCGACACGAGAGTAGAGGTCAATGTTCTTACCTTGGATGCATGCATCAAATGGGAAGGCCCACATTACAACCATCTTCAAATGTGTTGTATATGGAAAACAAGAAAAAGGAAATGCCCATTGGAGTCTTGAAGGATGTAGTTATCACCATTCAAGGGGCCAAGTTCACTAGAGATTTTGAAGTCTTGGCACTCACCGAGGAAGATAATTTCCAACATTACTTGGGTGCCCTTGGTGTTATAAGAACAATGTTGACCTATGGTTTAACAAGGGGTATATCAAGTTTTGAGAACAAGGAAGAAAGGGTGATTATCCCTTTAATAGATGGGAAGTCAACACCCTATACTGAGCCCTTAGGAGAGGAAGTCCTTGACAAGAATCTATGTGTGCTCCATAGAGATCCTAGAGATAATTCATCCCATGAGGGAGTTATCCAGTTTGAAGATGCTCAGTCCTTGAGTGATACCACTAGCATGGCATGTGACAATTGGGTGCATGGGACTTATGAGTTGATTGGGTGATAGTTGAGAGGATCTGTAATAAGGGTAATAAAGGCATTCATTCAAGCACCTAGGAGGGAAGAAGTTTCCAAGTTACTCTGGAGGAGCATACCCTAAAATTTTCTTGTGAGAAATGGAGGCTCAAGTGGAAGAATGAGGATGAGAGAAGGGGAATGCTTAGTTATAACCTACTCAAAACTATAACACATTGGTGGGCTACACATCGGAGAGAGCCTCCTAGAATGGTGTGAGGTAAGAATCACATTTTTGTAAGGTTCTCAGAGAAAACATGCCCACTGTCATCCAAGACTACCATGGTAAAGAGACCACCTCATTTCATATCCAAGCATGTGAGAAGGCCTGGATGGGAAGTGTAGAAGCATTACCACCTTCATTATGGGTGCATAAGTTATATTCCACCTTACAAGGTTGTGTGCATGCATGGTATATTCATTCGAGAGATGCATCATCAAACAGGTAATTGGCAAGGAGTTGGTGGCTGATCTCATTCAAGATTTTGAGTATAGGAGTACAAAGCCATCAATGGATAAGGCATTACAAGTAATCAAGCACCTTACAATGGGAGATAGTGCTATGGAAGAAGATAGGCTACTGGAGTTATTGGGTGAGCCTTATTTGGAGATGTGCCTCAATGAAGAAGAATCAAGAGGAAGTACAACTTGAGAGTGCATGTGCATGGAAAAAGAAAAAGGAAAAATGGTCTATGTAGTAGATGGTGAAGAGATGGAAAGTTTGGATGTTAACCATTCTAAAGGTATGCATGAAGTCATAGATAGCACTGATGAGTGAGCACACATGCCTACCATGAGCCCTTGAAAACAAATAAGGTTAACATTGGGACAAGAGACAAAACCTAAGGAAGCTATCATTGGGGACTATTGGTCGGAAAAAGAAGTTTCAAAGGTCATTGATCTATTATGTGAGTTCCAGGATTTTTCCCTCATGGGTACCATGAACTCAAAGGCATCCACCATTCCTTGGGGGAGATGAAGATCAAGTTGAAGGAAGGTGTGTGCCCGATTTGGAAGAGGCCTTATCGGATGAATCCAAATTTTGCGTATGGGTCAAGGAAGAAATAGACAAGATGATAAGCATATGGTATCATTGAGGTAGTGGAAGAATCAAAATGGATAAGCCCAATGGTCATCAATATCAAGAAGGATGGAATAATAAGGATCTGTGTGGACTATAGGACCTAAATGTAGTATGTGTCATCGATCCTTTTCCAACCCCCTTTACTAAAGAAATTTTGGAGGGAGTAGCCAGGCGTGAAGTCTACTCTTTCATGGATGGGTTCTCAAGGTATCACCAAGTTAGGATTACAAAGGAAGACTAGAGAAAGAAAACTTTTTTCACCACTGAATGGGGAAGTTTTTCCTACATGGTTATGCCTTTTGGATTGAAGAATGCACTGCCTTGTGTTCTCGCATCGTGGTACAAGCATTTTAGGACTTCATCCATAAATTTCTTCAAGTTTACCTAGATGACTGGACTATATATGGGTTGGTAAAAGACCATTGTGACAATTTGAGGCTGATGTTTGAGAGATGTCAAAATTGAGGATATCCCTCAACATTAAGAAATGTGTCTTTTCTACTCCATTTGGAACCCTGTTAGGACATATTATATGTAAAGAAGGCTTACTAGTGGATCCCACCAAAGTTGTAGTTATTGTGGGATTAGGGGAGCCTACTAGTCAAAGTGTAATGCATGGATTCCTTGGGCATATGGGGTACTACTATAGAAATTCATCAAGGGGTATGCCAAGATCACCATGCCCTTGGAGGAATTTCTAAAACACAAGAGTGCCTTTCATTGGGGAGAGGCGCAACAAGAAGGCATTTGACACTTTGAAGGATAGGCTTTGTCACATGCCCATACTACATTTTCCTTCTTGGGATAAGCCTTTCCATGTGCATGTTGATGCCTCAGGGACAACTATGGGAGAAGTACTAGCACAACCTGGTGAGGGGATTGTTGATCATCCCTTGTGTTTTTCAAGTAGAAAGTTGACACCAAGATAAAAAAAATTACACAACTACTGAGCATGAGGCATTATCAATGATCTGATATGCTACACAAGTTCAGTAATATACCTATGGAAACACCATTTATATTCTACATGGACCACATGCATTGAAGTACTTAGTCAACAAGCCCATTTTGCAAGGGCACATATGTCATTGGGTCCTATTATTCAAGAGTTTGAGTTCATGGTGGTTGTAAAACTAGGAAAAAGTAATTCAAGACCTGACCACTTATCAAGGATTAACTCAGGGAGGAGGACACAAAGCATTGAGGATACCATGTGTAGATGCAACTATTTAGGTTATGGCACATGCCCTAGACTTGGAAGATATCACAGTATTCTTAAAAAATAGGTGTGGCACGGAAGGGATGAAGGCTCTAGAGAGGAAGTAGTTAGCAATACACACCACACCCTACATGTTGATTAGTGGAGATCTATATAAGTTAGGACATGATGAGGTTTCTATGTCGATGTGTATTAGAACATGAGTGCATGGAAATTATGGAGGAAGCACATGGTGGGATCAGGAGGACACTATGTAGGAAATGCTACCACATGGAAGATTCTACTAGTAGGGCTTTGGTGGGAAACCATCTACCAAGATTGTATTGAGTTTTTGCAAGGCTGTGACCATTTCCAATGCCTTGGAAAACCTGGGAAGAGGGATGAAATGCCCTTATGACCAATAGCCAAGTGTTGAACCATTTGAAAAATGGGCAATCAACTTTGTAGGGCCAATTTCACCAGCCACGTGAAGGACTGGTTCATGGTATATCATTACTTACACTGATTACTTGACATGATGGGAAGAGGAAACACCTACAAAGGATTGCACCACAATGACAACTGCTATATTTTTATGGGAGAACATAATCAAGTAGGTATGGTTGTCCTTTAAGCTTAACAAGTGATAGAGGTACACATTTCTCAATGAAATGGTTCAGGATTCTGTTAGTAGAATTTATGGTGGCCCATCACAAGACTACCCCTTATCACCCTCAAGTGAATGGAACTACTGAGGCATTTAACAAAATACTAAGTCACACATTGACTAAGATTTGTGATGTTGGAAGACAAGATTGGGATGAAAAGTATCATCTATTCTATGGGCATACAAGACAACCTACAAGAGGTTAAACAAGGCCACACCATTTCAATTGGTGTTTGGCATGGAGGCTATTTTTCCAGTTGAATTCATGTTACCATCACTGCGTATATAGCACAGTGTAGGAGGATTGGATGATGAAAAAGTGCTGGAAGAGAGGATTGATAAGTTGATGTAGTTAGATGAAAGGTGATCACTTGCTAGATGGAGTCAAGAAGATAAAAAAGCAAGAAAAAAGGCATGCATGATGATCATCATATCAAAAACAAGTAGTTTGAGGTTGGGAAGATGGTGTTGTTGTATGATTCCAAGTATTTATGCCATCCTGGGAAGTTGAAAGTCCATTGGTTGGGACCTTACATCATCTGTACATCCTTGATTTAGGTGCTTTCTAGTTACAAGTGCTAGATGGGATGAGATTACTAGGTCATTTCAATGGGAGTAGGCTAAAGCCCTACTATAAATAAGTCTTCTTGGTGTTTGTAAATAAGGCAATATTTCTAGTTAGCTTAGAATTTCCCTTTATTTGCTTTTTCTTTTCTTGTGTTTCCCTTTCTTTTTTTCCTTTTTTTTGTTTTTTTTTTGCACCTTGTGTGCCGGTAACCACATTATTTTCTAAGGTTGTGTATATGCAGAGGACCACACATCTTTTTAGTGTGGGGTGGAGTAATGCAAAGAAAAGTATAAGCCAATAATAAAAGTTGAGTGGCCCAGTAGAAGGAAGCGTGTAAGATTGAGAAAGCACATGGGGAAATGGTGGATAATGAATTATGGTGTCAAGAAGGTTGTAAAAAAGACCACGTACAAAGGATGAAGAGCAGCAGGAACAACATGAGGTAGGTGAGGGAAAAAATTAGGTAAAGGACAGAAGAAGTGCTTTTGCATGCTGTAGACATGCACGTAAGAGTCTTTGGTTAGATTGGATTTTTTTGAGTGCTAAGGTTGTAGAAGGGTTTTTTCACGTAGGATTGGGGGCGCATGGGTAAGGGCGCTTAAAGTGGCCTAGTGGAAAAATCCACATTTAATGTTAAGTACATGTTGGTAGGTGGTATAGCATTTATTGTTGGAGAGGAAGAAAAAACTATAAATATGAGGTTGGGAAAGTCATTATTCTACCTTTCTATTATGAAGTTGAAGCACTCTTGTGAACTAGGGCATCCAGAGATTTGTGTGAAGGAAGAAGAATCCTAGAAATCTAAGTGTGTGACTAGAGTGGATCTATAAACTAGAGAGGAAGGAGTACATGGGCATGTGTGAGAAAATTTTGTTTGAAGTGTGCCATCTTGTGGAAGGTTTTCCTAGTTAGGGTTTGATAGCTAGGGCATGAAGATAGAAGGATTTCTTCTAGGAGTTGAGTTTTGAGATTGAGCAGAGTAGTAGAGCAGAGCAAGGAGTTTTAAATTTTAAACCGACAAAAAGAATGACACCAAAGAAGGTGACCATTTCACCAAAGAAACAAAAGGGAAAGGGAAAAGGAAAAAACCACTACCATCATGAGCTCCAATGAGGAATGGTATGCAGAAATGCAGTACCCAGATGGAGTGTTGCTAGGAAATGAGTGGGTGTCACACTTGAGATAGATGACCATGAGTGATTACAACCATCACATGAGAACTATAGAGAAATAAATGGCATTGGAGCTGGTTCATCCAACTAACAAAAGGACACCAGATGGAATGCCAATATATAATGATGAGGTGAAAGTAAAGTTGGAAAAGGCAAGGGCTATTGCAACTATATGAGTTGCCTTACTTTGGCAAGCCCGAGTGACTATATCAATGGTTGATGTCACACATGCATGAAGACCATTTCTTTTTAGGCCTGCAAGATGCATAACACCACAGTTGATATCCAAGTTCACTAGCCTAAATTGTGAAGGGAATCCATAGATGATGATTTGAGTGATAAGGAGGCTATCAAGGAAATAAATAGTAACTTATGACTACAAAAAGGGTTCATGGTACTTTGACATCACAGAAATTCTAGACCCTATTATGAGGATGGCACATGCACTTGGTCACCAAGCTTAATGATCAAGAAAGATGGATGCAAGTGAACAAGGCATGGTTGAATGTATGCCGAAAAAATATCAAAAGGGACCATCTATAACTTTTCCACCTTTATTATGGATGAAATCATAAAGCAATGCAAGAAGGAGAAAAGATATTATTTGGAAATGTCCTCCTCACCATCATCTTTTTAGAGATTGGAGTACTAGATGGGCCAGAAAAGTTTGTTTGGGAGTATCCAGAAGAGAACTCCTCACCCGTGAAAAAAGGTTGAGAAGTATACTTGTGAAACCATGATGGTCACTCACAAGGCGTGCCTAGAGAAGTGGTATAAATGAATGTGTGATGCATTTGGGGGAAGAGTGGAGGATCCCTAGAGTAGTTTCCCACACTCATGGATGGAGAGGTAGAGTTTTTAGTTTATCAACATTTCTGCATTGGTAGGTTTACTTTGACAAATGGGACTAAGAGCCCATGGTGCAAGCTACCCTTCTCCTTCACCACACAATACTTCCAAGCAAGGGTCAATAGGTTCAAGGAGGCAAAAAGGCTAAGGTTTGACCTTAGTGAGGTGGACCAAGACCACCATGAGCTATGCCAAAAGCTCATATACCCTAAGAAGTGCATGCATACATGGAGAAGTATGTCTCCCATGAAGTACAAATGATGATGAAGCCAATAATGCTACCGATCATGGAAGGGCTACAACAAGGGTATATATGTGCATAAGGCCTAAGTTTGAAAAAGGAACCTATCTAGAGAGTGATGTCTCCATTCTAGAAGACCCCATAGGTCAGAAAAAGGCCACATGCCAAAGAAGAGGGAAAGAGAAGAGGTGCAGGAGAAGAAGGCACCAAAGTGTGTAGACCACACAATATGTGGGCACGCCTGAAAAGTCATGAAGCCTAGCACTTATGCGTGCAAGAAAGAAGTCCCTAGTCAAGGTGAAGACCCCAGAAGAAGAGGTGCCAGAGCATGAAGAGCCCCTCACACATGAAGAATCACCAAAGAAGAGGTCCTGTTAAGGAGAAGGAGAAAGAAGAATCTCCTATACTGGAATCACCAAGTTAGGAAGAAGCAGAAGGTGGCAGAAGAGGAAGACTTAGAGGAGACAAAAAGCTTAGATGCCTACATTGGTGAAAAGGATGATGATGAGCCTAAAGGAGGTGAAGACCATCCAGTATATGATATACATGACTCTAAGGAGGAGGGAGATGAAGAGAAGAATGACAAGGAAGATGAAGAGAGAAGAATGATGAAGGAGGAAGAAGTAGAGGATCAAGGCAAGGGGTGAGTGAGAAGAGGTAAGCACCAAAACCAAGGAACCCCAAGCCTCACCAAGGAACAAGTGGAGAAATCCATGGAGAGAGAAGTGGTGGGAATCATTAAGGATTTGGTGGAATAGGAGTTGGAGTGAGAGTGTGGATGAAATTTTGAAGGAGATGGAAGAAGAAAGCGTTGGGAAAGGAATATGGCAGCATGGGTGGGAATCCCAATTTGGTGGTAAGCTTCCCAAAAGCTATGTGCAAATAGGTGGGAAAGGCATAGTGGTGGCACAAGAGAAAGGAATGGGATACATTAATGATCCAAGCAAGGTGTTATGTGTGCATGCTTCCAAAGCACCATACCAATGAACAACTCCTGGCTATGTCTTCATTTGATGAAGAAGGTGCATATCCCAAACCTAGAAGATGTTATCTTGGGCATTTGAGTCCCACGTGGATGAACCTGAGTTTGAAGTAAGTCAGAGAGCATCTGATGAAGGTGCTAAAAAAAAAGGAGTAAATCCCTTGGTGAATGCTCAACAATTATCAGATGAGCAGGTCTGCAATGCACTCAACAAAGTTTTAGTTGAGATTGAGGCTAGACTATTTGGAAGGAATGATAGAGTGAGATTCCTGGAGGAGGAATTGGAGAAGAAAAAGAAGGAGCTCATTGAGAAGAGAAAGGACTGAAGTAAGAAGAGCTTTATCAAGCACATAGTTAAGGTGTGAACTGAAATAGGAGAAAGCAAGGGTGTGTGAGAGCACAAGAAGATTGAGATGATTATGGGTGCTATTTTTTAAAGCATCCTGACTTAGTGCCACCCGAGAAAAAAATATGAATCAACCTTGCAAATGTCTGGAGGATTTGACCCGCATCCTCATGATGGAAAGGTGACCACTTTCCTTAGAGTCTATAGAAGAAGAAGCATTGGTGTGCCAAGAGAAAGAAGAGAAGATGAAGGTTTTGAGATTTTTTCTCGATATACTAAACTCCTTGCAGAGGTAAAGGGCCATTGTGCAAGTCATGAAGCCGCATATGACAACTGCATTGATAGAGATAGAGTGGAAAGCATCTGGTCACCACACATGAAATGGAACTCAAGGAGTTTCAAGAAAATAATAAGGGGAACAAGGTAGAAAGAGATAAAATCCTAGCCGAGGTAGAAAAGAAGTCAAGAAGCTATCGAGACCTTGTGAGGCTCGATCAAAATCTGAGCTAAAGGAATTATACCCCTAGATCACCCACAGGATGGATGTGCTTGAGGACTTGGGAAAAACAATTGGAAAGTATTGTTGAGACAATGAGTGCCAAAGGGGAGGAATTAAGTTTTGAGGAGGTGAGCACCTTAGTCGGAGAGACCTCTGTCAGCAAGTGCAGAATGAGGTTGATACTTGGGAAAAGCTAGAGGTAGAAATAGGGAAGGATTTCCCTCTCCTCCTTCAAAAATAAGCATTTTTCTCATTCATTCTCCCCATTATTTCATTCTTTCTCCCAATTCTTCATTCCTTCATTCATTTTTCCCCTATTTAGAGACCACCATTCTTTATTCTTTGAAGAGAAGTGTTTCGAGGATGGAGAAATAGGCAGCGTAGTGTGGGGTGATGTTGGGCCCCAGAATATTGGCTAAGTACAAGAAGGTGCATGGGCACGCGGGACCTATTTGAAGAAGGGCGCGGGTTGAAGGTGTGCAGGAAGGGTTCTAGTAAGGGTTTAGTAGAACACACATGCATGCATGTGTAAGACAAGATGGTTTGGGACTTAGCCATATTTGGAGTTCCAAAAACACATGAGGAAAGCGTGACCCATCTAGCATGTGGAGTGGATAAGGTGCCAGCCTGGCAAGTTGTAGGATCAAGAATGGAATATTCCATGCATGCGATGGAAGGATCCAAAAGGACATCATTGCAAAGAGTGGAGAGCTTAGATCAAAGGAGGCATGCTCCATTGGAGGACCACTTGGACACTTGGAAACTGATCTATTACCTCAGAAGGCATGGTGGTGAAGGAAAAAAATCTATATATAGAGATGTGCGGGTAGTAGAAAAGAGGTGTGGAGAGAAGAGAGAGAGCATGTAAAGAGTAGAGGTGGTGGAAAAGAGGCAAAGCTCTCTAGAAAAATATCATGGAGGATTCTATGGGTTGGGATTAGAGGAAATATAGGAGTGATGGCATATTTAGAGGGATGCATTATTATATGGGTTCATTAATATGAATAGAAGGTTATGAGCCTCATAAGTCTGCAATGTATTTGATGGTTCGCTATCGAACTCATTAATATGAATCAGAAACTCCTTATGTTATGATTATTTGCTAATGCATACCTTTAGTTTGGTGGATGTAATGAAACAAAACAACAACCGAACACTAAGAATACCATTGACTATGATAAGACAGAATGACGACAAATATGAAATATCAAAATAAATTATCTTAACATGTAATCTCACCCATGAGATACTTCAACAAGACTATGGGAGAAACTTTACAATTACACCTCTTGATGGCTTCTTCAACACACCTTTAAGCGATGGCTTCCTTCGCACACTTCCTCTACAATATTTCTCACTACTTCTTTCTATGCTAAATGAGGGGGTGGCCTCTCTATTTATAGAACTTCCAGCTTATCCATCCTATCTCTAAGATAGGATAAGAAATCCACTACGACGAATCATATTCCATACCTTAACTCTTATCTCGTACATGTAAGCTTATCTTTAAGATAAGATAAACCTTATCATTTTACATGGGTTCCACATTTTTAGACTTTTTACAAATAAAATACACAAAATATTTATGACCTCACTCCTTGTCCTTATTACCAATATAATATTTCTAATTCCTAATCATGTAGACCCTACTTCTCTAATTACCCAAACATTGACATTTTAACATTACCGGACCACTTACGACAAATATTTACTTTTACAACATTCCTATTGTACTTTGACTATTACCGTACTCCACATTATTGGCGGCACCCATCTTGGCGCCGTTATCTTCTATCGGACGCTACTACTAATTACACTTAACAACATCCTATTCCTAATACATACATTAATGAAATAGAAATTATGGAGGAAAATTTTAGTGTCGACATCTTCCCCCTTCCTAGCTTCTACTCCGTCCTCGGAGTAGACTATTCTGGTGCTTGGAAAATCTTCAACTTGTCGTGGTTGACCCATTTCGTAATGGGAGTGCCATCCAATTCCTCCATGCAGTACGTACCATTTTCATGCACAACTGCTATTTTGTAGGGCCCCATCCATTTTGGAAGAAATTTTCTCTCTTCTTTTTTTTTGTATCTGGGAATCATATACTAGGACCAAGTCATTCACATGAAATGGAGACCATCGGATCTTTTGATCAAAGTATTCCTTCTGCTTCATTTTCTTCTTATGGCTTGTATCCTTTGCTATTTCCCTCATTTCCTCTAGCAAATGAAGATGTACCAACCTTTCTTTTACTGAATCACTTTCATCCATCCTTTCATTTTTCATAACTCTCACAGTGGGAATATCAAACTCAATAGGAAGAACTGGATCAATGCCATAGGCCAACTGAAATGGGGAGTATCCTGTTGCTGACTTTGATGTTGCCCTATATGCCCACAATGCTGCATGAATCCTTTTATCCCATTTATGTACCTGCAAGGCTGCATCTTTTGCTAGAATTTGACACAACACAAAATTTGTTCGTTCCACCTGTCCATTTGTGCTTGGCTTGTATGTTGTTGCCTTCCTGTGCTTGATAGAAAACTTATTGACTAGGGCTTCTACCACCTCATTAATGAAGTGGCTTCCTTGATCTGTTACAATTTCTAATGGACAACCAAATCTGGTGACAATGCGTTCATATATGAACCTTGCCACTTCATCCATGGAAGTTGTTTTCAATGGCCTAGCTTCAACCCACTTGGTTAAATAATCTGTGGCAACTACAATATACTTATTTTGACATGATGTAGTTGGAAGTGGACCTACAATGTCTATTCCCCATTTTTCAAAGGGACCAAGGGGAAGAATAGGACATAATGGAGCTGATGAAGTCTTACGGTTACCATGTGTTTGACAAATATCACATGTCTTACAATAATTATAACAATCTTTAAAAAGAGTGGGCCAGTGATAACCTGCATCCAAGATCCTTCTTGCTGTAAGTTGTCCAGAGAAGTTCCCTCCACATGTACCATTATGGAATTCTTCTAGCAGCTCCTTTCCTTGATCACATCCAACTGCCCTCTTGTACTGTCCATCAGGCCCGATTCGAAATAATGCTCCATGCAGAATAGAATATGGACGACTGGCTTGAGTAATCTTTCTCTTAGTCTTTGCATTGGCACCATCAGGAAACTTGAATTCATTCAGATAATTCCAAATATCTATGTATTCACTAGGGATTGTGTCAAGGGAGAACAATGCTGCATCGGGAAAATCATCATCATCACAAGATGATCCTAAACCATCATAGGCTCGAGAGAGTGCATCTGCATTGACATGCTTCTTTCCTAGCCTATCTATAATATCAAATTCAAATTCTTGTAGCAAAATTATCCATCTTGCTATCCTCCCTGATGGGTTAGGCTTATTGACAATATATTTCAGAGCCTGATGATCCTGTTACAACTATAAATTTCTGCCCTAGCAAGTAATTTCTAAACTTCTTTACAGCAAAAATGATAGCCAGAGCCTCTTTTTCAGTTACAGTATAGTTTACCTCAGCACTGCTCATTTGTCTGCTCCCAAAGTAAATTGGATGTTCATTCCCATTTTCATCCTTTTGGCTCAAAGTACTACCTAGTGCTGCATCTGAGGCATCAGTGTACACAATGAATGGCTTGCTCCAATCTGGATTCTTCAAAACAGGTGAAGACACCAGGGCTTCCTTCAGTTGTCCAAAAGCTTCATGCGCCTTGTTTCCTGGTTCATAAGCAACATCCTTCTTCAAGAACTGGGTTAGTGGCTGTGCAATCTTTGAGAAATTCTTGATGAACCTTCTATAGTAACCCACATGGCCTAAAAATGATCTCAACTTACTTCTATTCATAGGAAATGGTAAATCTTTGATTTTTGAAACTTTATCAGGATCAGTACCAATACCATCTCTGGATACAACATGCCCTAACAAAACGCCTTTAGAACATCCAAAGACACACTTTGTAGGGTTTAGTGAGGCTTGTGCTTCATCTAACCTTTGAAATGTTGTCTCCATCCAAAGTGCAGTGGTCCAACTTGCTCCCATAGATGCAAAAATCATCCAGAAATACTCTGATGAAGGTCCCAATGTAGGGTTCGAACACCCTATTCATCAAACGCTGGAATGTTGCTGGAGCATTACACAACCCAAAAGGCATAACTCTATAAGCAAACGTTCCCAAGGAGTGGTGAACATGGTCTTCAACTGATCTTTCTCGCTATACGAACTTGGTTGTAGCATTTATATCCATCAAAGCAAAACTATAGCACTCTGGCCGCCTACTTCGCCCAAGATCTGATCGAAAATGGAAGAGGGTAATGATCCTTCTTTGTTGCCTTATTAAGCTTCTGTAATCAACACAAATGCGTAGCTTCCCATTATTTTTTATTGAGATCACAATGGGAGAAACCCATTCGAATTCTCCACAAGCAAATATGAATCCCGCATCAAGCAACTTATCTATTTCTTCTTTTACGGTCTTGGAAAAATTAGGATTCATTCTATATGGCATTTGCTTTATGGGCTTAGCACCATCTACCACTCAATACAATGTTCTACCCAACTTACTTGGCGGAGTTCCTTGTAATCAAAAGTGAATAGGTGTATGTACCTTCGAAAGAGTGGAGGTAGGATTCCTTCTCACTCTCCATCACAAAGCATCACCAATCTTTATTTGTTGGAGACGATCATCAACTTCTTCTTGAGATAATTTTATGGGGTCATGGTTGGTGTGACTGGAAGAATATCCATGACTCGAAACATCAACCTCACTTTCTTCATCTTGAGTGTCCACTTCTTTGGTGCTAGAGTAATCGAGAGGATGTCCAATCATCGGTTTCATCGCTTGAATCCATAGGTTCTACTTTATGATGTCGAGGATCACGTTTATCTTCACCCTCTCTACCACGTCCAAGTGTCATAAAACCTTCATTCCAGTAGTTTCTTGCATGAACTCTCCTTAGCCATGGTCTTCCCAGCAAAGCATTGGGTACGCAACAGTACCATTTTTCATCACCTGAAAGTCTACCACACATACAACACCCATAATAGATATTGCCACATTTGAAACTACACCTTCTGGTTTAGTTTTTCCCTTATTTAATGACCTTAACATAAGTGTTGAAGGGCGATCAATTTTTAAACCCAACATATTCATTACAGACTTGGTCATTACATTAATCGCAGACACCTCCATCAACTAAGACATCATGAATTGAAATACCATTACATAATACCTCAGCTTGTGGAGCATAGGGATCTGCCTCTGCCTCCAAAATAGGGACCTCAACCTCCTTCCTTCTTCGAGCATTGAGTCCACCTCGCAACTCCCGCCTCTTTTTAGAAGACATAGCCAAGAGTTGACCATATGTAATATTTGCAGGCCTTTTGGACAGATCTTCCAAGATAGAGTATGGTCCTTGCCCCTGTGAAATCAGAAAATCCTGCACCCAACTTTCTTCTCCTATGTTTCTTACTAGTTTCTTCTTTCATCTTCTTAGGATCATTTCCATCTTGATTATCTTTTTCTTTCTTTCTTTTTGTTACAAACACATCTACTTCATTATTTCTGCTCTTATCTACTACATCAAAAGATTTCACGGGTGCTTTTCCTTTATCATTATCTCCTTACCAGATGTAGAAGCTCTATCTCGGACAATTATACTTATAATGACCCTTTTATAACAACCATAAAAACAACTTCAGAAATATTTCTTTTTGGACCTCTATCTCCTCCCCGAGAACTAAATTCCTTTCCTGAAGAAGATTAATAGTTAATCGACCCATCTTTTTGAGCAGATCTTCATACTCGGTAGATGTATTAGGAGAAATATTTGTGCTCATCGGGAGTGGTTGTGGATTTAGGACCAAAGGTGCTTTGGTGTAGGCTCTACTTTAGCAACAATTTCTTTGGGCTCCTCTTCCATGCTTTCTTCTTGCCTTCTTACAATCTCCTTTGCTTGTTCAATGGTGGTGGGCGGTCATACTTCACTCGTTGTCGATCTCGCTTCATCCCAAGAATGAAGTGCTTACAGAGGAGGAGATTATCCACGCCATTCATCAACCCATCCGCTAGTCCTTCCTTCCGGATCTGGGCATCGAGCTTCCTCCTTAGCTCTAGAACACGAGCATGATAATCCCTTATCTTCTCCTTCTCTCCTTGGGATAGCTTTGTGATCTCGATCATGAGATCTGCATATTTTTGTTGTTCACCAAATTCTTCAAGAAAACTTTTAGTTAATAAATCCCATGAATTTTTCACATTATCACCTAGTGTTTCAAACCACCTAAGTGCTGAACCATCCAAAAAGGTAGGAAAAAATTCAGTCCATTGTTCCCTTCTTATAAGGCCATTACAAATACAAGATCGTTTAAACTCTTGAATGAAAGAAGAAGCATCTTCATTAGATTGAGCTGAAAAAACAAGAATCTTTCCCATTTTCAAAAGTAACCACCGTGAAATACCAACCCACAAGTACAATTAACAAGACTTATGTGCACAAATAATTGGAATCACTATACTAGAAAGTGACTTTACACCTTTCTATAGTAAATTAGAAATGACCATGGTAAACTATGGTAAAACTTGACTTACTGCGGTAAAAACTGACTTTATTGTGGTAAACACTATTCACGGTAAAAAGTGAAGTTACTGCGGTAAATACTATTCACGATAAAAAGTGACTTTACTGCGGTAATTACTATTCCCAACAAAAAGGACTTTACCAGGGTAACTACTATTCATGGCAAAAATGACTTTAACATGGTAACTACTATGCACAGTAAAAATGACTTTACCATGGTAACTACTATGCACAGTAAAAACAAGGTTACCCTCCAATTAATTTTTGACTAAGTGGGAATATCTCTCCAGAAAATCCACCAACGAGGAATGGTCCCGGCAACGGAACCAAAATGTCATCACCAATCCGGCACTATGATAATTCTTCACCGGGAACTCCTCGTGCTATGATTATTTACTAATGCACAGCCTTTAGTTTGGTGGATGTAATCTGGAAACAAAACAACAACCGAACACAAGAATACCATCGACTATGATAAGACAGAATGATGACAAATCTGAAATATCAAAATAAATTATAATATTAACATGAAACTGTTACAATCTCACCCATGAGATACTTCAACAAGACTATGGGAGAAACTTTACAATTACACCTCTTGATGGCTTCTTCAACACACCTTTAACTGATGGCTTCCTTCGCACACTTCCTACAATATTTCTCACTACTTCTTTCTATGCTAAATGAGGGGGGTGGCCTCTCT
This sequence comes from Taxus wallichiana var. yunnanensis, assembly GCA_018340775.1. Lineage (NCBI taxonomy): Eukaryota > Viridiplantae > Streptophyta > Pinopsida > Cupressales > Taxaceae > Taxus > Taxus wallichiana. Next base: position 299,823,440 of record CM031243.1, on the reverse strand, counting down.
ATTTATAGAACTTCCAGGCTTATCCATCCTATCTCTAAGATAGGATAAGAAATCCACTCTGACGAATCATATTCCATACCTTAACTCTTATCTGTACATGTAAGCTTATCTGTTAAGATAAGATAAACCTTATCATTTTACATGGTTTCCACATTTTTAGACTTTTTACAAATAAAATACACAAAATATTTATGACCTCACTCCTTGTCCTTATTACCAAAATAATATTTCTAATTCCTAATCATGTAGACCCTACTTCTCTAATTACCCAAACTTTGACATTTTAACATTACCGGACCACTTACGACAAATATTTACTTTTACAACATTCCTATTGTACTTTGATGCTACCGTACTCCACATTATTGGCGGCACCGCATCGACGGCACCGTTATCTTCTATTGGACGCTACTACTAATTACACTTAACAAAATCCTATTCCTAATACATACATTAATGAAATAGAAATTATGGAGGAAAATTTTAGTGTCGATAATACATTAATATGATAACTCATCCGAGGTTCTCAAAATGAATACATGGTTCGTTTCCATTATTTTACAATTAAGTATTTGTCATAGAAAATGTATTCTCACAAAACTCACATAAAGGAGGGGCTCAGTGCCCGCGCATGCCTCAAATAGTAAGCACCCAACGCCTTTCTTTGGGTGATAGGACAATGCACTTGGGATTAGACTGTTGTTCTAAGGGTATAAAAATGACTACACTTTCCTTATCCTCTATCGTAGAACCTTCTTGTGCAACCATGATCTTATAAGGGGCATGATGTTTTCTTGTCTAAGCATCTCACATACTTTCTGTAGACACAAAATCATGCACTTGGGTACATTACTAGGTCCTAATCACATACTACTATTCATATGCTTCTTACGGGAGAAAATTACTAGTTAATCACTATACTTGGCCTCTTAGGTTCCCTTCTAGTCTTCCTTTTGACCTTATAGATGTCAGTGCCTAGTCTGACTCTTCACATTTCACCTTTTTTGGCTCTAGACATGAGTGCCTAACTAGGATGCTTGTGCCCATGCACCCTCGTCTCCTCCGGGTTCCCTACAACTATTTGTATTTAGCTCGATCCTTTTTGGGTCCTTTCTAGCTATTGGGCATCTTATCTCTTAGGGGTTGTCCTTTTAGTGATCAATTACGAAATTTGAACAAGAGAAGCATATAAATATAAAGTTATGTGAAAAAAATTAAAGGACAAGTCTCTAAACATCTATACTATTGCATAAGGTTACATCTCATAAGCATCTAAAGAGAATCATTGCATTTATCTAGAACCATTGTAAGGGACAAGGGATAGTTTTACATGTATCATACTTCATATGAGGGAAGTCTATTCTATTATATGCACACATTTATTGCATATTTTTACATCTAGCTAATTTTATCACTATTAAGTGCGACATGCACAAGAGCCACCTAGGGTATTATTCCACACAAACACATAGAACTATATTGGGTTTGAGATGTAGTGTAGCAATCGGTTGTAAGATCACCCTTATAACAACCGAGAACAATCTGATCCCTCATTTTACATCTTTATTTTTTAGGATTTAATGTTATTTTGAGCATTTTGTAGGTGATCTCTACATTACAAGGTATCGATGACATCTGTAGGAGTTGTGCGAAATACTAACAATGAGATAGAGAGGGTTTGAGACATACAATCAACAAACCTACAAAATTGTTTTTTGGACCTCCATGATAGACCGTAACGCTTAGGAAGGGATATTAGCATCCAAAAGCCCCAATACCACTCTAGGTGCCTTAGTCCCTGCTCCTTCTACACTTCTACATTTTTTTGGGCTCGGTCACAACCTCCGTGTTCCAGTTTGATCAGTTTTCCACCTTTGCACATTGCCAGGAATATTGCAAAATCAGCTAAGTGTTTTAACTCTTCATTGCACTTAGGGTTTTACTTTCATTGTTTGTTTCTTGAGTCCTCTAGTGTACTTTACTACCATATCTTCTTGTTGTAACACATCTTATAATTTAACATAAGTAATACTATCCATTTTAGATTATTTTTATTAAATCACTTCCCTAAGTTCATCAACGTATTTTTTAGGGACTTATGTATGTTACACACACTCTCTATCTTGTGCTTATTATTTTAAGTACTCGCATCTCCCCATGTAGATTTCTAATAAGACTCATGGTTTCTGGGAACGCTTGCTTGTTATGCCTTGAATTAGGATACTTGATAGGTTGCACAACCTCTTATCTTTAGATGAGTGGTTTTTTTCTCACCTGTTCTCACATGCGTGAAGCTTTTATGTGTGTGGTAAATAACAAAGGTTATTTCTTTGCATCTATTAGTTCCTTTGGCTTCCATTGACCTTGTCTAGAGCACTCAACACGTATCATTTTTGAGCCTTGTTATCCATCACTATGATGACAATTTATATGAACTTCCTAATATTGAGTACCAAGCGAAAGATCTAAGGGTGTGGGGTGGTCCAAATACGTGCCATTTATTTCCTACTCTTCACTAGACTCACTTTCACTAGAAGTTTGAGAGGGTCCCTACACTATGATTTCCCAATACTAGCTTGACATAGTTATGCAGCCCCTCGCTTCTTAATACTACCACTTTCCCTATTTTCTCTATTTCAATGCCTCTTCAATGACCCTTTCTCACACATAAATGTATTTTAAGTTCTAATTATCAATAATAATAGATTATTGAGAATTAGAACTTAAAATAGGGTATTATTAGTATCATGAATGGATGTGATACGCCATAAGTTTAATTAGTGAATCCCCATGGGATTAAGTATGTGTAACTTTGGATAGGTTACGAGGTCAATTTTATCCTACCAATCAATTTGGTTTAGTGGAAAAATTTAGGCCTAGTTTTAAAGATGAAGAATATATAGAGGTTTTTATCCTATTCCACTCTAGTTCACACCCGTAAATATACAACAAAGTTAAGTGTATTTTTTTTTATCATTGGCAAATAGTTTTTGAAAGGACTATACCCTTGAGTACAAAAGATGGCTTAGGAGCCGAATAGGAATTAAAACCAGAGAAAAAGGATCAGAATCCAAATGTGACAATGAAGCCAAAGAGCCAAAAAATAGCTACCCAAACAAGACAAAACAACAAAAACACTGCAAAAAGCAAAGAGAGAGACCGCAAAAAAACAACATAAAAATAGACAAGAACAACTAAAGCATCTACAACTACTTCTTGGCAGCTTTGTCGATGCTGGTCTTGATATTCTTCCAGGATTTGAACATACCCAAAGTTGTCATGTGGGCAGCGTCAGTCTTATCCAGCTGATCAATGGTCCTTTTGCTTTCCTTATCATTGCCCCAAAGTGTTTCCGGAACTCCACTGAGATTGGAGACACTTTTGACATGTTGCTCAATGAACTCCTCAATCGCACTAAAGATGGCCATATTGTAATCATGACGAGTTTTGGCCTTCCCTAAATGGGAGTCTAAGGAGTTCAGCTTCTTGTAGATATCATCAATCTGGCTGTTATCAATATCCACCTCCTCCTCCTTCTTCCTCTTACCTTTCTATTTTGCCAAGTTCTTAACCTCATCCTTCAATAGTTTCATATCAGCCTCTAAGGCTTCCAACCTTTTTGAAGAGCTTTCCATATGCACATCCTGGGGACTGGCACTGCTAATATTTAGAGGTCATGTGCAATTTCAATTTCATGAGGACCCTTCCCCACAGCAAGAGTCTCAAGGTTAAGCTTTCTAGAAGCCCTGGTGACCGGTCTGGCCGAGGTGGAGGTGAAGTGGGGGGGAGCAAGCAGTAGGGGGAATGGAAGAAGAAGCCTAGATGGGTTGGCAGGGGGGTGACAAAGTCGGTGGCGGGGGCAGAGAATGGAGAAATAGGGCTAGCAGCAGCAGAACCCGGCAGAGGGGGAACCGAGCTAGGAGAGGATGGGAGACCAGGATACTTAAGAAGACAACATTTATGCAGCAGAAAAATAAGCCCCTGGTGTAAAGGAACCACCCGGGTATGCTTTTGAAACTCCAAAATGGAGCGCTCAAGAGAGTTCAGCAAGTAATGGGGGAAACAAACCATGCGATTCCTACGGAAGTGGTTAAGAAAGATAAGGTGCTTAGTAGGTACAGTGACAAACCTTCCTTCCAAGGAAATGAACCATATCATCATGCGAGTAACCTCATCATAAGGTGGAGGGATCGAGCTAACAAGTAGGCCCACTGTAACATAGATCAACTTCTCAGATCCCTCCACAAATCTCCTCTCTTCAACATCTCTGTCGACCCTTTTGTTAAAAAATGGTAGCCCTCCAAGCCAAGGCCGGTCGCTTCAGCAATAAGTTCCTCATTGACCAAGATCTTCTGCCCCCCATATTCCATAGTCCGCTCCTTCCAATCCTTTGCAAAACACACTGAGATGCTTTGATCATGCCCCTGAACCTTCTCCATGAAGTTGGTGATGCCACCCTTGCTGAGTATGCTCCATAGCTCAATATTATCCTTCCAGTTCGGGTCCGCACTAGGCTCAATTTGGCAAGGGGGACCCCCATCTTCACTGTGCTTAACTGTTTGCAACAAATTCCCAAATCCTTGTGAGCACTGAAGCCAGTCTACTTTTTACTGTTGTAATCCGCACAATGTTGGAAATGAGAGCCGTTGCTTTTCCCACGAACGTCTGCGTGCCTGCTGATCTGAGCCTATGGAAAATCGCATGTGGGAATAATGGCCTTTTTGTTAGCCCGCTCCCTATCATCAATCACATTACTACTGTCTTCAGTTTCCATGGAGCCTTGTATCCAACTTTTAGTAGACGCAGTGCAGACCGCATGCACGATTTTCAAATCAATGTAACTCCACTTGGAATTCCCCATATACTTCACACTATCTTGATTATTTGACATGATTTGCATAATCATATTTTTTAAGTCAACACGTGTGGGAGTATTATTGATGCTGATCCACACCCAATAATCATAACTCAGCTCAAGATATTGCGTGCGTATAGAAATCCGCATGAATGCTATTTTGAAGTTGCTTAGGGATGCTATTATTATCCCAAATAGTGTGGTTAACATTAATGCCATAATTAGCCAGCGCATCTGCCAATTTATTACCCTCCCGGTAAGTATGCATGATCCTGATGTTATTGAATGTTTGACAAATACTTATGGACTCTGAGATAAAATCCTTGATGCTCCAACTTGGAGATGAACACTGTTTAAGGAGATTAATGATATTCAGGGAGTCCCCTTCAATAATGAGGTTCTAGATATTTTGAGTCTGGGAAATTCTCAGGCCCCATAGAGCAGATAATGCTTTAGAAAAATGATTAGTTTGAATTCCCATTTTCCCAAAGATACGCAAACAATCGATTACCTTTATGATCCCATATTGCTCCTCCCCCTACCACAATCCCTGTGGTTCCCCTTAGAGGCCCCATCAAAGTTCAACTTATACCAATTAAAATAAGGAGGATGCCATTTAATCAAAGATCTATCAATGCTATTCCGGATTGCTCCAACTATCGACAGTTCCAATCGCCAATGGATAAGATGTATTCTTCATTCTATGGATATCTCTTGTTTTGGGGGTTTAAATCTAGCAATTTCTCTTTGATACCATTAGAAATTTTACCAATACTAAGTTTATAGTTTTTGCTTCTTATTTCGAAGATAATATCATTTCTATCCTTCCATATCCTCTAGATTAAATGAGGGATAACCAGCTTCCAGATCCTTTTGACAACACAATGCCTAAAGGGTGGGTTCCATTGAGTCCATAGCTGATTAAGATCCTTTGGCACCACCCAGAGAGCTTCAAATTTAGAGAGGGAAAAACTCCATATTCTGGTAGCATACTCACAATGTATGAACAGGTGGCTGATATCCTCAGAATATTTCTTACAAAGATGACACCTATTAGGGATTATAAATCCTCTTCTCATCAGGTTGTCAGTGGTAAGAATCCTGCCTCTGATAGCCAGCCAAAGGAAAAAAATTATTTTAGGAGTTAATTCAGTCATCCAAATCTTATTCCAATTGAACTCTGTTTGACTACTGTGGAAGAAATTATTATATCCAGTTTTGACAGAGTAATTCCCATCATTGGAATTATTCCATACCAGCTCATCCTTGGAATCCAGCTGACTTAATGGAATAAGATCTAATTGATCTTGAAGGGAGGAAATAATTTGCATCAGATCATTTCTCTCCATAGTAAGTTTTTTCCAATTCTTGCTGGTACCATTTCCCTCAATATAGTCCTTGATTTTAATGCCATACTTGCTTATAAGACTATCCTTAACAATCCCAAATCTATCCATGAGATTGCCATTAAACCAATTATCCTCCTAGAATTTTATGTCCCTACCATCCCCCACTTTCCATTTACTACCCTGCTTGATGAAATTTCTGCTCTTGACCAGATTATTCCAAAAAATGGAACCATAGGGGAGGTGCTCATCTTGTAGGAAAGAGTACACAGTTTGATGATTTAGGTATTTTGCTTTGATTAAATCAATCCAGGGTTGTTTCTCAAACAACATTCTCCAGCCCATTTTAGCAATGAGGGCCTCATTCATTTTCTCAATATCTTTTATACCCAGACCTCCCATAAACTTCGGGGTGCAAACCTTGTCCCAAGCCACTAAGTGAAATTTGAACTTCTCTTCCATGCCTTGCCATAATTTTTTTTTCGAATCCTTTCAATCTTATCTCTGAAGGAAGAGGGGATCTTGTAGAGCGACATGACATAAATGGGAAGATTTTGAAGAGTACTTTTAATGAGCAGAACTTACAAAGACTAGATAAAATGGCTCCTTTCCAACCAGCCATTTTTTTTTGGAATCTCTCCAATAAATCATCCCACACCTTGCAAGAGACTTTCCTAGTGCCGAGAGGAAGGCCCAAGTAAGTGGCTGGAAGCGCACTTATTTTACAACCCAGAATTTTAGCAATTTTAAGCTACCTTTCCTCAGGAGTGTTGAAAAAGAAGATGGAGCTTTTATCATAATTGATCTCTTGCCCAGAAGCAGATTCGTAGAGCCGCAGTAAAGCCTTGGTAGCCTTGGCTTCAATGACTGACGCCAGAAGAAGAAGGATAGTGTCGTCTGCAAATTGCTGATGGGAGACAACTTGACTGATGGAAGTGGGCTTAGAGCCATTTAAAAGCCCATCATTAACTACTTTGCCAATTGTTCTACTAAGGCTATCAGCCAAAAGAATGAAGAGCAAGGGGGAGATAGGGTCCCCTTGCCTAAGTCCTCTGCTGCTAGTGAAAAAACCCACAGGCTCACCATTAACTACCACTGAGAATCTGGCCGTAGAGATACAAGCCTTAATAATTCTTCTAAATTTTTCCGAAACCCAAATTTTGTTAAGACTTTGTCAAGGAAAACCCAAGAGACCTTGTCAAAAGCTTTATTCATATCAAGCTTGAGGACCATATTTGCCTTTTTATTATTTTCCATAGAATGTATGGTCTCGTGAACCATAATCACTCCGTCTTGTATAATCCTGCCTTTGATGAAGCCACTCTGTTGCCTTGAGATAAGTTCATTCATAATGAGCTGAAGCCTAGTAGTAATAATTTTGGTAAAAATTATATAGATGGCATTCACAAAGGTGATAGGTCGAAGTCTTTGAAATCTTTAGCATCCATTTTTTTGGGGCCAGCACAATGTGAGTGTTATTAAGCTCTTTCAAAAGATTTCCCGTTCTATAGAATTCATTCACCACTTTGAGAAGATCCTCCGAACAGATTTCCCAAAATTTCTGGAAAAATTTATGGAGAACCCATCCGGACAGGAGCCTTGTCACCCTCTAAAGCAAATACAACCTTTTGTAGCTCTTCAAGCGTGACCGCTTTGGTGATACTTCTAAATTTCTGTTCCTCAATTTTATCTTGGGGAATGGCCTCCAACATAAAAGAAATAGCTTTAGAATTGATGATATTCCTCTCCTCAAGAAGTTTTTTATAAAAATCAAGCGCTTCTTTCTTGATGCTATTGGGATATTTTATGATATTTCCATTGTTTTTAGAAACTTCTAAGATCCTATTACAGGCTCTGTGCTTCAAAGTGGTCATATGAAAGAACTTCGTATTCCTGTCTCCCTCTTTAAGCCAAATAGCTCTAGATTTAAGTCTCCATAAAGATTCCTCTCTGCTGCAGATCGTATGCAACTCTGAAAGAATATTCTTTTCATTAACTTCGTCTTCAGCCTATCTCCCCATAGTATCCATTTTTATTTCCAGATCCTGAAGTTTTTGTTTTAACTTTTTTTATTATCAAACACATTGCCAAAAACGCTTTTATTCCAGATTTTGACTTGCTTTTTGACATTTTTGAGCTTTTGAACCAATCTAAATTGAGCAGTGCCTTCACCATTCCATCCCCACCATTCTTTTATCTTGTCATAGATATTGTCATGCTCCATCCACATCTTTTCAAATTTGAATGAGCTTCTGGTGGGTTTAGTCCAATTGAGAAAATTTAAAGCAATCGGATTGTGATCCGATCCAACTCTGGGCAAGGAAGAGAGGTGGAAGTCTTGACTGAGAATCCAACTCACTGAAATTAGTGCCCTATCCAATCTCACCTGGATAAAATCCTTTCCCAACCTTCTATTATTCCAAGTGTATTTATTCCCATGAAGATCCACATCTAAGAGGTTATGTTCAGCAATAAAATCAGCAAAATCCTCCATACTAGTAGAAAAGCTGGAGATACCTCCATACTTTTCACCTGGGTTTAGTGGGGAGTTGAAATCCCCCATAATAAGCCAGTTAGCAGAACAATGTTGGTTTCTAAATGTTTTAAGGTCAGCCCAAAGCTTCCTTCTACCACTAACCATATTAGGGGCATAAATGTTAGAAAGGATCCATTCACCATTATTCTCAATAGCAACAAATTTGATTGCAAGATGATTAATACTAGCATTGAGAACCATACCAGTATAGTGCCTTTTATCCCAAAGAGTAGCCAGTCCTCCAGAAGCTCCCTGGGAGTCAACAGCCGCCATTTCAGAGTTATCCCAGAAACTCTTTTTATTAGTTTCTAGGGTCTTAGCTTTCATCTTAGTTTCTTGCAGAATCAAAATACTAGGATTACTAGAATCCCGTAACTCCTTGATGATTCTCTACTTGGAGTTTCCATTTAGGCCTCGGATGTTCCAAGAAATAATCTTCATTTGGAATGATTGGTGGTTGGAATTTCCTGATGGTTCAACTGATGCTGAATGCCATCTGCAATGTCCCTCTCCGTTCTCTTAGATCTAAGAGCCTTTTTAGAGGGTCTTCCTCTTTTTGTGCTTCCTCCAAAGTCAACTAGTCGTCTAGCAGAAGATCTAGTTGTTCTGGATGTTGAGGTGTCCCAGTTGTCTTTTTTATTTTTCTTATCACTGTAGAGTGATTCTAGGATCATTTCAAATCCTTTCATTCTTTTTTTCTTTTTTGAAATGACCTTTGTGAATCCAGAATCTGGATCCTCCTCATCCATATTACGCTCTTGTCAATTTCTATATTTAACATGCAACCTAATTAATCCAATTTCAAAATAATTTATTGAATGATTAAATATTAATATTAAATGTTACTTTAATAACATGAAAACAACCAATTTTTAAATTTTAATCATATATTTAGAAAATCGGGTGTTATCCCTCTTTATCTATTTTTAGGGTAAATAAGAAGCATTGGGAAATTTGAATGACATTGTGGAGTTGTGTGATAAGATATAAGCAATTGTGCCATTCTTTGTGGGATGCCATGAGTCTTTATATGTGTTACGAGACATTATAAGGTTGTGAAACTCAATGAGGAAGCTTGTGTTCTGTGATTTGTTAGAAGGCTATGCAAGTATAATTATGTGTAATCCTAATTTCAGTATGAGATTAGTTATTTTCTAGTTATAGTGTATTTTTAAATTTATTCCTACAAATTATATCTTATTATCACATTTTACTTGTGTTTTTGACTTTTGGAATGTTACGTATTTTCTTTTCTTTTCCATGTTTTCCTATTATTTATCATATGTTTCTCTCTCTTCCACAACTTTCCCTCTCTCTTTTGATTTGTTTCTTTTTTCTAGAGTTCTACTATGGTTTTGGTTAATGAAGAGAACTATAATATTGGTCTATCCTAATTTTTTTGTGGTATTTTTGAATTTTATTTTGATTCTTTTGAGAATTTGAAACTTTTTAATGCACAAAGTCATGGTCCTAATTTGGATTCAATATTTTTATAAATACATAAGTCAATAAATAAAAAATCATGATATGATAATATATCATTTATTTTTAGATAATCCTCGTGTCAAGAGAAAATTTCAAGATTTTAGTGAAGAAAATAAATTATTTATTTTTTGCATTCATTAATTCATTCAAAGTGATATAGGATGGGATGCTTGCATTATATTTTTCTATTTGTTGAAATGTTTTAAACTTGGTGTGATGTTTTCAAGAGTATTCAAAATTTTAGGGGTATGATAATAATAATGGGATGATATGGGTTGTGTTAATGCCAAAAGTTACACCCTTGAATATTGTTCAATGAATACTCAAAACTTTGGGTAACATGGGATGATCTCACAAGTGTGGGACTTGCGAAGTGAGATCAACCTCCAGAGAAGGTTGGTTCCTCCGTGTCTTATCCTGCCACAACTAACCTACAACCTAAGAATGCAACTAATCTCTAAACTAAATTTCATAGGGTTGAGGGTTGAGAGAGAAGGGAAAGGAGGATTGCAAAATTAAAATAAGGTGATGCACCAAAATAAAACATGGTTCAAATCTATCTTTTTGACACGGTTGAAACTATCATGTAAGAATTAAAAACAAACTTAGATATTTATAAGGGAAGAATATATAGATTTAAATAAGATAATAGGGTCAAGGATTCATATTCAATATGAAATGCGTGAAGGAAAACCACAATTGCATTTCATTAAATGATATTACTTACATTTACTGAGATAAGAGGTTCGGTAAATTCCCACAATATAGTTATAGAGGTCCAAAACCATGAAATATTGGAACTGATTGCCTTTGAAATTTGCATTGAATGAGTGTGGGCATCATGATTTATCTTTTGAGTTTTCTTGTAGTATAGGTATGGATGCCTTTGATTAAGCTAAAATGTAATTTATGAGCCTAATCTGAATGTAATATTGCAATAAATGAATTATAAATTAAGTACAACAAAGATATAAAAGGAAAACTAAGCAACAAATAATAAAACCCCAATTACAAGGAGAGGGTAGAAAAGCTTAGTTGATTCGCAGAGTTCGGAGAATGCATAGAGTTAGAAAATAGGAAAATTTGAAGCTTGATTGTCACATTGAAGTTCAGAAAAATGTAGAACTGGAGGAATAGGATGGATTGGGGCACCTAGAGAGGGACAAGGGCATGTGTAGATGCTTTGGACCTATTTTTGGGTGCTTGGATCTACTGAAATGCTTAGAAAACCTCATCTCGGGTGTTGCAAGGTGTTCAAATTTAGATACCTTTTGTCATTTTGAGGTTGCACCAAAGGTCACCGAGGTCACTTTAAATCTATAATAAAGTATGAACGTGTAAAACCCTCTAATAGACATCAAATCCTAAAAAATAAAGATAAAAAATGAGGGGTCGACTATCCTCATTTGGATGTTGTTGATGATTATGTCAATGTCATTGTTAGTGTGTGTGATTTTTTCATCATCGATATTGACTACCAGTTCCCATATAGATGGACCTACAAAAGAGAAACAAAAAAATTAGTCAAATACGTATGTAAATAATATAAATATGTACAAAAAGTGTGAATATAAATATGTGCACATGATCCATGATGAGAAAAAGAGTGTAGAAAAGATCATGTAGATGATGTCGACGTGCAATTTTTTCAAGTGATCTCACACCAATGTAATGGAAGAAGTGTAGGGAGAATAGTTTGGTGTTATCTTACAATCCTTTAACCACTTCCTACAATGTAGAACACCACTACAGATGGTATGTATAAATGCATGTGCTAATGACCATATGCCCTGTAAAATCCATGGTGTATGGATTTCTGTAGGTTGCGTTGAAATACCAATCATTATGTAATTTCCCCTTGGTTTCAAGCATCCAAGAAAGGCCATTGTGCTAAGGACCCAAGTTTGATGCTGATCCCTATCGAAAATAAAAAAACTATGTTGTATCGGTACCATGTTGTGTATAATGTTGTATGGGGTGATTGATTCACCAAAATGATATCCCCCCTCATTTGGGGTTCACATGTTGTCGTTAAAGGAGTATGTGGCCCAAAAGAGGACTGGCCACTATGTTGAATCTATGCCCTACAGGGGGAAAGGGGATGTGCTTGGTAGAAATTAAGGAACACAAAAAAAAATGGCTAGGAGACAAGTGTTAGTACAAGAAAACATGTATATAAAATGTAAGCTAGCAGACATGAGTACAATGTGTAAGCTAAAATGTAAGAAGGCAATGTAGAATGCAAAAGTGGGTTGCAAACATGGGACACCACTCATGATGTCACAATTCAATCAAGGCCGTAATGGACACAAACAGAAAAGTGTGGACACAAGAAAAAGGGAAAAGACCACAAACAAAAGCATACAAAGAGAAAACAATGACAAGCAATGTAACAAATAACCATGGAAACAAATAAACTTTCCAAAAAAATGCTGCACATAAAGCACTCAGTAACATGTTATAAAGATAAAAATTATGTGAAAACATGTATAAGTAGATAAAGGAATGTACTATGAAAAAATATTAAATAATAACACCTGTAGTGTACGAAAGTGGATTCCCACAAGAGCCGATGGGACTGGTAATAGTAGAGTATCGCAATAAGCATCTATGATGCATGTAATGGATATGTAGAATCTATGATCACAACTAGAAAATAAAGTGAATGCACATGTGTGTATGCTAAATATAATGACATACAAGATATCTATCTAGTATGTGTAATAAGATGAATCATGAATAAGTAAATCTAAGCAAGAGAAAATGCAACCAAGAAATGTAGTATGTTATGGATGAGACAGAATGAAATGTAGTGTGAATGATAGGATCCATGTGCCCCCGAGTGGATGTGTATGCATACAATGAGGTTCATTTATTTATTCCCCCTCAATAGTCAATAATGAACCGTGAATGAGAGTGCGTCATTGGGAAATGGTCTAAATGATGTGTCATCATGTGTTAGAAAGAGTTGATGCACTAAGCATGGATTTTGGATTATAGAATGATGATGTGTAGATGACATCGAATGCAAAATAGGGATGAGAATTCTTGAGGTTGTAGGAATGAGGTGATAATTTAGCCTAAAGCGTATATCACAAGGTGTATGATTAGGATGTCATAAAGTGTGATGATGTAACATAAAGTGTATATCATGAGATGAATGAATATGAAAGCTAGAAAGGGGTGATGATTTAACATAAAGCATATATCATGACATGAATGAATATGAAAGATATAAAGGGGTGATGATTTAGCATAAAGTGTATATCATGATATGTGTGAAGAAGGCACTAGCTAGGAATTTCACATGGTAATGGGATTGAATGATTGAACATGTGAGTGTGATGAGGTCCATTTGATATGTATACCCTCAACAATCAAGTATAGACTGTGGGACTAGAGTGCATTTTAGTGTAGTGTGTGTACAACACATAGAGCATGATGAGTAAAATGTGTAATATTTATAGTAGATTCCATAAGTGTTTATTGGGAAAAGGGTGTAATGTGTAATGTAGAGTGTGTAATTTGCAATGCAAGATGGGTAAATTATATAAGTGTGGAAGTGTAAAAGCATGCGTGATGTCGAAGACATGGAAAATGTAAAATGTAGAATAATGTAGTGTGCAAAATGTGTATGATGTATGAAGAAAAAAGTGTGAATGATGTAGAGTAGATGGAATATTATATGTGTAAAAAGTGTATGATGCGTGAATATGTGTAATGTGTAGAAGAATGTGTTGCATAAGTGTGAAGTATGTAATGTGTGACATGTAATGTGTAGTGGTGTGTGTGAGGTTCATGTGTATAGTATGCCCTTAACAGTCAAGTGTAAACCGTAGCACAAGATTGTGTCATTGGGAAATGGAGATACTAGTGTATATGTTGTGTGTAAATATATAAGTGTGATGTGATCAAAGTATAAGACTCGTGTTGATTCTAGAGTGGGGAGAGAATAAACGTGATGCCCCCAAATGTGTGATTATGAGTGCACTACCCGATAAAAGTGAAATATCGACACCCTCCACCGAGATCTTTGGTGGAGATGAAGCTGTATGATTATGCTCTAGAAGTTGTGGTATATGAGATAGAAGTTGTGAGGTGAATGAATCATATATGCATACAACCGATGAGTAGACAGTGGGCACCTTGGTGTAATAAAATGTGCGAGTAATAGAGATATATGTGAAGTAGAATGCAAAGGTGATGGAAACCTTTGTGAAGTAGAGTGTGGTGGTAATGGACACCTACGAGGAATAAAATGAGGTGACGAAGTGTGTCTAGATGAAGGAGTTTTCCTAAAAATGTACCTAGACTTATGTACAAGCCTAACATAGCAATGTGAATGCATAGGTGTGTGTAAAGAGGCGAGTTATGAGCAGATTGTGCTTTAGGTTTGAGAGGTTGTGGCATATTAGATGGATGAGGTGATGCATTAAAACCACAAGAAGAGGTGGGTGACCATGGAGTAGATGGAGGCACACCATTGATAGAAATTAATTGATTATTATGAATGAATTTTAGACGTAAATGATTCATGGAGATGATAGAATTAGACCTGTGAATCCAAATGAGGCCTAAGAGCATATCACACCTGTTGACTACTTGTCCCACAAGGAAGGGAACTAACATAGTAAGAGTACCAAATATAAAGTGAAGCTTGAAAACATCATAGGAATTGTTCATTATATATGAAATTTGTGAAATTAGATAACCAATATCAGCAAGAAGTGGAATAGAACTCACGCTAATGGGCCATGCTGGATCAACCTTTGGTGTTATTGATAAGGGTAGATTTGATAGAGGAATTAATGTGTAAGTTATTAAAAGATAATTCCACATGGTAATCATGGTCGAGAAAGAATTAACTGGTGGAGAAATATCAGAATGAGCAACTAGGAAATCAAGATTCTTAATGCGGGAGGAAGCATTGCACGGTATGTATGATTAATTTGAGGAGTCTTCTAGTTTTTTATCGTGTTTTGGAAGTGGATTGTTAAAGATATTGAGATTATGATTTTTATTGATATGTACATAATTGGTAGTCTCTACAAGCTCAATTTTATTATTTTCAATCAAATCTTGAATGAGGTTTCTAAGTTTTAAACAATGATCTACAGAAATCACTACGCATTGATGATAGTCACAATGGAAGTTTTCATCATAATTACATCCTTTTGGATGAGATGGATATAATTGGAGAAGAGGAGGAAGTGTGATGAGATTACTTTCGACAAGCTGTGGAAGTAAAATATGTGGAATGACAGTTAACTTCATGTATGTGCATCGAGGCGGTTACGATTGAAGCTCTTTGGTGGTGGATACGCGTTTACAATAATTTTTGAATCATTTGGTTTGGTTGTTGATGGTTTGAATGTAATCCTATTTTGAAAATGTGTAGAAGATGATGCTTTCTCTTGATATTTAAGATTTCCTATAGATAAGAGATTAGTTTTGCAAAGCTTAAGAGTATGACATAGTTGATCAAATGAGGAGATGTCTCAAAGAGAAAACTCTCTTGGAGAGGTGGTAATAGACTTTGAATGAATAAGTCTTGAAGCTCAGAGTCCGCAAGCACATTGGACATCTTAGCTAAGTTGTTTTTGTATCATAAGAAATAATCTGCTAAGTGTTCATTATATCCCTTTTTAAGTTTTGTGAGTTGAGAATAGGAGATCTTAGAGATGATGTTGATAGAGAAGTGAGTGAGAAAAGCATCGGCCAAATGCGTGAAAGATGTTACCGAGTGGACATGTAGGTCATAGAACCAACACATCACATAATCATGGAAACTACAGGGGAAGATTTTAGCTAAGAGGATATGATCATCTGCAAAATCTAGAAAAGACACGTGGAAAAATCAGATATGCTCTTGTGGGTCACCATGCCCATTAAAAATGGGAATCTTGGGGTGACGAAATTATGAGGAAGTGAGTAAGTGGAGATGATGGGTGTGAATGGAGTGTGTAGTAATAAAGTGGAATCTAAATATAGAGACGCATGAGAAGTATCCTGTTGTAATTGAAAAATTTGTGCTTGGAGGTCTTGATAGAGGGAGGCTAAATCTTGAGTGCCGTGGAAGAAACTTGCCACGTGTGAGAAACAAGAGGTGGAGTGAAATGGTTAGTTGGAGTAGGGAAAAAAATATGGATGATAGAAATGGGTAGAAGAGTATAAGCAGGTGGTTGAGTAATAATGGAAGTGAAGACAGAAGCAGAATAATAAGCTCTGTCGATTGGTGGCCTCCTCACGAGAAACATATAAAAGAAAGTCTAGATCTTGGGGATGCTCAATGATATGATCATTAAGGGCTTTAATATGGTCTTCAATAAATTCACCATAAGATTGAGCCATAGTAATGAGAGTATGAGAAATCTAAGTGGAAGGTGGATTGGAAGAAGGGGCCGACTATCCTTATCTATCACAATGGTGAACTTACGACTAAACAATGCACTACATCTTAGAACCAATGTAGTTGTGTGTGTGTGTGTGTGTGTGTGTGTGTGTGTGTGTGTGTGTGTGTGTGTGTGTGTGTGTGTGTGTGTGTGTGTGTGCGTGCATAATTGTGCCCTAGGTTGCTCTTGTGCGAGTCACACTTGGATAGCGAGCAAGTAGCTAGATGTAGAATGTAGTAAATGTGTGCATGAAATAGAATGAAATTCCCTCCTATGAAGTGTGATGTAGAAAAACCAACCCTTATCTCCTTTGTGATGGAGTTAGATGGATCCAATGGAGCTCTTAGATGCCTTGATGAATGTAACCTTAGGTGGTGATAGATAGTGCTTAGTGCTTGGTTCTTTATTATGATCACATAACTTTATATTTATATGATTCCCTTTCTTGAATTTCATAATTAACCCTGAAAAGGCTGACTACCAAAAAGATAAGATGCTCAAACGGCTAGAAAGGGACCAAAAGTGTGAGTAAACTAAAAATAGGATAGGGGTTCTCGAGGGGACGAGGGTTCTGGTCAGGTGATGGCTTCTAGCTGGTCTTTGGCATTTTGGCTAGACGTTGGTGTCAGGATGACAAATTCCAAAGAGTAAAAAGGAAGACTGAGCAAGTAAGGGTGCAAGACTAAAAGTAACAACAGAAAGCAAAGAAAGGTGGCCAAATAAATGGGTTAATTAGTACTTTTCTTACTTAGGAATCACATGAATAGTAGTATGTAATCAAGACTAGATAATTACCCAAAGTGCGTGATTTTATGTCTACAGCCTCAACATTAGCCACCAATTCTAGCACAACCCTTGAGTCTATCACATGCCATCGGACTATAGAATGAATTCTGTTATCCAAAATGTGCCCCTGCTCATTTTTGTGGCTAACTCCTCTCATTTTTTCCTCTCTTGTGCCTCAGTCATAATATTTTGGTTTTCAATCACTCAAAACCTTCTAGAAATGACACCATTGGATAGAGCTCTTTCTCGCTTTCCCAGAAAGGTAAAGTTTTCCTCCTAACTCCATGTATTTTTGAAGTTATGGCTCGACGGAGTTTTTGGAAAAATTTCCCTGAAAGGCCCACGGCCAATGAGATCTATGCCACGTGGCACCTAGAGTGGTGGAGCGCGGGAAATTTTGGAAAATTTTCCAAATGACCAAAAAGGTGCAAAAATTTGAATTTTTGCCCACCAACCCGATTTGGCCCTGTTTTTCCCTAAAACTTCAAATGGCCATATCTTTCGATCCAGAGCTTGGTTTTTCACGTTATTTATATCAATGGAAAGATGGTGAAATTCTCTACAAAATTACAAGGTCATTTTGCAATTTGATGAATTTTGAGGACATAAAATTGAAAAACACCTCTCGCACGTGGTCATGGGACAGAAATGACATTTCAACCACCGTTTTTAATGAAGAATGGCTCGCATTCTCTCAGCAAAGATGGCTTAAAATGTCAAGGGATGGGTCTGTAAGGATGCCCATGCTGTTTTGAATGTATTTTGGTCAATGGTTGAATCCCTTCCACGTTTTCCCACGTTTCTCTCTCCTGAGCTCGTCCCTTGCCTTTGTAAACCCAGATTTGGCTCATTTTCAAAGGGTTGAACTTTTTTTGTATTGCAGGTCCCCTTTCTCACCTGGGAAGTGATTTTGGTGGAATATTAGACCTTTTCTAAGAACTACAACTCATTTTTGCCTCCCAGGTGTTGTAATGCAAGTGATTTTGATGTTAAAATAACAATACAGGCCCTGTGATTAATTTTTCATCCTTTCTGTTGGTGTTGTTTGACTAATTTATGATTCTTCATTACAGTTATCAGTTTTGCATGTTGTTTTGTTGCATTTTATGAATTGTGTCAATCTGCAGAAGTGAGAAATGCTCACCACTCCTTTGGTGCATCACCTATTAGCATTAGTTTTAGTTTATCTGCATTCTCTATCTCTGTCTCCTTTGGAATTTAGGGTAGGATTAGGAATTTAAACCTCTGTAACTTCTAAGTGATAAATTTGATGAGAGGAGTTGAGGAACCAGACCTCTAAACTGGAGATTCCTTTCCCATTTTACAAGTCCCACACTTGGAGAGAGGATTTAATGTTGTGTAATCACTTTGAATGTCTAAAATATCAAACTAGAAATCGATCAACATCCAACGGTCTTTGCTGATTTGCAAAAATAGTTTTGGCACGGTGGGACCTTAGAGGTCTTCATCTTCATTGCAAAAAAAATTGATGTACATTTTTGCAAGTTTCTTGCTTAAAAGAGCTATAAATTACACATCTGGAAACTCCAAGGAAGAAGAATCAAGCTGGTTTTAGCGGTGGCAGGAGACTGAAAAATCATGAGAAGAATCACTACAAGGTCAAGAGCTGGAGAAGAAGAGGTGCTATTTGAATATCTGCAATTATCTCCAAGAATAAGGAAAAGTGGGAGGAGAATCCAAAGGTCCCCATCTCCACCAAATAGAACTCTCTCAACTCCTCCACCTGGTAGGCCTTTCATTCAATCAACAAGGGTTCTAAGGCCAATCGAATGGCACAAAACAACCCCTATGTCAATTTCACTAGCAGTAGCCCACTTGCTCTCAATGCACAAAATCCAATCCTAGTTGCAGCATTGAAGAACATTCCATACTTCACTGGAGAAAATCAGACCTCACTTGGTGATCATGTTAAGGATATTGCTAACATTTGTGTAATCCATGAGATCAATGAGATGCAAGTTGTTGTCAAACTGCTGGCATCTTCATTCAAAGGGAAAGCTTTGTAATGGTTCAGGAGTCTTGCCTCAGGTTCTATTCAAAATTGGAATCAGCTATGTATAGCCCTCCATGAGTAGTTTGGGGAAAAGGGAGACAACTTGTCCCTTTTGGAGCAGCTGACAACTATCAAAAGAGCTCCCAATGAGTAGCTGACTGATTTTAATTTCAGATTTCAAAGGACTTGGGAGAGAATTCTAGTGGCAGTCAGGCCAACAGCAGAAGGTGCTTTTCTTTATTACCTTAAAGCTTTAAATTTTGATATTTCTATGTTAATTCAGTCCATGGGAGGCACAACTATCCCCATTGCTTATAGCATTGCCATTAGAGCTGAAAATTGTTTGATTCAAGCTGGCAAGCTGGCTCCTAGGCCTCTAATGCCATTATTTCCAAGTTTAGAGAGCCCAAGTACTAGCCAAGTGCCTAATTTAGCTTCTATTCCCACTCCTAGAAATCAGAATTCAAGTGAAGCTTCCACTTCATCTTCTAGTGCCTCAAATGAACTTCAAGAAGTCATGAAGCAATTGTAAAATCTAGGTAATGAGCTAGTTACACTCAAAAGGAAACAAGCTCAAGGTTTTAGAACTTCCTTCCAGCCTTAAGCTCAGCCTAATAGGCAGCCATATCAACCTCATAGACCACCCAATCCAGCTGCAAATCTAAATCAAGCAAGGCCTCCTGCCAACAAACCATTTCAGCCCTATAATCCCAATGCTACATCTGCATCTAAAGCATTAGTGCCAGTACAAAACAATATAGCTCAAGAGTATGATTGGTGTTTCCCATGCAATGAACCTCATAACCAGTCCATGTGCTTCAATGGTGCCTTGAATCAAGCATTAATGGTGACAACAACTGGTGTGGAGGGTGAAGGTAGTCAAGGAAATAACCAGCAACAAGAAACATTCCAGCAGCAATCAGCTCCAAATGATACCACACTTGTAAATTGGCAAGCAGAAGATTTTTGTGGCATGAATCAAACGATTTCCCAAAGTGTTGCAGCCAACACAAGGTCAAAGAGAATAAATTTGGGTGAAGAACAGCCATTGGCCCCAAGTAATTCACAACCTTCTGTCACTCCACAAACTATTGGCAAACAAAATGCAATCCCAAGCATGCAAGGATTGCCTAAAACAACCCTAGGCCAACCCAAATGCTAGTTGTTGCTGCCCATGTACAAGGAATGAGTGTGCAGGCCAAGGGACAGCAGAGGGATACTTCATCTCCATTCAGTATCATTGATCAGATGAAGAAGACAAATGTAAACATATCAATGTGGGAATCACTATCTATCCCAGGCCAAAGAGATTTTCTACAAGCTGCCATGAAGGACTGGTCAACTTCAAATCAGCAAGTCCAAATGCAAGAGAAGGTGCTCACAAATGCTGCCCAGCCTGAGGGGAATCATGGAGGACAGCAAGGTAAAATATTGAAGCCCCCTCCATTCTATGTTTCATTGATTATTGGGAACCAATTAGTACATAATTGCATGATTGATTCGGGGCAAGTAGTTCAAGATAATGCCCAAGTAAATAGCTGATCGGTTGGGAATTGATGACAAAACCATATCTAAAGGAGTGGTACGATTAGATGGGATAGCGAAAGAATAATAGTCGGGGTGATTAAAAACTTGAGTCTTACTTTACATGCCTGTCCCAACGTGGTTTTTTTGCAAGATGTCTCGTAATAGACGCGTTCCACCACTCTTTTGCCCTATGTTTGTAAAGGGATTTCATAGCTAAGATTGGAGGTTACTTGTCTACTGATTGGTCACACATGCTGTTTAGAACAAGATATGGAACCAAAGCCACAATCAGGTCTGAACCTATTGCAAACTTTCACATTGAGCCTTACACTCCAAGTCAGATTAATGCCAATTGTTCAGCGTTTGATCAAGAGGATTATCCAAGCACTGATGAAGCTGACACCAAGGTAGGAAGCATCCTAGATCTAACTCTTGATGAATGGGCAAGCAAGGTGCATGCTTTTGATCCTTATCAAGAAATAGAAGAATCTGAGCTGGGAGTCTATTGCATACATGAAGAAAATCAGCCTATTCCTAGCATCACCAAGCCAAACCACAAAGATGACAATGAGGTATGGCAGTTGTTTTTTGATGGATCAAGGAGTAGACAAGGTGCAGGAGGGGGATCCATGCTAGTTTCACCTCAAGGAGTTAAGTATTATTCAGCTTTTAGATTTCAGTTTGCATGCTCTAATAACACTGCTGAATATGAAGCCTTGGTGCAAGGACTGCATTGGGCAATCAAGAGAGGAATAAAGAACTTGCAAGTCTTTGGTGACAGTGAGTTGATTGTCAACCAAGTTAAGGGGCAACATGCTATCAAGAATGATCTACTCAAGTGCTACAAGAATAGGGTGTGGGACCTCATTGAAGATTTTGAGGGCTTTAGCATAAAATCCATTCCTAGAAAAGAGAACCAAGCTACTGACAGGCTTGCAGCAGTTGGGGCAGCCTTTGACGTTGTGGAGAGCATTCAAAAGGACAAGGTACAGCCAAACATCCATGTGATTGTGAGGCCTTCAGTGCCAAATAACAATGTAAGTTGGCAAGTGTTTGAAAATGATCAGCAAATCATCCATTTCTTGTAAGAAGAGGCTGAATTCTCAGCCAAAAATTAGGAAAAGTTGGAGCAGCAGTATGGTGACCAAGTGGTGCAGCTGAGAACCAACAAACTACCAAAGGGACTTATTACTTTGGAGTCCATTTTCAATCCTAATGATCAGTTTAGGAAGGAGAAAGCAAACATCCAAGTGAAGGGAGAAAATTCAGTGTCCATCTTAGTAGAAAGAGGCAAATCACTCCAAATTGGTAAGATGACAACTGAGCAAGAAAGGTATGAGTTCATACAACTTTTTCAAGAATTCCCTGATGTGTTTGCTTGGAGCTATGAAGATTTGAAAGGTTTCAATCCCAAGTTAGCTCAACACACCATTGAATTGGATCCAAATACTAAGCCCATCGGGCGAGAAACAAAGGTCACCAACCCCCACATGAAGCCTCTCATGAGAAAAGAATTGAATAAGTTGATAGAATCAAGAATCATATTCCCTATCAAGCATTCTATTTGGGTTGCCAACTTGGTTCCGATTAGAAAGAAGAGTGGGGAAATCATATTGTGTGTTGACTTGAGAGATGTGAATAGAGCATCTCTCAAGGATCTGTTATCCAAAATGTGCCCCCCGCTCATTTTGTGGCTAACTCCTCTCATTCTTCCCTCTCTTGTGCCTCAGTCACAAAATTTTGCTTTTCAGGCACTCAAAACCTTCTAGAAATGGCACCATTGGATAGAGCTCTTTCTCAGCTTTCTAGAAAGGTAAATTTTTCCTCCTAACTCCATGTATTTTTGAAGTTATGGCTCGGCGGAGTTTTTTTGGAAAAATTTTCTCCTGAAAGGCCCGTGGCCAATAAGATGCCGCCACATGGCACCTAGAGTGGTGGAGCACGGGAAATTTTGGAAAATTTTCGAAATGACCAAAAAGGTGCAAAAATTTGAATTTTTTCCCACCGACCCGATTTGGCCCTATTTTTCCCTAAAACTTCAAATCGCCATATCTTTCGATCCAGAGCTCGGTTTTTCATGTTCTTTATATTAATGGAAAGCTGGTGAAATTCTCTACAAGATTTCAGGGTTATTTTTTCATTTTGGTGGAGTTTGGAGAGATAAAATCAAGAAACATCTCTGGCACGTGGTCATGGATAGAAATGACGTTTTAACGACCATTTTTAATGAAGAATGGCTCGCATTCTCTCCCAACATGGTTAAAAATGTCAGGGAATGGGTCTGTCAAGGTGCACATGCTGTTTTGATGGCATTTTGGTCAATGTTTGACCCCCTTGCATGTTTTCCCATGTTTCTCTCTCCTTGGGTCACGGTTTAAGAGTTTAGAGTAGATTTAGGAGTTTAAACCTCTGCAATTGTGTAAGTGAAATAGCTGATTAAAGGAGTTGAGGAACCAACCTCTAATCTAGAGATTCCTCTTCCATTTTTACAAGTCCCACACCGGGAAGAGGATTCAATGTTGTGCAATCACATTGGATGCTTAGAATGATCAAATTAGAAGCTTGATCAACATCCAGGGGGTGCTGCTAATTTGCAACAACAGTTTTGGCACACCGGTGGGACCTTAGAGGTCTTTCACTTTATCTTTGATAGGTTGGTGTGTTCTTGTTAAAGATTCAGCCTTTTGGAGGCACTTTCAAAAGCACATCTGGCGACTCCATCTGGTAAACAACTCATTCTCTAAGTTGCAGACCTATTTTCCATTCATTTCCATCCATTCTTCTTTCCATCATTTTCATTCTTTTCCATTCCATGAAGTTGTGCAATCATGACTTCATTTCCATCATGGAATTCACATTTACAATAGCAGTATATCACACCTCCAACATGTTTTACAAATCCTCCAAATCAACATTTTGATCAAATTCAAAATCAGCATGTCTACCCATATGAGCAGTAGTGCCAAAGTCAGTTTGGATATGAAGCATGTCAAGCACAAGGGTATGCTGGTTGTGAGGGTAGTCAAGAAGAAAATGCAGATCTGCTAGAACAAATCCAAAAGATGGAGGCAAAGATGGTGCAATCAAGAGCAACAACTCAAATGAAAGCTTTGGGGTGGTTGCAGGACTGCTTTTCCATGGGGAGGCCCTTTTCCAAGACACTTCATCCCTCGGGAGAAGCTGGACTTCATGATGGAGATATTGCCCCAACTTGCACAATGGACAACAAAAATAGAGGCCTATACACTTGGTGTTGAACAACCTCGTCAATGGGTAGGTTCTACACCATCATCTAGTTTTTCTCTTCCCATTACTCAAGTAGCATCATCTCATTTGGAATTTCAAATTCTAAATCTAGTCAATGCTGCCCCAGGAGTTAATTCCATTTCTCCATTCCCTAGTCTCCCACCACACCTCAATTCTTCTTTCCCCTTTCCTTCCAAAAAGTCATCCCCTCCATAAAAGCTAACAGAAATACCCTCTCCTCCAAAGAAACAAGAGTTTCTACCTCCTCCACCACCACGAAAAATTGCCGAGCCATTTGAGTTACAATCCACTTCTCCTCTTGCATTCCCAAATCCATGTTGGGAGGATAAAAATCAAAATTCTAGTCAAGGAAAACAACAAGCAAAAAAGAAAAGCCAAACAAGGATGAAGAAATTCAAAGTCTCAAGAGTTGGGCTCTTAAATTTGGGATGACAAAGATCCCCTTGATGGTTAAGCCTTTAGAAGAGGTTGGAGTTGGAAAACAAGTGGTGGTTAGGACTGAATTTGCTGCAGCAGGAGAAGAGCAAAAAGAAGAAGCAGATCAGTAATCAGTTTTCTCAGAAAGTAGTGTCCATGTTAGCATTCTATTTAAAGAGAATGCTGATTCAATTCAAGTTGCACAATCAGCCATGGAGGAAGAAAGCTCTGAAGAAGATCCTATAGTCCCAACTTGTCCTCTAGAGCAGCAGATCGAAGAGTTTGACTTAACGAACTTCATGCTAGAGGAAGAGTTCTATCAAGAACAAGATTGTCTTCAAGTAGTAGAAGAGGGAGAAGCTGCTCCAAATCCAAAAGAAGAGGAGCACATTCTAGTTGTGGAGGAGAAAATTATAGATCCAAGGGCTTTGAGTGCAAAGTAGGCTACAAGAGAACCTTCAATTCTTCTTTCTACTTCATCTCTCTTGAGTTCTAGTGCTAAAGAAGAGTTTGATCTCTCAAACTCAATGTTGGAGGATGAAAGAAACCATGATGATCAAGTTACAGATCAAGAGGATACCATGGAGGAAGTTGAGCATTTGCAGCAGGACAACAATGAGGTAGTTTATCTATCAGATTTGGAGGACTGTTTTGATGAAGAAGAACCGGTTGAGTTCCTACCATTCTCTCTTTCATCATCCACGTTCCAAACACCTGAGCCTACTGTCATGAAGGAGAGCACCCATTTGTAGTAGCTTGCATCTTATAGCAGCTCTTTGGAACCAAGATTGGAAGATTTTAATCTTTCATGTCCTTCATTGGAGGAAGAGAAAGGGCAAAAAGGTTCTACCTTTGCTTCTGCACCATCCATTCAAAAGGGTTTACAAGAGAACTCCATTCTTGGAGTTGAAAATCAGGGCAATGGGTATACTCAAAGGACCATACCTTGCCCAATCAGGTATCTGGCTTCATTGGAACCAAAGGAGAAGTCACAACCAGTCATGCTTGCTCCTAAGCATGAGGATGAGCTACAAAGAACCAAGGATCAGCTGTCATACCTCTCCAATCCAAATGCAGAACAACTAAAAGAGGTATTGAATTTTCCTTCACCTGATACCTTGATGATTTGGGTGGAAGACCAACTTCTTGTTGATTTTCCATTCATCCAATCAGCCATGTTCAATGCCAAATCAGTTGCATGGTTGCCAATTTTGAAGAAAGGAAGCTATTTTGCACAACGATTGCTGGGGGGTTTGTTTAGCTTACCTTTGCTTCTAGTTAGAGTAGGGTAGGTAGGTTTGCTTTCAGTAAAAGAAGTGCTTGTGCACACTCTGCATGTTCCATTTGGAGCATATATGATTTTTAGTTTTGTAAATAGTTTTGGTCTTTGCTAGTTTTGCTCTTGCACAATTTTTTTAAGTGGCATTTTGGTGAGAACAACTCTAAGTTCAATGGGTTTCAAGTGGCTCGGAGGAGGTTTTCAAGATATCAGGTTGGTTTGAGGTTATTTCTTATGACTCCATATCCAATGGATTGCTAAAAGGCAATTGGTAACTTCATCCAGCAGGCAGATGAGCCCTCTGAGTCACCAAAATTGTTATCCAAAATGTGCCCCCCTGCTCATTTTGTGGCTAACTCCTCTCATTCTTCCCTCTCTTGTGCCTCAGTCACAAAATTTTGCTTTTAGGCACTCAAAACCTTCTGGAAATGGCACCATTGGATAGATCTCTTTCTCAGCTTTCCAGAAAGGTAAAGTTTTCCTCCTAACTCCATGTATTTTTGAAGTTATGGCTCGGCGGAGTTTTTGGAAAAATTTTCCCCTGAAAGGCCCGCGGCCAATGAGATGCCGCCACATGGCACCTAGAGTGGTGGAGCACGGGGAAATTTTGGAAAATTTTCCAAATGACCAAAAAGGTGCAAAAATTCGAATTTTTTCCCACCGACCCGATTTGGCCCTGTTTTTCCCTAAAACTTCAAATTGCCATATCTTTTGATCTAGAGCTCAATTTTTCGCGTTCTTTATATCAATGGAAAGCTGGTGAAATTATCTACAAGATTATAGGGTTATTTTTGCATTTTTGTGGATTTTGGAGAGATAAAATCAAGAAACACCTTTGGCACGTGGTCATGGACAGAAATGACGTTTCAACCACCATTTTTAATGAAGAATGGCTCGCATTCTCTCCCAGCATGGTTAAAATGTCAGGGAATGGGTCTGTCAGGGTGCCCATGCTATTTTGATGGCATTTTGGTCAATGGTTTAACCCCTTGCACATTTTCCCATGTTTCTCTCTCCTGGGGTTGTGGTTTGCACTGTAAAAGCTAGAATGAGTTCATTTTGCAAGGAGAGACACTTTTTCAGCTCTGCAACTTCCTTTTTCTTCCTCCTTGGCAGAATTTGTGAAGAAATTTTACCTTTCCATGTAATGCAACACCTTTTCTTGCCTCTAGATCACTGTAATGTACTGTATTGGATCTGAGATGTTGATATATGTTCTGTGATTAAAATCCCTCAATCCTTTCATATATCTATCATTTCTTTCTTGATCTTTCATTACATTTTGAGCATTTGTGCATGTTTTGTCTTTGTGTTTCCTTGTGGGTTGTGTATTTCATGTAGCATCGGTGTCTACAACTCCTTTGGTGCATCACCTATTAGCATTAGTTCTTTATTTTTACATTTTCTATCCTTGTCTCCTTGGAATTTAGAGTAGATTTAGGAGTTTAAACCTCTGCAATTGTGGAAGTGAAATAGCTGATCAGAGGAGTTGAGGAACCAGCCTCTAATCTGGAGATTCCTCTTCCATTTTTGCAAGTCCCACACTTGGGAAGAGGATTCAATGTTGTGTAATCACACTGGATGCTTAGAATGATCAAATTAGAAGCACGATCAACATTTAGGGGTGCTTCGATTTGCAACAATAGGATCATTATCCACTTCCTTCCATGGAGTAGATTTTACAAGTTGTTCTTGGCTCCAAGAGGTTTTCACTACTTGATGGCTATTCGGGGTATAATTAGATTATGGTGAAGGAAGAAGATCAGTTTAAGACAACCTTTACAACTAAATTCGGAACTTATGCATACAGGAAAATGCCATTTGGGCTGTCCAACGCTGGAGCTACCTTCCAAAGAGCAATGGACATGGCGTTCAAAGGTTTGATTAACAACATTGTACTGATATATCTTGATGATATCACTGTTTTTTCAAAAAATATAGCAGACCACCTCTTTCATTTGAGACAAGTGTTCCAAAGGTGTAGAAGATTTGGAGTCTCCTTGAATCCTAAAAAGTGTGTTTTTCTAGCCCATGAAGGAAAGCTCCTTGGCCATATTGTCTCCAAAGAAGGATTAGCAATTGATCCAAAAAGATTCGAAGCCATAAGAGCACCATGCCATTGCAAGCCACAAGAAGGCCCTTTAAAGTTTCTTGGGAAGAATAAATTTTGTTTGGAGGTTTGTCCCAAATTTTGCAGCCCTTGTTAGACCTATCACCAAGATGCTAAAGAAAATCATGGCTTTCAAATGGATAGTAGAAGGAAAGGAAAGTTTTGAAGCAATCAAAGAAGCCATCTCTCAAGCCCCAACTCTCATCAACCCGGATTTCTCCAAGGATTTCATCCTCTATGCGTTTGGAGGTGATGATACTATTTCTACAATTTTGGTACAGTAGAATAAAGACAATGATGAACAGCCAATTGCTTTCTTCAGCCAAATCCTAGAGGACTATGAGGTGAGATATTCTTTCATTGAGAAGCATGTTCTTAAGAATCGGAGCTTGAAGAAATTCAAGCATCTAGTTTCAAACAATAAGGTCCAATTGTTGGTTTCTCATGCGGGGGTTAAAGACTTCCTCCTCAACAAAGACTTGAATGAAAAAAGGGCAGGTTGGATTACTCGTGTCATGGAGTATGACATTGAGATCAAAGTCACCAAGTTGGTAAGAGGAAAAGGATTGTGTGAGCAGCTGATCTTGAGAAAACAAGAGGAATCATGCAATGAGAAGGAGGCTGTTTTGGCGTTGCAAGACAACCATGAGCAAGGAAGCACTCAAGAGGAGAATGATGGTGTCCCCACTCCTTGCTGGACCCAAGGTATAATGCACTTCCTAAGCACAGGTCTATGTCCTCCAGAGATGAACAAGACCCAAAGAAGACACTTCAGGTTGCAAGCTGTCCCATATGCCCTTGTTGATGGTGTTTTATTCAAAAGAGATATGAATGGAGTCGCTTTGAGATGCATTGGTACAAATCAGATTCATAAGGTGCTATAAGAGTTCCATGGTGGACCAACTGGTGGGAATTTTGCACCAAGAATGATAGCTCTATAGATCATGAGGGATGGTTATTATTGGCCCAAGATTTTTAATGATTGTTATGCATGGATCAAGAGGTGCAAGAATTGTGCATTTTTCATAGGTAAAGAGAGGCTAGCTGCCCTCCCATTGCATCCAATTTTAGTTGACCAGCCATTCATGCAATGGGGTTTAGACTTCATTGGAGTTATTAATCCAAATTCGAGCTAAGGGCACAAGTTGATTTTAATAGCCACAAATTACTTCACCAAATGGTCAAGCAAGTAGCATTCAAGGAAGCAAATGAATCTAACATCCTAGACTTCTATGAGGGAATAGTAACCAGATTTGGCATACCAGCTACAATAATATCAGATAATGCATTAGCATTCATTGGATCCAAGGTGACTGAATGGGCTGTCAAGAATGGGATCTACCTAAGTACTTCATCAAACTATTACCCCCAGGGTAATGGCCAGGCTGAATCTACAAACAAGAAATTGTTGAGGATCATTAGGAGGATTCTTGATGAGAATTATAGGTCTTGGCATACCAAATTGAAATCAGCCTTATGGGCTGATAGGATAACTCCTAAAAGATCTACAGGTAACTCTCCATTCAAGCTTATTTATGGAAGAGAGGAAATTTTACCCATATCACTTGAGTTTCCAACATTGGAACTCATGAAACAATTGGAGTTGTTGGAGTTTGAGCCCATGGAAGTCGGATATGCGGAATTGATGGAGCTCAAGAAATCATAAATCATGCATCCCAAGCAATGGAGAAGGATCGAGGCTTTGATAAAGAAGACCTTTAATAGAAAGGCCAAGAACAGATCCTTCCAAGTTGGAGATCTCGTGTTAAAATGGGATGCGGATAGAGCAAAACCGGGAAGGCATTCAAAATTTGATGCCATTTGGAGTGGCCCATACGTGGTCACAAAGTGTAAGGAAAACAATGCTTTCGAGTTGTCTTCATTGGATGGTGAAGAAGCGTAGATTCATCAATGGAATCCATCGAAGCATTCTTCTTGAAGGAAATGCTTCACCCTATACATATTAATTTAGGTTTTTCATTCCTCCAGTGCTTGTGCACATTGTTTCTTTGTAGATTAGTTTTTCTTTCCCTAAGTGCTTTGGCACAAGCTTGTTGTTCCTGGAGATGTGTTTGCAGGCCTTGCTCCATCAGGTGATATTCCATCTTCCTCCTTGCAGTGTTCTAGTTAGTTGGGGTATCAAACAAAGAATTCAATGACTCCATACCCAATGGATTGCTTGAGTGCGGTAACTTCATCACAGGCGAGATGACCCCTCTGAGTCACCAAAATTGTTATCCAAAATGTGCCCCTGCTCATTTTTTGTGGCTAACTCCTCTCATTTTTTTCCTCTCTTGTGCCTCAGTCATAATATTTTTCTTTTTAGGCACTCAAAACCTTCTAGGAAATGACACCATTGGATAGAGCTCTTTCTCAACTTTCCAGAAAGGTAAAGTTTTCCTCCTAACTCCATGTATTTTTGAAGTTATGGCTCGGCAGTTTTTTGGAAAATTTTCCCCTGAAAGGCCCGTGGCCAATGAGATGCCACCACATGGCACCTAGAGTGGCGGAGCACGGGAAATTTTGGAAAATTTTCCAAATGACCAAAAAGGTGCAAAAATTCAAATTTTTGCCCGCCAACCCGATTTGGCCCTATTTTTCCCTAAAACTTCAAATGGCCATATCTTTCGATCCAGAGCTCGGTTTTTCACGTTCTTTATATCAATGGAAAGATGGTGAAATTATCTACAAGATTATAGGGTAATTTTTTCATTTTGATGGATTTTGGAGAGAGAAAATTGAAAAACACCTCTGGCACGTGGTCATGGACAGAAATGACGTTTCAACCACCGTTTTTAATGAAGAATGGCTCGCATTCTCTCCCAGCATGGCTAAAAATGTCAAGGGATGGGTCTGTAAGGATGCCCATGCTATTTTGAATGTGTTTTGGTCAATGGTTGAATCCCTTCCATGTTTTCCCATGTTTCTCTCTCCTGGGCTCGTCCCTTGCACTGTAAAAGCCAGATTTGGCTCATTTTCAAAGGGTTGAACATTTTTTGTGTATTGCAGGTCCCCTTTCTCACCTTGGAAGTGATTTTGGTGGAATATTAGACCTTTTCTAAGAACTGCAACTCATTTTTTCCTCCCAGGTGTTGTAATGCAAGTGATTTTGATGTTAAATAACAATACGAGGCCCTGTGATTAATTTTTCATCCTTTCTTTGGTGTTGTTTGACTAATTTCGATTCTTCATTATAGTTATCGGTTTGTGCATGTTGTTTTTTTGCATTTTATGAATTGTGTCAATCTAAAGAAGTGAGAAATGCTCACCACTCCTTTGGTGCATCACCTATTAGCATTAGTTTTAGTTTATCTACATTCTCTATCTCTCTGTCTCCTTTGGAATTTAGGGTAGGATTAGGAATTTAAACCTCTGCAACTTGTAAGTGATAAATCTGATCAGAGGAGTTGAGGAACGAACCTCTAATTTGGAGATTCCTTTCCCATTTTACAAGTCCCACACTTGGGGAGAGGATTCAATGTTGTGTGCAATCACACTTTGGATGTCTAAAATATCAAACTAGAAATCGATCAACATCCAAGGGTGCTCTTACCGATTTGCAACAACAATTCCTTCTTCATTAAATTTTTTTATTGATGTGATTGGTTCTATGGTTCGAATTCCATCATAGATTCTGTTGTCTTCCATGGCTTTCATGACATTTAAAATTTTCAACATTACATGCAGACCCTTATAATCCTCATCCCACATTCCTTGATGATAAAAGGAACTTCATTCCACCCTGTGAGGATCTGATTCTTGATCTACTACCATTTGAACTTGCACCTATTTTCTTTCATTCCACAGGTTTTATAAAAGTTACGAGACGCTAAAATTTGATGAACCCATAAAATGCCAAACTAGTGCTCCATGGATTTTGAAATTAGTCTATTCTTTTATTGATTCATGGATAAGTAATTTTGCAAAGTACTCATATCTTCCTCTTCTTTGTTAGGGAATTATTTCCTTAGTGTTTGCAAGCTTGAGAGAATTCCATGCAAAAATTAATTTACTCATTTTCACCTAATTCCCTCTACAATGCTCATTCCTTTTTTCCACGGGTTAGGAGAACCCATGGAACATTAAATTCTGCTTTACTGCGGTAGGATAAATTAGTCTTTTGTGGATTTTATGAAGCATAAAATTGGTTAATTCCCTATGATAAATTGTTATCTAAAATTACAGGGGGTGTAATTTTATATAACAATTTGGAAAATTTTAGGGGGACATATGTCTACTAGATGATGAAAATCAATTTCCTTGAAGCATCCATTGGGCATGGAGTCAAGAATGATCTCATTTGAAAACATTTCTCTTGAATCCGCATGAACCTAACACTTTGGTTGGAACTTCCTAAATTTGATTTGTGAAGCTATGAATGAAAATTAAAAACTACTTCAATTATATAATTATTCCATGAAATTTGCTATGAGATGACTCATATATGACTAGAAGTGCCTCAAAAATTTATTTTCAAAAGAAAAGATCATACATGTTTCAAGTGAAACATCCGAGAGTTCAAACAATTATTACAAAGAAAACCTATACGATAGCAATACATGTGCTCAACAACACTCAAAGGATTTGAAACCTACGCTACTTTATACAAGGTGGAATTATTTTTCAAAAGAAATGCTTCAAATAAACCCCGTTGATTGGGATTGTAATTTCTTTGCCATCCAATTTTGAAAATTGGAAAACATTACTTGGTTTGCAACTGGTAATCATATAGGACCAATCCACATTGTATCAAATTTTAAATGTTTACATGGCTTGACTCTATCTTGATCCAATTTTAGCACAAGGTCGCCTTCTTAGAATCTTTTGACCACCACCTTCATATCGAAACTCTTCTTAATATGAGATTAATTCAAATCCTTATCTTTCATAGCCCAACCTCTTAATTATTTGAGCTTCATGAGTTTTGCATATATAATCTCCATCACTTCAAACTCGGACATTTCTAATTGTTTGATAAACTCCAATGCATGTAACTCAATAGACATGGGTAGTCTTTCTTCCTTACCATAAACCAATTTGTATGGTGAATTTCTTGTTGACCTTTTAGGAGTGATCCTATCGGCCCATAATTCGATTTCAGATTTGTATGCCATATCCTTTGGTTTTCACCCAAAGTTCTTCTTGTGATATTCAAGAGGTTATTATCCAACACTCAACCTAAAACAACAAAATGTTAAACCCCGCGAAATTGAAAAAACTCTTGTGAACAAATAAAATAATGGCTCCATTGGATTTGTATACACATCGTTTGTCTCACTTTTTGTACAAAATTTTGTGGTACATGACAACATGTATATTTGATATTAGATGGAACTTTTCTAATATTAAAGCTCAAATCATTCATTAGCCATTCTTCGCATCTAGTACACATAGTAATAGGCCTATTAGAATAATAATCAATTAATTTATTTTAATTAATAATTTATTTAAAATTTAAATTTTCTACTAAATATGAAGTTTATAGAAAACATAAAAAACTATTATTATTATTATTATAAATGGAATTTGTATACTAATTATAATATATAGTATAAATTTTAATGATTAATAATATTTAAAATAAGTATAAATATAATAATAGTGAAAGTGGGTTAAGAGAAAATTTCCCTAACCCTAAACCTAAGTCACGCAGTGATGGCGATGCGTTTATGCTTTGGGTGACATTGAGTGGATCGGTGACCTTTGGTGTTTGATTAGTGAGGGTAACCATGATTGAGTGCATATTTGCCCCAATTTTGTGGGCCATGTTTTGTCTGTAGGAAATGTCATAGACCAAGGGATCGAAGGAATCTTTTTGTGATACGTCGAGAAAATAATGTCTTTACCTCTATACATGGTGATGGCTAGGGTCATGAGGTGGGTGGAGACAACATGATTCCCAATGATTACTTTTCCCTGTTTCCTTGGTTAATGGATTCTACCCTCCTCCCTGCCTGGATAAATTTTTTGTAGGTGGTCCTATTTATCGGGGTAGCCCTAGCCATAGAAGCTTAGTTTGTTCCCCTATTCCTTTGGATGTGGATGCATAGGTACAACTAAAACCATTTCTCATGTGGTTTCTTTAGAGGTAGAGTCTATAGGAGTAAGCGGGTTAAAAACCAATGGAATGATCAAAGCGAGTGTTAGATGTATAAGATTTTTGGAAGTTGCTAAGCCCTCTCGGTCAACTTCCTTCTAAGTGTATGGCTTATGCTAATACCTCACCTTCTGTTTCTTTTGGAGTACGGGTTCTCAAATCATTAACATATTTCAAGAAAAAGGGCTTATTTGTAGATTTAATAATCTATGTGCAGGTCTTCTAGCACTTCATGAATGGATCACGAATCATTGGAGGCCTATTATGGAAGGTAAACTATGGTGATAAAAAGGTGGTTATCATAGGTTACAATTACCTTAATTTGGAAGATACATAGCGATGTTCTTCTTAGCAAGGGCCTATACTATATTGCAATGAATGAAGAGTCTAAAATTATTGACCTTGTCAAAAATAAAAAATGGTAAAACCATTGTGATGAATTTTGTGGTATAATATGTCAATTAGTACCCCTTGAGTTGGATTTTAATTTTTCAGGGTAATGTGGAGCGTTTTCACTTTTGACTACCATATAAAATTATTTTAAAAATCATAGAAGATTTAAACATGCCAACTAGAAAATGAACTTCCTACTCTTATTCTAGAAAATAACCCTTGAATTGAGGACCTTTTACTCAAGTCAAAAACTTGAGACTTTTCTTGTTGAGTCTAGTGAAACAAAGTCTAATGAAAACATCATTAAGAATATTCTATTAAAACTTAGTTTTTCTTAATCATTCTTTGTCTCAAACTAATACACACAAAAATTTGTTTGTGCACTACATACTAGGCACTAAAATTTAACAAGTTCTATGAATGATTTTAGAGAGAATGGGAAAATTTATTTTTACGAGTGACATGTGACTTATAGGTACTAAGTAGTAAGAAATACTAGCCAATGATTATAATGTGACATCAAAATCTAATGCTAGAAAGGAAAGGACCTTGCCAATCAATAAGATAAAGAAAATCCTAAGCTTAACATAAATAAATTAGTGCTACAAGACTCTTCCCCTCATTAGGAAAAAAGTAAAGAGAAAATGAGTGCAAAAGGTGACGAATAATGCTACAAATTTGGTGGCAAACCAAGTGATTATGAACATTCGTGTTTCAAGAAAATAACATACTCGGAAGAAGCGATGAAAAAATATGGCTTCCTCCATCTAAGACAAGATCTATTCTTTTTGAATAATAATAATCAAATCACTAGTAAATGAAAGGATTTTGGATCCAAGAGTATCTAACCACATGGAAAACCAAGGTTTGTTATTTTAAAATATTAAGGAAAACTACACAAGAAGCATTTTATGGGAAATAATACTCTCTTTATTGAATGATAAGAATCTATTGAAATGGATACGACATTTACTATGAATGTATTATCCATATTTATTTGTGAACTTATCATCCATATATTAGATCATTCATTCCAAAGGTGAAGGAAAAAATTTAAAGTTTAACTCCAACAATATTGTTATTCGACTTACAAAAGACCAGTTTGATATTGTAACCATTGGTAAGGTTAATCATGAAGACAAATTGTACAAGTTCAAATTTTTGTGCTCAATCAACCTTCACAAGTCATACTTACACCACAATACAAATATAAAAGCATTTTTCACAAGGTAAAAGGGAGGCACTACTATAATTTTATTTTTAAACACATGTCATAACCTAATATTTTTCAATATTACTCCTTTTTAATTTTTGGAATAAAAACTAATATTAATTTTTTTATTCCATTCATTTTTATATAAACACATCCATTTTTTATTGAATGATATAAAAATTATAAATAAAAATGCCTTGCGGTTATACATGCTTTTACAATCTTATGAGTGTAGCGTCCCACGATAACTTTACTCGAAAATTTTATGTTCCCTATGCATATGAAGTCATATATATCAATTTGTGGAAATTTTATTATTATTATTATGTAGAAGGCATGAATATTGTCTTCAACTCATCCATTAATAGTTTCCTTATGTTTGATCAATTTTTTCCATGTGGAATATTTCATTGTTATATTATAGTTTATGTAAAAAATATTATTTTCCTATTTTTTAAAAATATAATTTATCTTTCATCTCAT
Organism: Taxus wallichiana var. yunnanensis; assembly: GCA_018340775.1. Taxonomy (NCBI): domain Eukaryota; kingdom Viridiplantae; phylum Streptophyta; class Pinopsida; order Cupressales; family Taxaceae; genus Taxus; species Taxus wallichiana. The sequence goes on along the minus strand of CM031243.1, from coordinate 299,787,240 downwards.
TGGGTGGTCAACATTTCCTTTTATTTGTTGTAAAAACCAAGACAAAAAATCTACTACACTAAAATTATGAAATTCCATACTCTATTTATTAGAAAGGACTGTCTAGATGTGTCACTTGTAGGTGGATTTGACATGACCCATGCCAAGGCCAGGTAAATATATTTTAAAGAATTTTCTTTTTTTTAAATCGATCCCAAAATTCTAGTTTATGATTTTATTCTTCCTCGGGTGGAGATTGGAGAAATGGAACTACTTGTGTACATTTAATGATGGTTAGATCTCTACGGTTCCATTGAATAAAAATTTATTTAGGGAAATATGTATACAATGTTTATTTAAATCTATTTAGGATATGATTTTAGGCCTAAGCTTGGTAAATGTTTGAATCTTAATCTAACTAGGAAAATGGTTGGAGGACATTTGAGACCTTCAGTTTCTTTTTCAAAATTTAGTGTTTTTTAAGAGATATTGAGTGTTGGATATGTTGTAAATTATTAGTAATCAAGGTGTGGTTTGTGCGGGGATATGATAAATATGATATTAAGTTCGAGAGGGGTTGAAGCTGACATAAATTTCATCCTGAGTGACTATAAAAATGATATGAAACAAGTAATATTCATTTTATTTTGAAAATCATATGATATTTGTTATTCTTAATGTGGTTTAATGTATATCTCATTCGCGATCAGCTATGCTTTTTGCAGATGGGCCATATTTGAAAGGAAAAACTTGTACACATTCTAAGGCACTAACACACTGGTTTTTGTAGAGGAATTCCAAATTTAAGAGGTGTTACTTTGCACAAATGTGGTAAATGGGAAGCCAGGATGGGACAATTCCTTGGAAAAAATTAAGGCATCTTTCAGTTTGTAAATTGTTTTATTAGATCTTTCAATGTTTGAATTTCCTTTCAGACATTGCTTTATAGATTTAGGTCTCTCCATTTCTATACAGTAATGGGTTATGGTTTTCATTCCAGAGATTCATTTTAATGGTTGTCTGACTTAAACAAACGACCTAATTTTATTGTAAGATGCATGCATATTTACTTGGGTTTATTCGACAGCGAAGTAGAAGCTGCAAGGTGAAATTTACTGTCTTGAAATGTTAGTTTTATTTGAAATGTAAATTGGTTAAGAGATAAAGAGAGTAATAAATAAAAAAGGTGATGGTGTTTTAGGGCCTACGATCATGATACAATAAAATGAAATGGAAGGGAGTAAGTCACCAACTTTGATCCCTCTTTATATCAAAATGAATTGTTTACTGAAGGTCTAGTCATAGAAAGTGAACTACTCACACAAGGTTAGATGCCGGTAGGAGGAGGTTAGAGTGTCGGTATGCTTTTTCTTAACCATATGTTTTTGGTCACATGTACAAATTTAGCCATTTGCTTAAACTATTGGATGAAAATCTCCACTTTTGCTAGATTTGCACCACTTTCCAGTCTTCATCATCCAATTATAACTGGTAGGAAACTCATTAAATGCTAACATCGATTGTTAGATGAATTTTTTTGTTTTGCTTCATAAATGAAACATGTTGAAAGATACTCAATAATTCGACCTTGCGGAAGATAATACTTTACAGACCTTTTTACAGTTTACTCCTAATTATATATTTGTTGTTGTTGTTGTTGTAGCATTATTTAGCAGTTTGCAGTGGTTGCAATGGAGGGGTGTGAAAATATCATCCCAATGGGATCATGTTACCATGTATGAAAACCATGTTTGTTAGAATATAGAGAAAATATGGAATAGGTTTTACATAAAGAAAATGAGAAGGTCATGAGTTCAAGTACCAAAACACCCACCAAGTCATCACTACATGTTTAAGATTGGAAGATTCCCCAAGTGGTAGTAAACAATTCTTAGTCATAACTCGTAGAAGTAAAAATTGAGAATTGGGATCCTAATAAGTACCATATTCTTTTTCTAAATTTTTTAAACCCACATTTAAAACCTAATTCATTTTGATGGACATTTTAAATTTTATTTTTACTTTAGTTGGAACCATAGAAACTTATATGTTATTATATAATTTTCATGTCAAGAGGCAGATTCAATAATGTAACTATGGTGGATATTTCCTTTTGATGTAATCTCCCAACACAATGATAAAACAATCATTCATTTGTTATCCAAAGAAATTTTTTCATGTAATAATTATCGGTTGATGTTCACTAAAATTTTAGTCTCTTGATCATACTCAATGTTGAGGGAAAGTTAGGGTCTTTATAATTTAAGATGTTAATAATTTTGTAATTATTTGGGCTCCTGCTGATGGCATGTGCATGTACGAGGTCTACTATGACTCACGACTTGACATTACAAATATTGAAGACAAATAAATTTAATTTCGTATTAACAATTTTTGATATAAGGTTTACTTGGCAAGAAAATTCATTGAGTTAGCTCCTTTGCTTGTATGTGACTTTAAATGTCATCATCCACTCATAAGTTCACAAACACACAACTCCAACTTCAAATTCAATTTGTGTATCTACCATTTTAAGAACCACAATTTTGAAATTTTGAGTAATCAGATGGTTCTAACAAATAAAATTACGCATTTTGAATCGAGTATATTTTTATTATAAAATTGACTTCCTAATTATTTTTATTTTCATTTTTTCACATTTAGTATTCATGTCTAATTTAGTTTAGTTTAGTTCACTTATGCATGATTGAATTTACAGGAATATCTCAATGCTTTTGCTGTGTAGTCTTCCAACATCGAGCTACTTGATATGTGTCTCCAACTCTAAACACGAACTTCATTTGGCTATTGCTTTCCTTCCATCATATTTTGGCCATGATTGAGCTCCTAAATTTGACCATTTCTTACTCAAATATGTATTTGTTTCTGTGAATCTTATCAATACCATGAATTTAGTGCATGCACTTAATCTATTAACGTCATTACTTTCATTTCGTCCTTACCATTATTTGTTAGAAGTTCAAGATAACAAAACAATATCTTGTGTGATTCAGATGTTGCCATCTACAACTCAAAAATTTGAAACTACTTCTCAATAGCTAATTAGGTTGGGTTGAGTTGAATAAATAGACATATTTCTACATAGCCAATTTGTAACACCTAAATGTTTATTTCACTTACCGCTAGATGATAATACTAAATTTGTAGACAAATTATTTGCAATTGACACATGCTGACTACTACGCTTTCGAAAATGCATTGCTTCATATTGGTGCTTTTGAGGGATGTTCATGCTTATTTTAAGATGATGTAAGAAAATCCATCTCAACAACAATTCATTTCTTTGACTACAACACAATTGACTATAAACAATGCAAACTTGAAAATAAAACCTAAATCAACATCAAGTTAAATTATAAGCATTTCTACAACTCAAGTTCACCACCAATTGAATTTGATTCCATATACCTGCTCCAGCCTTTCATTCTCATGAAATTTAATTTTATTATACTTAAATGCCATTACATAGTTTATCTCCTCCATTTCTTCTTCTCTTACATATTGTAGGTGCATGCAAGCAACATACAAAGAATGCAAATAGTTAAATGAATTATGTATAATTTTAATAACATTTACATGTTTATTTGTTTATGCATTACAACACAACAATGAATTATGTATGATTTTAATAAATTTTACATGTTTACTTGTTTATGCGTTGCCGTGTTCTTCTTCTTTCACATAAAGGGCAGAAAAAGAATACAAATATCCAACACAGAGCATAGAAAACATCTGCACAAATTATTTAATTGTTTTTACTTTAGAGTGAAAACAACAATTCAATCAAAAACATGACAAAGGGCTGCTTCGATTACAAACAACTTTTTGTTCCCATGCCACTGTGATTTTATAAAATCTTAAATAACACTACACTTCAACAAAATTCTATTTGTTTCTCCCCTATACCACAAAACTTCATCTTCGACAGGATTTGCCATATCATGGCCCGTTAAAAATTGACTTTAAAAATATTAATTTTTTTCTCAATGATAAGCATTATGTAACACGTAAAATAAAGTGCTTATTTATTTCTATATGTACTATAATTTTTTCTTTTTATTCTAAAATAAATTGAGGTGGAGAAAGCATGTCAATGTATACATTAGATATGGATGAAGGGAAAAAATATTTTAATTTTCTTATAATGATAAGAGCTACTTCTACAATGGCATTCTAAGGCAAAAGTAGAATGTTTTTTTATTAATGGAAAATAGTTTTGAAGGGACTATACCCTGTTACAAAAGAGGCTCAATAGCTAGATAAACATGAAAAAGTAGCAAAAAAGGATCTAAATCCAGATATTACAATAAGACCAACAATAGTCAAAAGAGAAGCTACTAAGAAAAATAAAGACAAGGATTTAATTGTAACTAAACAACACAAAAATAACATACTATCAACATCAAAACAACAACTAGATCACATCCAGCCTACCCAGAAGGTGTTATTTCTTGAAACCCTCTCAATTCTTGTTTTGATCATCTGCAGAGAGGTAAAAAGTACCAAAGTGGTGACATGTGTGGGGTCATTTACATTCAGCTGTGAGATGACCTAGTTTCTTTCCTTTTCAGTACCCCAAATGTCCTCAGGAACTCCACTCAGCATAGTGATGCTTCTGACATGTTGATCAAGAAAATCACCTATAGCTTTGAAGATGGCCATGTTGTGATCGTGTCTATCCTTAGATTTCCCAAGTCTATTATCAAGGGAGTTCAATTTCTTGTATATTTCATCAGTCTGATTTGTCCCAATACCAACATCCTCATTCATCTTTCTTTTCCCCTTTTGCTTATTTAACTTTTTCGATCATTTTTAATGCTTTCGACCTCATTTTCCAGCATTTCCATTATGAGGAGAAGATTTTCCCTCTCTTGTTGATTAACATTATCCTACCCTACATTACTGATGTGTAAAAGATTATGAGCTATTTCCATTTCTTTGTTGCTCCTAAGGACACGACTAGAGGGAGATGGGGTTGCTTTATAATTTCTGAGGTTAGGAATGGTGGTCGGGTTAACAGTGGGAATATTGTGAATGGGAATGGGTGGGGGCGGTAGGGGTAGCAAGAATGGTAGGAAAATTTATAAGGAAATTCTGTGAAGGAGAAAGATGAGCCCTTGGTGGAGGGGAATGGCCCTAGTACACTTTTGGAAGTCAAGAATGGAACGCTCCATTGAGTTCAAGAGATAGTGTGGGAAGCAAACAACAAAATTCCTCCTAAAATGATTAAGAAATACTAGGTGTTTTGTGGGGACAAAGTGATGTACCATCCTTTAAGGGAGATAAACCGAACCATCATTCTGGTAATTTCATCAAAGGGTTCTAGTATGGAACTTACCTTAATGCCAACCATAACAAAGAGGAGCTCCTCCCATGTTTCTAAAAACTTCTTCACTTCAGCATTTTTGTCTACCCTTTTGCTAAAAAACCTGATTCCATCCAGAGCTAGACCCGTAACCTTGGCAATGAGATCCTCATTCACCAACACTCTTTTCCTCCATACCTAACCTTCCTTTCTTTCCAATCCATAGCAAAACGCACCGAAATGTTCTGGTCATGTCCTTGTATTTTCTTGATAAAATTGGTGACACCCCCATTTGAAGAAGATTCCACAACTCAACATTATCCTTCCAAGTGGGATCATAGTTGGGCTCTAACTGACATGGAGCTCCCCCATTTTCCTTCCTCTGTGATTGTTATGAATGTCCTACTTAAAACCACCCATAAAAAGTTGTTTCTTTCTTTCCTAGACAGTTTTTAAGCATCCAACTGCAAGTCCGAGGAGCATGCAAATTTTGATGACTGTAAAAATAATTACTCCTATCACACGTACTAACCTTATTTTCCATTAAATCCCACGTAATCTCATTAGTGATTCTACATAAGATGTAGATGCTCATATTTATCCTTGGTAATAGAATTTTGTACTTCAATAGGGGTGTTTTTCTCATTATTCCAAGTGATAAAGTTGTTATTGATGCCATAATTAGCTAAGGTGTCCACCACCCTATTGCCCTCCCTATATGTATGGAAAATTTTAATATTTTTGAAGGTTTGGCATATATTAATAGATTCTGAATAGAATGTTATAATGGCTTGAGTCTATTCATTTTAAATGGATGATATAGGTCTAAGTCTTTTAAATTAGATAGTATAAAATTAAAAATATATAAAACTAGATAATATAGAATAAAAAATAATTATAAATTAAATGAATAAATTAGATATATTAAATTTTATTATTTAAATGAATTTTTAATATTATGTGGAGTGGTGTTTATCTTTATTATATTTATAGCATAGAAAAAGTAAGAAGCGAGAATAAAAACCCTAAATTTATTAATTTCTCATTGCCCACAAAATAAGAATCCTTTAAGTCTTTTAAAATAACTAAATAGGTTAGACATATTGGATTTCCTATCTTAAATGATTATGTTAAGAGTAGATTTTTTTTTGGATTGAGGGTAAATTGAGGGTATTTGAAAGGACCCACATCCTTGTACAATTGAGGATTTTTCTTGAGAGGAACCACAACCTGGTTACAATGAAGGGGACCACTATTTAGGAACCCAATTGGAGCAACCATGAAACCATAGTGAAGATGCAGTGACCAACGACAATGGCGTATGCATTGAGTGGGACAACTATCAGTGAATGGAGTGAGAGGAACAACCACTAGTGGCGTAGCAAGAGGAGCAGCCACCAGAATCAGCAGCAAGCAGAACAGCCACCAGTGACAGCAGCGAGAGCATCAACAGTGAGCGGAGCAGCCACCAGCGTCAGTAGTGAGAGGAGAAGCAAGCGTCAACAACGAGAGGAGAAACCACTAGTGTCAGCAGTGAGAGGAGAGCCACCAGCGTCAGCAGTGAGGAGTAACCACCAGTGTCGGCGCATGAGCGAAAAGCCGCCTCCGGTGGTTAAACCACCTTCGAGGAGGATCGTGCCTTAGGGGGATTTGAACACGGGTGGACAAACACACAACCATGTGACTTGACCAAACCACTCCCACCCCATCGGCTATGTTAAGAGTAGATTAATCAAATAGATTTTTGAATATATTTAAGGTGTTTTTATTTTATGGTAATGTGTTCTTGATTTTAAACGTTGTGTTTTCACTTCTCATTCTTCTAATTAAAAAAACTAGCATAAAAGCATTTTTGTATATTATTAAATTTTAGTATGATCAAATTTAATATGAGAGGTCTCATATAATTACAAATTTTAATAATAAGAAAGTTTTAGTTAATTACAATGTACATAGAAGATAAAGATATATTTTAATTAATCTCAAAAAAAAACTACTTAATAATGAAAATTACGTTTTTAGATAAACATATTTAAGATACTTATACTAGTTCACATTGATTTAGAGAAACTTAAATTAGTTGTTCCTAAATAATCAACATTAAATATTATATAAATAATTTCATCATGATCCGCCTCTTCATATACCTCTGGAACCATTTTATAAGAAACAAGTTGATATTTGACTATATTACTCTTGCAATTTAGGAACACAATACATATTTTATCGAAAGTATTTTTGAGTACTACATGTTTAATTTTTTCTAAAAGTGAAGTAGGAAAATTAAAATGTAATGTTGTTTTTAGTTTTTTAAAAAATAATACCTAAGAACATATCCATGAAGATGATTTTGAAAACGATGGGTTTCATGCACTTCAATGGAATATCTCGAGGAGCGATAAATCCAATTCCTTGATCCATGTTCGAGGTTCAAGCTTAGTCCTTTCCATCAAAACAACCATATGAGCATTCCATTTTACTTATTTATGTCTCTAAAATCTACAATTAGAGATTTTCAAAATGGTAAAGTTGAGGCTCCCATCCATCAAGTCCTCATTATGCTTAGGCTCAAAATTGGGGGCTTGCTTTATCACCAAGAAGAAGGCAAACATAAGAGGAAACATTATGTGGAATGTCTACGCCAATCCAACAAGGATAAGGGGGGATTTTTAAGAGAATATGACCCCGAGTAATAAAAGGAAGATTTTTTAGGTGCATGATAAGATGATCAAAGGGAGACTAACATGATTGCTTTAGTGAAGAAGTGGTGATATCTTAGAAGACCTTGCTAATAGTGTTATTGGAGGAGTTTATACTAGGAATAAGGGAAGGATAAAGTGGGTATCCATGTCCCGTATCTATCAAATGAAGATATCCAATGGAGATTGTGTGTGATGGAACATGAGAAGGATATTCAACTAAGTATTAGTGAGGGTTTGGTGACTGAAACTAGGAAAATTTGTGAGGATATCAATCGGTTGAAGGAGGAGAATAAAAAACTAAAAGTATCCAATTTCATTTTAGAGTAGAGGATGAAGTCAAGTACTATAAAATAAAATAGCTAAGAATATGACCCTCCATACCACCCCTTTTAATGGTGGTATAAACATGAGACATAGTTCCAGTGGTCTAATTTTGAGCATCCACGATGGTCCTAGCACTGTCTACAAAAGGAATTTAGAGGAAGAAATAATAACTTGGTCCATTTAAAGATTTTGTGAAGAACACTTCGATTTTTTGTGCACTGTGTCATGCTTGATTCTTTATCTCTATTCGGTTGAATTTGTGCTAACTTTTGACTGAGTTTTTGTATTAAGTATATAAAAAACTATGTGTGTGTGTGTGTGTGTGTGTGTGTGTGTGTGTGTGTGTGTGTGTGTGTGTGTGTGTGTGTGTGTGTGTATGTGTTTTATTTGGATCAAGGTTATTTGATCCTGTTTATGTATCCTTGTAATTTAAAATATATCATTATATTTAAAATACATTTTATTAGTTAATATGGAGGTTTTGAAAGGGCCCTCAAACCTTTTACAACACTAGCCAAAGATAATGCATGAATACACACATAGAACAAAAACTAGAAACAAGATCAAATAGGCTTGATCCATTTTTTTATTGAAAGTATTTTTGAGCACTACATCACTAAAAAAATTTACAAGTGAAGTAGGAAAATCATATGTAATGTTGTTTTTATTTTAAAAAAATGAACTAAGAAGATATCCATGAAGATACTTTTGGAAATCAAGGGATGACCATGTAATTCAATGGAATAACTCGAGGAGTAGTACATCTAATGACTTCATCCATGTTCAAGTTTATTCCTCCTCTAATACATTGAATTGGGTTCTAATCAAAGCACTGAATCATGGTAGCCAAGAAAGTGTGAATGAAGTATAAAGCAAGAGAAATTATGGGGCATCCTCTTCTTCCATCGCCGAAGGGTAGAAGATGAAAGTGTTTCCCCCTCACGTCACAAAAACCATATGAGAATTCCCTTTTAATTTTTTATGTGTGTAGAATCTCTCATGAGAGATTTTCAAAATGGTAAAGCTGAGGCTCCCATCCATCAAGCCCTCATTCTTCTCATGTTCAAAATTGGGAGGCCTGATATCACCAAGGAAGAGGGCATGCATAAAAGGAAAAATTATGTGGATTGTTTTCCCCAATCCATCAAAGATAAGGAAGGGGATTTTGAAGATAATATGATCCTGAGTGAGAAAAAGGAAGAAAAAAAAAAAAGTATTAGGTCCATGGTAAAATGATCAAATGGGAGACTAACATGATCGCTAGTGAAGAAGTTGTTTCCATCTTGGAAGACCTCGATACTAGTGTTATTGGAGGATTTTATACTAGAAATAAGGGATGGAGAAAGTGGGTATCCATGTCCGCATCTGTCACAAATAAAGATATCCAATAGAGATTTTGTGTGATGGAATAGGTGGGGGTATTCATTTGAATATTAGTGAGTATTTGGTGATTGAAATTAAGAAAATTTGTGAGGATTTCAATCGATTGAAGGTGGAGAATAAGAAACTAAAAGTAGCCAATTTCATTTTAGAGTAGAGGTCGGAATTAAGTACTAGAAAATAAAATAGCTAAGAATATGCCCTCGTTACTACCCCTTTTAATGGTGGTAGAAACATGATACAAAGTTCCAAAGTGGTCTGATTTTGAGCATCCCTTATGGTCCTAACACCTATACAAAAGGAATTTAGGGAAGAAATAAGCACTTGGTTAGTTTAAATATTTTTGAAGAGTAATTATGTTTGTTGTACATTATATCATGTTTTGGTTCTTTGTCTCGATTGATTGACTTTGTGTTACCGTTTTTCTAAATTTTGAATGATTTTTGTATTATATATGTGTGTGTGTGTGTGTGTGTGTGTGTGTGTATGCATGCATGCATGTATGTATGTGTATATATATATGTATATATATGTATATATATATATATATACATATATATACATATATATATATATATACATATATATACATATATATATATACATATATATACATATATATGTATATATACATATACATATATATACATATATATACATATACATATATATATAATATATATACATATATATATATATATATATATATATTTATATATAAGAGCATAGTAATACTTAAACCTTAAAATAGGTTGTACCAATTCAATTTAGTAATTCTACAATGGTATAATTAGGTAAACATGTATGAATAATTTATATGGAAGAGGGATAATTTGTGGTACAAATACATGTTGTATTTGAGTAAGAAATCTACACTTAAACACCATATTCTTTCATAGCTCCATTCTTCTCCACTAAGTGACCATTTTGGGTTCTTGAAAACTTATCATAGATTTAAGCAATATTTATTTTGGGAGGATTTGAAAGGAGATGTTCAAAAATTTGTGGCAGAATGTTTGGTGTGTCAATTTAATAAGGAGAGACCATTAAGACACTAGGTATCCTCCAACCCTTTTCTATTCATAGTGATATATGGGAAGAGGTATTAATGGATTTCATCATAGGATTTCCTAAATCAAAAGGGAAAAGCGTCATCATGGTCGTGGTGGATAGAATTACCAAGTATGCTCATTTTTGTGCCCTGTCTCATCCTTTCACATCTAGTACAATTACCATCTCATTTATGGAAACATTTCAAAAGCTTCATGGCATGCCCAAAATTATAATAAGTGATCATGATCCTATATTTACATGCAATTTTGGAACTTGCGAGAATGGTGGTATAATACTTCATTTCATACCTCATCCTAAATGTCTCCATTTCTAGAACTTTATGGGTTCCATCCTCCATCCCTCATCTCTAGATTAAAGGTTAAATAGAAGGCGAGAGTAATAAAATATCACATTAAACACTAGCATTCGGTACTATCTAGCATTAGAGAGAATTTGGAAATGGAAAAAAACCACATGAAGTAACAGGCTGATCAACATCGTAGTGAGAAAAACTTTGAAGAGAGTACTTTGTTTTTGTATAGTTACAACCATATAAGTAGTTATCTTTAAAACAATAGAAGAAGGATAATAAGCTTGCACCTAAATACTATGGTCCTTACTGAGTGTTGTAAAAAATTGGTAGTGTGACATATAAGCTAGAGCTCCCTCTGGGAAGTAAAATACATCTAGTATTCCATGTTTCTTTCTTGAAGAAAGTCATTGGGCAACAAATTTCCACCCAGTCATCTCTTCTTAAACTAGATAAGGAAGGATCATACTATAAACTAAAGGTATTCTTAAAACACACACCAAAATATTGAGGACAAGATTCATTACCGAGTATCTGATCAAGTGGAAGAATATGAATGTTGAGGATGCAACATGGGAGGATGAAGCATTTCTGTAGCAACATCCAAGGATTGCCAACATTGGGGAAAATGTTTCTTTGAAGGGGAGGGTCATGATACACCATTAGTCCTATAACTTATATTGGATATGTAGTTTCAAATTATGGATAACATAATCTCCTTTCTTGTCATATGTTATTAATTTATCCTTTCATATGTTTAGTAGGTTGGCCTTGGTGTTTGCTAGTATTGGCATGTTGAGTTCTAGGATTTTTATTAATGTAAAAGTTCATTAATAAAAAAGAGGATGATGCATATGTTTCATATCATGCTAGGTAGGATGATGGCATGGAGTATCAGGTGGTTTCATGATAACATGAAGTGATTCATTGAGAGTGGCTCGGTCTAGCAAGCCTATTCATGTGACCAAGCTTGCCTATGTTATTGTGGATGATGGTTGGAGTTTCTAGATGGCTTGATGACCATGGTAGCAGTATGGAGAGCATGATTGGAGAGTTTTGGGAACTCACATGAGTTTTAGGGTGTAGGTACAGGTTGAAGACCCAATCTAGGTGTTTGGATGCATGAGGATGAGTTGTAAATCCATGAGAGATCATGGAGACATGTGGGATGCTATACATGTTGTTACAAATATGTTAGGGCATTTTGAGAGGTTTTATGATGAGTTATAGTGTTGGTTCAGTTGATCCTAGCCTAAACCATACAAAACTTCAAGGGTTAATCATGTAAATGAGATAGGATGAAAATATGAAGACCTATTTGAGTAATGATAATGATTTGAGATGGTGTAAAGTGGTGTATTATAGGCTTAATAAAAATTTGGAGTCATTCTGAAGAATATTTTGCAAGTTATAATGTTTTTTATGAAACATGATCCAAGAAAGTACATTTTCTAGCTCGAATTACACCTTCTGATGCTCACCAAGAATTTTGGGAGTTATATGTGACCTTGTGGATTTTAGGGATGATTTTTAATTGAGTTAATAATGTTTTAAAAAAACAATGAGGTCATTTATTCGTCAGTTTTTATGAATGATTGTTAAGAAGGTAAACAATTTTTTGTGTGCTTAAAATCCTAGCTCAAAAGTGGTAGGATATATTGATGAAAAGTTATCATAATTGATTTCTTATTGTTTCACCTGATTCTTAGATCATTTCTTTGAAGTGTTGACGAAACAGATAGGGTAACGGGCGTAGGATGAATACCTGTTCAAATGTTGGTTGATGGGTTGATGCGTGCGTATAACTTCTGAATCCACAGCTGATCATGAGAGCTTCCTTTTGGCTAGGAGGAACTACTTGTAATGCAAATCAAGACCACCATAAGGAATTAAACAATATGGGCAGTGAGTGCCTAGTGTATGCTTGATCTGGGAAGTGTGATACTTCCTAGATGGCTATCAGTCCACTGTTTTAAACAATTTAATGCTGTAAAAAAAGTAAATCCTATTGTAGTTTGAAATGATTTAGGTATCTCACTTTAAAACACAATAAGAAATAGATCTAATCTAACAAGCTAAGCTAGAATAGAATCCAAAGGTCAAATGATTGGTTCTGGGTTCTGCAGGTTTGGCAGAGGTCACGAGATAGATCACAGGTGAATGAGGGTAAGATTAAATTTTGTGGGTAGGTATTTTTTATAGGCTGTGTGGGAAAATACAGAGACCGATGTCGGTTAGGGGTGACCGATGACGGTTAGGTGTAATCGGTGCCGGTTACTGTGAGATCTGGAAATATCACAGAACAAGCTGTGGTCTCCTTTGTGATTATACAAAGGGATTTGGTGGGTCGAGATGAGGTATTGGGTGACTAGAGTAGGATTTGGTGAGGTTTTAATGGGTATATGGAGGTGAAAACATTGGAGAAGGTCAATAGGGGGAAAAGTAAACAATAGATGATAAAATGAAATAAACCAAGAAAGTATGATGTTATACTTACTTGGATTCCGGTCCTAAATGCTTGTGTGTGAGGGATGAAGGTGTTGATGAGGGGTTTGAAGGCTGCAAGTGATCACCAACTGAAGAAAAGCTTCTGCATGGGCTGCATGTACACTCCTCTTTACTTGGATGGATCAAATCATGGCTGGGATGGCTGTGTAGGAGAAGATGCTCAATCTCCTTCCTTGTATGTGGGTTTTCACTGGAATTTTCTCTTTGAAGATGCGTTATCTCTCTGAGATGTGTTATTTCTCATCAGCCTTCTCCCAAAATGTTTTTCCAACCTTGAGAATAAGGTATTTTAGGGGCTAAAAGGGTAACCGAGCGGCGATGCAAGCTTAACCGACGACGGTTAGGGGTAACCACATCAAGGTAGGATTTCCTAGGTTTACTAAACTAGGGAAATCCTCTTGATTTCCTTGAATCTCATGTCGTTATCCCATGGATTATATTGGGAGCTTCTTGTGAGCATGTGGGAATGTGGTTAGAGGGAATGTAGGCATTGATTTTTAGGGTTTGGGTAAGTCTTAGTTAGTTATGACAACTTGCTAAGAATAGGTCTTAGGTTGAGTTGGCTTGGTGAGGTGTCTAGGTGAACTATATGTGTGGATATTATTTAAATAAGATATTTAAATAATAAATATAGTGAGGATAATAAATTAATTTAATTAGAGTAATTAAATTAATATTAATGGGGTGAAGGGGGCCATGGCTAGGTAAATGTAATAAAGGATGTTTATTCATCGAGGGACCAAAGGGGAGTGTGACCTAATTTTAGTGTCTACACTTATACTAGTATGATGATTGGATGTTCTATAATAATCCTTAGATTTAGAGAAAGGTAAGATAGAGCATGTGGTGATGAGTGGACCCCACTTGAAAATGCAAGTTTATGAAAAATTCCAATTTGAGGAAAGGTTGTCAAAGGACTTACAAAATAAATTGACATTGTTTTTAGTATGGTACTTTTAATTTATTTCCATTATGGTTTTAGATCATGGTTGAGATTATAAATGGAAAAGTGTGCCCTATTTATGAAGACTGGTCCTAAGGCAATTTTGAGTAGTTTTCAAAGATGGACCTAGTTGAAGGCCTTAAACTTGGAGTTGGAAGGAAATGTAAGATTTAATGGAAAGTATATTAAGAGGGATTTAAGATTGTATAATATTTGTGTCTTGATGATGAGGTATGATAGGTAAACCATCTCAGTTTGTGGAGAAGAAAGTTTCTTGTTTCTCATGACATGATTTCTCTTGTTGAAAGATTGAGGTAGATGAGGCATGAAATGGATTATTTGATGATTGATATCGGTTTAAGAGTGAAGAAAGATAATTTTTTTCTTATTTAATGAATTTTAGTTCTTGAAAGTGATATAAAGGAAGAAAACTAGTTGAGTTTGTAAAATGTTTTTTTGGGTAACTCAATTTGGTGAAGAGGAAAATGAGTATGGGTTGAAAAATGGATGTTTCATGAAATATAATGAGAATGTATGTGTTATAAATGTCTATGGGATTCCAATTGTGGTTATTTCCATATTTTAGGTGTTCTTGGGTGTTATTGAGGCCCAAAGGTGAAGACAGGATCCTGGAAATAACTGTTTGGTGAAGGATATGAGTCTTTTGAGTAAGTTATGAAGAATTTGATTGGTTACAGATAATTAACAACCATGGATGATTTTTATGTTATATTTGACATGTTTGAGAAATTATTCTCCATGAATAATTATGTTTATGGTGTTTGTAGTTTTTAGCCATCTAGGTGATGGGGTTTTGAGCTCATTTTGAGCATGTTTGGTATTTTTTTGAGCATGACCGACCTACATGGCTCCATTATTAATGTTTTAATGAATGTGTTGGGATTTTTTAAATTTTATTGGTGAAACTAAATTAGTGATATAAAATATCTTTTTGTTTTAAAGAAGAGAAGCATATTTAAATAAGTGTTTGAGTTCACTTTTGAACTAGTTATGCATAGGGAAAAAGTGTGACACATGTGTGTGATTGAAACATGTATCAAAGAATATATTCAAATATTTGGAAGTGGGTGAAAGGTTTAGGAATGTTATATAGCTTTTTTTCAAGGTTTTAAGATCAAAACAAGTTATGTTTGTCCAAGTTTGAGCGAGCTAGAAGGAGGTGTGTTTGAAGGAGTTTGGAGCTTAATATTATGATCACCATCGATGAGTTTTTTTATTATTGGCAAATAGTTTTTTGAAAGGGACTATACCCTTGAGAACAAAAGAAGGCCTAAGAGCCGGAATAAGAGTGAGAATCAGAGAGAATGGATCAAGATCCGAGTGTTACAATGAAGCTCGAAGTAGCCCAGAAATAGCTACTCAAACGAGACAAAACAACAAAATTACTGCAAAAAAGCAGTAAAGAGACCGCAAAAAAACAACAAAAAAACAAACAGAAGCAGCAGAAGCAACCAATACTACTTCTTGGTAGCTTTGTCGATGCTGGTCTTGACTCTCTTCCAGGCGCGAAACATACCCAAAGTTGTCATGTGGGCAGCATCAGTTTTATCAAGCTCCTCAATGGTTCTTTTGCTCTCTTTTTCGTTGCCCCAAAGTGTAGCCGGGACACCGCTGAGGTTGGAAACACTTTTGGCATGACCCTCAATGAACTCCTCAATTTCCCTAAGGGCGGCAATGATGTAATCATGTCTAGTTTTGGCCATCCCTAAGCGGGAGTCTAAGGAGGTCAGCTTCTTATAAATGTCCTCAATCTGACTGCTATCAATGTTCCCCCCCTCCATGCTTTTCTTGCCTTTCTGTTTAGCCAGTTTCTTGACCTCATCCTTCAACAGTTTCATCTCAGCCTCTAAGGCCTCCAACCTCTTTGAAGAGCTATCCAACTGCACTTCTGGGACTGGCACTGCTGATATTCAGAAGATCATGTGCAATCTCTAGTTCGAAAGGCTCCTTCTCCACAGCAAGAGCCTCAAGGTTGAGCTTCCTGGAGGCCCTGGTGACCGGTCTTTTAGAGGTAGAGGCGAGGTGGGTGGTGGGAGCAGCAGCAGGGGGAATGGATGGAGAAGCTAGAAGCGCCACTGGGGTGACAGCAAGTGGTGACAGGGCAGCAACAGTGGTGGCCGACAAAGCAGCAGAGCCCATCAAAGGGGTAGTCGGGCTAGGAGAGGAAGGAAGTCCAGGGTATTTTAGAAGGCAACATTTATGAATCAACAAAATAAGTCCTTGATGCAAGGGAACCACCCGGGTGTGCTTCTGAAACTCCAAAATGGAGTGTTCAAGGGAGTTCAACAGATAATGGGGAAAGCAAACCAATCGATTCCTACGGAAGTGGTTTAGAAAGATAAGATGTTTAGCAGGGACAGTGACAAACCTACCTTCCAAGGAGATGAATCAAATCATCATGCGAGTAACCTCATCATAGGGTGGAGGAATTGAGCTGACAAGTAGGCCCGCTGTACCAAATGTGAGCTTCTCAGATCCCTCCACAAATCTTCTTTCTTCAGCATCTCTATCAACCCTTTTGTTGAAGAAGTGGTATCCCTCCAAACAAAAACCAGTCACTTCAGCAATAAGATCTTCATTGACCAATATCTTCTGTCCCCCGTAGTCGACAGTCCGCTCCTTCCATTCCTTAGCAAAATGCACAGAAATGCTTTGGTCATGTCCCTGCACCTTTTCCATGAAGTTGGTGAAGCCACCTTTGCTGAGAATGTTCCAAAGCTCGATATTTTCCTTCCATTCGGGGTCGCGCATGGCTCAATTTGGCAGGGAGGTCCTCCCATCTTCTCTGTGAAAGACTGATTACAACAATTTCCCAGATGCCTGTGTGCGTAGAGACCTGTCCGCTTCTTGCTATTGTAAACCACACAAAACTGGAAACTATAGCCGTTGCTCTTCCCATGAATGGCTGCGTGACTGCTGAACCGAGCTCGCGGGAAGTCGCGTGTGTGAGTAGCTCTCGTGTGTCAATAATCACTTTACAACTTCCATCGCCTTTCGAGGAGCTATGAATCCAGATTTTAACAGCTGTAGTACATCCCGCAATCGCGATTTTCAAATCACCATCAGATGAGTTGTAACATATATTAAATGATATTATTATCAAAATATTTTTTGATGATTCATATTCATGTAAGTGTTGAAACCTTGTCATTTTTTTTGTCATTGATGTCAAGTGGCATTGATGGCAAAATCGTGAATGGTGAAGTAAGGCTCTGATTGAGTATCCAGGTTGGATTTAGGTTGGTTTCAATGTGATGTAGACATAGTTAGGGAGGAAGGATTCCCTTTGGAGGTATGAACATGGTTGGTAAACTTGGTAAAAATATTATATCTAGGTCATACATGATGATCCTAACATGAGAAATATCTTCTGGAGTGAGTAACATGTCAAAGATTTGGATTCACAGTTGCATTTGATTCATTTAGGCCTAGTTCTAATGCCTAATGAGGTGTAAATGAAATTCATGTAAATATCAGGTAATCATGGGAGAATCCTAGGAATGTTTTCTATGTAATGTGTGAGTGACAAAGAGGCTTAGTTTAACTTTTGGAGGAAAAATTCAAAATTTCACCAAAGTTACCTTTGAGGAATGAAAGTGTTTGCTAAGGTAAATGAGATGGGTTGTGAGATGTAAGGGAAAACCTATGGCTAAAAACACATGTAAGGTGTAGAGGAGTGTTTTTTAGTGCTTAATGCGAAATTCCATAAAATTTTGAAATGGATATTTTAAGTTATTCAAGTTTTCCTAAAACTGGTTTGTTAAGGAATGTAATCTGAGCACCTTGGATTATTAGCATCCAAACAAAATTATTGAGCCTTCTTCAAATAAATCATAGAAGGAATTTTTGAAGAAAAATTCAAGCATGAATTTTTTTATAACGTTTTAGGCAAATTCACTGAGAAACAATAAAGTTATGAATGTTTTTCTAATAGATTTCTCTCTCGTGTCTTCTTCTTGAAGTGGTAAGCACAAAATGGGCTTATTTGACTCAAATTAAATCGTGCAAGATAGTACACCATCTCAATAAGGTAGAAGAGTCTCGTCAAATTCATCTTGGAAATAATTGTGCCATTCAAGTGTTAAGGTACAATACAGATTGTACTCTATTTTGCAAGATGAGTACAAAAATAGTCCACTTGTGAAGAACTACTGAGGGTTTGAAGGATGAATAAATTCCATAATCTAATAATTGAATTGGAAATTATTCAATATTATTTTTTGAGATCAATTTTGAATTAATAAAGCACATGGTATGTTATTTTCTCTTTTTCTATATCTTGTCTCAAGTGGATTGTTAAAGAAAACAATATTGAACGCGTCATGATTAAAAGGATCTCTCCTTGAAATATCTGAATCCAAGCCATTGGAAGTGGTGACCATATTCCCTTTGAAGTGGATTTTTATTGGAAATTTTTAAGGTTGAAGTCTTGGTAATAATAAATCTCTAGGTCTATGTTCTAATGCCTTCCATTTTCTCCGAAGAATCAATAAAAGGGGCATGATTATGAGGTGTGCTTGTGATTTCTCTACATGCATAGTGTTCTCAAGTTGTTGAAATTATTGTAGAATCCTTTTGTAACTATTTCATACAGATAGTCATGATTTTTGAAAAGAAGTAAAGTGAAGATAAGTTTTACGCCCTCATGTAAAAATCAACAGCCTCGATTATAAACCGATTGGTGCTTAACGTGTATCTCCTAAAATTGAATTTGTTTGTTACATGGTGAATCAGTAAAAAGAGTTATAACTTATCAAAAAACCTCATCGAGTTCTTTTGGTAAAGGTGCATGTTGTCTAAATTTCTCATTCATAATGAAGTTAATGCACTAGTTACTAAATAAACTAGCAAATCATAATTAATGGAGGGTTTATGTTACCTCGGATGTGATACAAGCACTAAATGGCTGATTCTCGATGCAACTTGATATACCTACAAAAATGGAAGAAAAATGGATAAGATAGATATATGCGGGGGTTTCCAGATAATGCAGTCCAAGAAGTGATTATCTTCCTTTCACGGATGTCAACCCCCATTTGTTTAGAAAGAGTGATGTAAAGGATGAAATTGTAGAAACAGAATATCACTAAATTTGGAAAGATGATAGAAATTGATCTAAAAGCTAATTAGATGAAAATAACTATAAATTGATTGTTACTGGTTTGGGTCGACGATGACGATGACCCATACTATGTAGAGGTAAGTCGATGGTGAATTGAGAGGAAAATATGGATTGTAAGATGAATATGTAGACCTGAAGGGTCTGAATGCCAACTAGAGGATGATAAGAGCTTGTGTATGTTGTGAGTAATCTGCAAGAAAGAACCAGAGATAGAAAACCCCAGGAAATGAATGAAAATAGCAATAGAAGAGATTTTTGTGACAAACTAGAGTCTGGGTTGATGACGATCGACTAGGTCATTTGTGACTATAGTGTCGGAGGAATGACAAAGATCTAGAGGGAATCTGTGAGCATCGACATGTTGCACTCAACCACGGAAATGGCGTAGCTTCAAGATCGAAGCAAGAACTCACCCGAAAAGCAATGTGCATGCATTGAGGGAAAATGGCTCAAAAGAGGCCCATACTCCATTGTTCATAGATCAAGAAAGGTGTGTACATATAGGGGAGTAAATGTGTAACTCCCATGTAAGAAAATATTCCTCCATAATGGAGAAGAGGAGTTACTTTCCCAAATGGGAATGTAACTCCTATGACACAACTTACACATATGACAGATTTTGTAAGAGAATCTATCATAACTAATATGACACCTAAGACCTATGATCTCACCTAAGTGAGATGACTCACCTGGTGAGGTGGCAATACACCTAATAAATAAATAAGAGGTGAAGGAAATGCCACACACACCAACACCCCCCTTCATCATAACTTAGGATGAGGTGACAAGTCAGAGATGAGAAGTGGGTCCCCGAGACAAGGCTTGATGAGGTACCCATGCACAAGAAAAAGGTCCCAAGTAGTGAAGGAAAACCCAGTGGGAAAAACATCCACCACAAGAGAAAAAAACACTCTATAATCTAAGAAAGATGCCAAATATGGGTCCCAGCTCTAGACGAGCACGAAAAGGGTACCCATGTATAAAGAGGAAATCTCTTAGAAAGAAGAAGAAGTGAGAAAAAAGAGGAGATGAGAGGAATGCGAGAAGATGCCATGGAAGGATCTAAACTCGTAGCTCTAAGAAGTCTCCTAGAAGAATGTCAATGACAAGATCCTCTCGTCTTTGATCAAGAAGAGCCACCGCAACGAACCGTGTGCTCGCCCTAAGGAAGGATAGAAATGATGTCTTTGGAAGTCCACCCACTCCACAAAGGAAACGAAGGTAAGAACATGAAGAACTCGAGTCGGTGCATGAAGTGTGATATAGGTCTAATGAGTGAGTGCCAAGGAATCAAAGGTAATGCCACGTGCGTAGAACTATCGAGTGAAGAGGAATACCTGCAGAAGGGATGTCCAAGTGATGTGAAGAGAACACAACATTCTCCACAACAAAAAAGGGATCCATAGTTGAGGGTAGATCAATGAAGGTCTCGAAAATGTGGAAGTGACATGATTCTCGGAAGGGGTACTCCCAACAACAGAGATGATGAACTCCTCTGAAACACCTATAGATGGATGAGGGACTGTAGTGCATCACAAGTAGACTCTGTGAAAATATGACTAAGGTTAGGCAGATACTTGTCCCAATGAGGGGGCTCAACAAATAGAAGAGCGATGTCAGATAGGTATGGATCATCCAATGAAGGTAGAGGAGTGGAAGGGGCCTCACAGAATGGAAGTGGAAAGGAGGCTAGTGTAATGAATATATGAGGCTGAGTAGGAGATTGCTCAATATCTGATGAGATGTGGGATGTTGCAACACTCTCTGGAATAGTGAGAGAGAGGAGAAGTGTCCTCTATAATACTCTTGACATCGAAGCGGGTGCACAATCCTCATCGTAGAAGTAGAACCAAATGAGTCTATGTCAGTGGAAATGTCATCACATGAAGAAGAGGAGACAACTGAATCAGGAGCAGAACAACGACTACTGAGTATGTCAAGGGTATCCATAGAAGGACTAAAGAATGCTCCATACAAGGTGAGGTGGATCTGAGTGTGCCACATGAAACTAGAGAGATCGAGAGACATGCATCATCATGTGACCAAAGACATGGTCACAAGTGTTAAGGAAGTCCTCCAGATGATGATGATTAGTGGGTGCAGGAATTGGTGCAAGCAAGAAGGGTAAAAGACCCTCATGGGAAAAGTAACATTCCATGGAAGCACGCCAAGCTAAATAGTTCCCTCTCCCAGTGAGAAGTGGCGGAGGCTGTAAGGAAATCCTATGATGCTCAAGTCTGGAAGGAGCACTCTCCATGATTAAAAAAATGCAAGATGCAAGGTGCACTAAAGCAAGACATCAGACTCAGCCGATAACGTGTCTACGTGTGAAAACCTAAGAGTACAAGCAACCCCCCAGAATGTGGCACTTTATAAAAGTAGTGTGTTTACAAAATTTATAATTCCATCATGTAGAATGCGAAAAAACATGCAACTTTGACTAGAGAAGTGCTCAGATCCAAGCAACGAGTCAAAATTTATAGCACAAAACAATTCCCACTGAATCGATGAGAAAATGCAATAAATGCTACAAATGCATTAAAAAAGTGCATGAGATGGGTGCAAAGGGTGTCGTGTGACTACTCGTTGGAAACGACACATAATTTTAGCATGGGTTTGTTTTGACTGCGAGGGGGGATTAGCCTCCATATCTTCGTCATTCCTCCGACATGGTATCGAGAGAACTTCTTAGTAACATTCAAGCAAAAAGGAACTTCTTAGTAGCAGAATTGGATAAAAATGAGGATAAATGGATGAGAAAGACAACCTACAAGCAAAAAGGCTAAAGGGGAAGGTTTTTAGAGAAGCTCTAAGTGTTGTTGTTGATGGTCTGAACCTACAAGAGATTAGATATAGAAATACCTAGATAATATGATAAAAGATGAATAAAGAAACATGGTGATAATGATAAACCTCACAATGGATGATCGTGAGTGATGAAAGCACGCTGAAAAGATGTCCCGAAGATTTGTGGATGTTTCAAGGATGTTCCAACATGGGGAAGGATGCTCAGCTCGTAAGAAATCCCAAAGTTGCATGCATCTGATGTTGAATAGAAGGAAAGAAATTAGTTTTAAAGGGGTCGACGATGACTAGGATGGGTTGCCACCGATTACAAGGAAAGTTTCCTCTCCGGGATATTTTTTCTACTTTTGATGGGATTTTGGTGTTTTTAAAGATTGGGCAAGTGCTTTAAAGCATGTAGGTGGGATTAGGTTGCTTGGGGATGAATTTAAGTTAGTTAGGGCATAAAAATAGATGGGAGAAAAGATTAGAAAATAAAAGGGATGAATTTAGGATAAAAGCATCCTAAATGGCAAGATGAAGGGTATTAATTAATTAATAAGAATAAGGATTAATGTGGATGAGATAATTGGGCATGTAAGATGTTAAAATGATTAATTAATTAATGTCACTTAATTAATTAATGAGGATTGGGAGGGCATTTAATTAAATAAGGGGGATGATTGAATAAATATGTGCACATGGGCAATGAGGGTATAGATATTGAATTTAGGTGTCTACATTTTTCTCCTTTTTGTTGAGTGGTTTGGGCTAGCAAGCCGTGAGACAAAAATGATGAGAATTGGATAATAATTGATGATGAGATCCCCCTCAAATGGGGGATTGATGACGTTAAGGGAAATCAATGACGCATTTGAAAAAGGTAGATGATGAAGGGCGGTGGGTGAAGAAAAGATGGGTGAAAGAATAACCAAGGAAAGATGGCCCAAGGTAAAAGGATCACAATAATGATGAAAAATAATGTGGTGACTCTAATATCACATCGGTAGGGGATGATTACAGTCTCAACAGAGACAAACAACAATGTTCTATAGACTAGTGAGTGGGTGAAGATCATTGTAGTATGGATGCAGTCAAGATGACCAATGGATCATAGGAAAGTCATTAAAGTATGCACAAATATATGTGAAAAGTATGTGAAATCCTTCATACATGAGGAATTGAGTGAAAAGGTATGCATCCATAAGAGACGAGGATGAAAGGTATGGTGCCCAATGGGACACAAAAAAGGCCGATAAGGAAAAATGAAAAAGTGAGTGATGAAGTAATATGCCCCAAAGGGGAGAGCATGGCCACAAAGGAAAAAAAGAAAATTCAAATATGCCCCAAGTGGGGAAAGGTATGGCTGCAAAGGAAAAAAGGAAAAAATATGCCCCAAGAGGGGAAAAGCATGGCCACAAAGGTGGACTTTGATGAAAAATAATGGTGCCCTAAGGATGGGCATGAATATGGCCACAATAGTGGACTTGATATAATGAATGTAATGCCCAAATAGGAAGATGAATATGGCCTCAAAAGAGGACTTCATGCGTGGATTGGATAGGATTATAAAATAAAATGCCCAATAGAGGAGTGATTATAGCCACAAAAGGTGGACTTAGGGAATAAATATGATTAACATGCTCGAAGGAAAAAGATATGGCCAAAAATGTGGACTTGAAGAGTTACATATACCCAAAGGAAGAGTGATTATGGCCATGGGTGTGGAATTTGAGAGTATAATAGGATTAAAATTCCCAACAAAACAATAGATATGGCCATGGGGTGTGGAATTAGAGAGTATGTATGCTCGAGAGGAAGAAATAGTTGAAAATGTTGTATGAAAAATGCGGAGGGAAAATAGAGATGACCACAAGTGTGGACTTAATGGTCAACAATAGATGATTCCCTAGAAAGGGATATAAGAAAGAGGAGAAATCCCAAAATGGTTACTACCCAGGCAAGTCGACGATGACTATGGAAAATTGATGCCGACCCAAGGGATTCGACGATGACTAGGTGTCGGTGGGCTATATAAACCTAGGGGTTGGCCGATAATGCTCATTTTCATGTATAAACTTAACAAGAGAGAGAGAAAAGTGAGAAAAGAAATATTGAAAAAATGGAGGCCGCGAACTATGAGGAAATGCCAGAGGGTGCGGAGGATGGTGAGTAAAAAACTCATGTTGGTTTTTATTTAATTTCATGTTTTATTTATTTTTTAGAAAATATGGATGGTGCTAGGGTGATTGGCGGTGACCTAGATGGGTCGATGTCAATTGGGCCCTAAGGTACATCAAATGACCCTAAAATGCATCAACTTGACACGGGTTTGTGTTGACAAGGATTAGATTGGTTAGACTAGGGTTTAGATTGAAATTTGGATGAAACTTTGGATGGATTTTTGGATTAGAGGTCTAATGTATGCATGTTTTTCTTATGATTATAGGCCGAGACCTTATATTTGAGAGATCGAGTGCCAACTCTATATGAGAATATCAGAGGGGATGTGATAGATGTTGAGTGGGATCATTTGTTTGTAGTTGGACTAGGAGGATTTAGACATTATCAGAGGATCCCATGAGATGTGGGGCTTATGATTGCTTTGGTTGAGAGGTGGGATAGGCAGACATGTACATTTTGGTTTAGGACAAGGGATATGACTATCACCTGGAGGATGTGTATCGATACTCCAGCTATCGATACAAGGGGAGAAAATAGTTTCCATTACTAGTGATGATAGATTGGCGTTTTTGCATGTCTATTTGCAGCCAATGCGCCTATATCATATTTTCTTTGGGGGCCTTTAATATTAGTTGAGATATGAGGTGGGTACCATACAACCATTTTATTTGCATGGTTATGATTTCCATGCCATGTTATGCTTTTCCAAACTCATCAGGATCTTGGTTTCCATGGGTACTAGCCGGTGTAGTGTCCGACATTGTGGACCACTAGACAATCTTTTCTTTTGGGACCTTCTTTTTAGATTAGGTTTATCATGAGCTATCTAGATATAGGGAGGGTAGGAGGTCAGGGTTAGATGTAGGCTTTTTTCTAGACTACGGGACTATGGGAATATTACCGTGATTAGGCCATCAGGGCTTCCATGGGTCACAAGAGACCATATTCAATTAGAGGTGGGATTTATGAGATGGAGGGCCAATCAGGCCTTTAGAGACATGGGAAAGAGAGGGGTGGATTGGTACGTATATCAGTTTGCAGAGATGGATGTTGATAAAATTAGGTGGTAGACATATTGGGATTTCCTTGCTTGACCTGGTGTGGATATGGAGCTAGTGGGGATGAGGAGGATGAGATGGGTGCAGGGGAGATGACCGGAGATGATAGAGGTCATTCAGTTTGATAGGGTGAGATGATAGTTTGGAGTCATTCAGTTAGTGCCTCATGATCTGATTTTGTACAAGAGGGAGGAGCTGGATAGAGATCTATCAAGTCCTACTATGGCAAACCCATTAGAGGAGGAGGATGCACCATGTTCCGATTGACATATGATAATATGGACAGCTTGAGGGTGAAGGATGAGATAGAGAAGATGAAGGTTGAGGTTCGGGAGGCTCCAAGAGGTGGTGGAGATAGATGAGGGGAGGGTGCAGAGGTGGGATACTTGTGTCTTTGAGATAAATCGAGATGATAGTAGAGAGATATACAACCTTTTAGGAGAGGGATGCGGTCATTCAGAGAGATATCAAGTTATTTAGGAGAGAGACCACTACCACAAAGCGAGATGAAGGCCTACATGGGACCTTTTTGGAGATTTGGATACTATTATAGTGATAGAGATGGCAGAATGTTCGGGAAGCACCACATGGATCATGATAGATGGCACCCCCTGGCATGATTTCTATGGATAAATATATGGCACTAGCTATAGAGGCTAGATATTATGAGGGAATTTTGTTTGAGAAGTTACCGAAGACCTTGCACTATTGGGAGCATCTTCAAAGAATGGCGCAGACAGAGGAGCGGGGTCAATTAGGAGCACAACGAGTGTGGCACAACCAAAATGAGTAGAGGGAAGCCACGAGGGTGTCGAGAGATGTGCAAGGATCAAGTGTTGAGCCTTCCCAGGAGATGAGGACTAAAGAGCCATAGATATTCACTTCACTAATTTTGATAGCATTTCTTCTTTGAGGGAGCCCCCTAGAGGGCCATGATGTATTGAGATACTTTTTGATATATGATATATGGTTTTTCATGGATTATCATGTGTTCATTATGTGATGTGATGGATTTTAATTTGATATGATGATGATTTTAGATTATATGTCATGATGATGGATTTTAGATTAGATGTGATGGTGATTTTAGATTGTATGTTTGTTTAACAATAAATGTATGTTTAGATGTTTATTTAGATGTGCAAGTATATGGATGATGATATGAATGTGTGATGTGGTAACATGTTTTGTGTTTAGATTTAATCATGATGGTTATAATGTATATGTGTAAGATGTGATGGAGACGGATTGAGCATGAATGTGATTAAAGATAAATGTTTTATAAGATAACATATAGGTGAGTGAGATGAAGAAATATGCGTTGAAAGATAGATGCAATATGATTAGGATAAAAATGTTTCACAACAGTGATGATATATATGTACAAACAACACTATGTTATAATGAGGAATGTATAAGGATAATATTCCTCCAACTGCATTGGAGGTAAAAAAAGGGGATCCAAGTAATGCAAGGCACATCCAAACAAAAAAATGCTAGAAAATAACCAACGATAGTTAGTCATTTTAAATATTACAAAGAAGAAATGGATGAGATGATCTTATAAAACCAACGTTGACATGATAAAAGGGTTTTGAGATGAAACTTGTACAAGGAAAGAGGGTTCTCCAAAAGTGGCATTCCCTAAACTATAACCCATATCTGGGAAGGGGAATGAGAAAACTAATCAATGCAGGAATATTTCTTAGGATGCTAATAAAATGGAATGCTTTGATCAATGTGGGAAGCCTTCAAATTCCATAAGTAGTAACCATCCTTTGAGGGTATGGTTTATGTTATACAATATATAGATGACAAAGATAAATGATAGCCTTCCTTCGAGGGATAGGTATATTTACTTGATTTTGATTTCATGATTTGGTTTTCTCCCTTTTTGCATGAACAAATTTTCTTCAAGGATCAGTCTATTTTTGATAACTTTGATTTTGAAAAGAGCATCCTTGATTTTTGATTTTACATGGGGAAGAGCTGGGACTAGTTAAGTAGACCACTTAGGAGGGGATAAAGAGTGTATATGAGATACCCATGGAACCTTTGCATGATTCTAATAGGTGAATGAGAAGGTGACAGATGTGATGATCGTGGAGTTATCACCAAAGGAGAGAACCTATCCATAAGGAATATTCTACGGGCAGAGCTGTGGTGCCCATATTTAAGGTCACATCTAGGAAATAATGGAAGACCACAAAGTTCTAAATAATCATGATGAGATATGGAATGGGATGAGATGGAGAAATGATCGAAGACATGACTAAGGGCACATTGGTAAATGTTCTAACAATAGAATGGTCACTAACACCTAATAGCCTCAATATAATGCTAAACTAAAATCTATGCACCATCATGCTTAGATCTTAAACAAGACTAATCTACTAACATATTTGCATTAGAACATGAATAAACATCAAACTAATATGCTAAGCAATTAATCTCTATCTCTATTGAATGTTAATCAATGGAATGAACCTATTTAGATCCTTAGCAATCAAAAGGGTTGATTGTATGTTTGAATCCCAAGGTTTCAAGAATGGAGTCTTGTCAATCCATGGCTACAAGACCATTTGACATATCTCCATATGACTTCAAACTTGGATGGATGAATGCAAGAAATGAAGATAGCTAGCTCCTCTAATGGAAGAATTCTCTAAGATGATAAAATGGCTATAACTTAGGCTCTATGCTCATTTAGGTGTAAGTAGAATGGTAAGAGGAGGGATCCTTATATAGCCTAATGGATAAAAGAATCTCTACATCCCTTTACATGTGGGATAATAGCTAGGTTGAGTTAGTTGGGGGTGACTATGGTTGAAAAGGGGTTGAGTCAACCTTAGGGGAGTTTAATTTGTCCTGTAGTGACTCATGGGGTTTGAGAGGATTTATTAATTAACCCAAGTGATTAATTAATAGGTGAGAAATTTTATAGAATCTTTTAGAAGAAAAATTAGTATGATTTAGGGAATAGGAAAGGTTTAGGCTAAATAAATGACGATTTATTTATCTAATAGAAGAGGAAACTTAATTAATTACAAATAATTAATTAAATTCAAGTAGAAAGGGGTTTAATTAATGGAAGGTCATTAATTTTCATCTTTGCTAGATAGAAGGGTCAATTAATTAGCGTAATGTAATTAATTAACGATGATAGAAGAGAAAGTGTGCTATATTGACGATATGTCATCAATTTGTGGGAAGTAGTATAATTAGTGCAATTTAAGTATTTAAATTTCTGGAGCTAAATTATAGGTCTATATTTTCCCCTCTTTGGGGTGGCGTAAGTGACACCACTTCAAAGATAGTAGATAGGTAAAATTTTGAAGGGTAGAAGAAAAATTAGTAGAAGTGAGAGATGCCCCTCGAGTGTCGATGGGGTGATGAAAGAAGGTGATCAATGATTGAAAAGATGAGAGAAATGGATAGAAGAATGGGTAGGGGTAGGATGCCCCAAGTGAATTAGAAGAATAATATTAATAGGAGAATGATCGAGAAGAAAGAGAGGAAGAAGGCCAGGAAGAACTAGTCTTGCATCTAGTGTAGAACAACTTTCTTATCATCATTTTTCCAAGGATCTACGTCATCGGTCCTTATTAAAATATAAGCATATAAAAAAAGTAGAATGACATGAAAATCCATACTACAAACAATTTCCCATTTTTGAAAACACCAACTCAATGCAACATATAGATAGTAATGCAATACGAGAAGGAAACAAGCTCATTTAATAGGAAACAAGTACAAACACACATACTCAAACCAACAATGGTCAAGATGGTTGCACAAATGTTTTGTTATCAAGATGAATATCCCCAAATGTTTGTGATTGATGACAAGGGTTAAAGATGATGCCCCAAGAAAGGATACATGCTAGGGGAAATGATGAAGGACACAAGGTCTAGTGATAAAGTGTTGTGCGCAATGAAAATAGAATTAGGCAACAATATGTGCCCTAGAATACTGATAAAGAAAACATGCTAGCTTTGTAGATGGTTATAGATATGATGATGATCCATAAGTCATTAAATTCATGAACACGTGAAAATACCGATGGAAAGATATGGAATGAATACCATGCACAAGATACAAGTTTCAAGCCATTATGGGCCTATCACCAATTTTTGCAAAAAAAATTTTTTTGATTTTTTATGATTTTTATGATTTTTGAGAAATGTTTAAATTTTTAGGATTTTTCTTTTTCTTGATTTTTTGGAAAATTTTGATTTTTAATAATTTTTAATGAAAGAAAAAAGAAAAGGTATGAGATCATCGAAAGTGAGAAAATTGTTCTAGGAGAAGAAACATGCGCTAGGTAGTAAAAACATGCCCCAACATGGTGAAAATTAGTTAAAAATGATTATTTAATAAAAATAATCATCATGCGGAGATAGAATAAGTGTTAAAAGAAACACAATGGTCAAAACATGCCCCTAGGGCATCGTGGTGGTGTAAAACGATGAGATATATACCCTCTCGAGGGGGTAAATCATCGCGATCAATTTTATTTGTTACCGAGCTCTACCAAATTTTTACTGTGAGATACCATGAGTGATTAACGAGATGGCCAGAGTTCAGAGCCACCACAGACAAGCCAAAATCATCGAGAGTATGCCCGATATGATGATGATGGACCATTCGTGAGTTCTCTAACCTTTCCATGTCCTTTTTTACATTTATTATGCATTTACTAGGGTTAGTAGCTAGGTATAATGTGTATGTGTACCCTAGGGAACATATACATCCAAAGGTTAGTGTACACAACCAAAACCATGTACGCATGAGCGTATATGAAAAATTCACATGTATGCATGCACGTATGCATCAAAAGGGGGTGTACACACTAGTTAGTAGGAAATGGGTACGATGTGAGGCGCATACATGAGTAGAAGGGCGTGTATTCTACAAAAGGGCCACATATGCATGTGTAGGGTAGGTAGGTTAGTTAGGGAACATGCGTACACATTATTGTGGGTGCACATATGTATGATGTAAAAGGCATACATAGTCACAGTGTGCATATACACCTAAAGAGGCACATACATGCCCAAATGGGTGCGTATACGCCAAAGAAGGGATGAATCCTGACTTTCCAAAGTTCCAAAAGAAGTATTAGTGAATGAAAAGAGGGAATTGAGATGAAAAATTAGTTAGATAGAAGAAAATAGATAAAGAATTAGATAGAAGAGAATTGTAACATGTGGATTTGTCTTTTGTAGTTCCATTTACCATCACTTTAGATGAGGGAGCAACATAACCGACTAGCTACCATAGAGGCTAGCTTCCATCCATGTCACCAAGTGGATGCTTGCGATCTTGCTAGATGTGACTGGATTGTCTTATGTGGTGCAGATGCCTACGATCACTTTAGACCATGGTCTCCTTATAGATTTGGCTAAGAGATGGCACTTAGAGAGTCAGTGTTTCGACTCCGACAGTGAGATGAAGTTACACTCAAGGATGTCTGGCATATATTTCCGTGTTCCCATAGTTGGCCAGTTAGTTGAGTATACTACTGATGATGAGGATATTATAGGGTGTCTCATTGAGGTGTTTGGTTGTTTGGATATACCTCTTCGAGGGATGATGGTTTATCTAAACCATTGCATTGTAGAACCACATTTTCATCGCATTACTATATATTTGATGGCGCTTGTCAGTGGCATTCTTGTCCCTGACAAGACAGCACGCTATATTTTCACTTGGCCTCATTGGAGTTATAACAAGGTTATTATGAGGTGAGATATACTATTGGGGCTAGTGCATGTTGGCACACTTGTATTAGGACTTGCATCTGATTACATACCATGGTCAAAAGAAGACCGTGGGTCCAACACTTTTGTTACAAATATATTCATGGGACCATATAGCTATTGGGTGCCTTGTAGGTGAGTTATGGGCTCAAGATTAGAGGAGCCATATGTTATGGGATGGGTCTTGATAGGTGGTGATATTCAAGGACATACAAGTAGAACCTACCATTATAGGTGGGAGTTTGATGAGCTTACACATGATGATAGTGTGGAGGCCCTACCATTATTATCAGTGGGATGAGGATGTTGATGAGCTCAAGTATAGCGATGGTAGAGAAATTTTTGATAGGTAACAAGGGATACATTATGGAGTATTATCACATGGACCGATGTGCTCGATAGTTTGGGGGTGTTCAGGATGTTCCCGGCCTCAACATGTGGTATACCCACAGGTCTTCTAAGAGATTTGACATGGGGCCCTATATTCATCTAGCCAAGGCCCAAGCTAGTTTTGATCAGATGGTTCCATAACAGTGGCTTCCATTGAGGCATGTCAGAGATGTCGAGACCACTATTTAGTATACTCCTTGGTATGTGATAGTGTTACCATGTCATCTTACTATTCCACAGGCAACATGGGCCATAGGGGTTAGGGCACCTACAGAGGGTGAGTGGGAGGATGTTGATGGTGGGGAGGAGGAGGAGGAGGAAGATGAGGATGAGGGAGGGTGACAGGTTGGGGGACAAGGTCCTCCACCCATATAACAATAGGTACAAAGATAGCGTGTCCAAGTACGACAGATTGAGATGCCCCAAGTGGGCATGGTTGTAGGACTAGATGTCCCACTAGGTGCTAGTACAAAAAGTGCCACAGGGTCCTCCTACAGGAGGAGATCCATAGTAGGGGCCACCTCCTAGCCTCGCTAAGGGATGGTGGAGAGTAGATGATGGAGGAGATTAGAGAGGTGGGAGGAGATGGGGGATAGATAGCTGCACTTTAGTTACAACTTCAATGTAGGTCATAACTATCTAGTTGTAGGCTACAACAGAGAGGGATCAAGCCATGGTATAGGTACGTAAAACACACGACTAATTAGGATTAGGCTATGGAATAGGCTCGAGATATTGATAATTGAGAAAGATAAGGCCAAGGCATATAGGATGGCTAGGGAGGTGATGGTGCTACATGGTTTGTAGATACGACAGATGATGACCCAAATGTCACAGATTACGAAAAACCTTACATCGGGGACAAGCTTAGGTCCTCACTGTTACTGCAGATAAGGATAGATAGGTTACCTTATTGACACAAGGCTAGGCATGATGATGTAGGCCGGGTTACGTGAGAGTGGGATGGTGGTATAAAGGCAGCCATAGTAGTTGATATAGATAGATATGCTATCCAGTATCATGAGAGCTAGTGGGGAAATTACCTATTATAAGGCAACTTACCTTAAGGTAGTTCCGAGAGGGTCGAGGATTTATTCGTTTGAGCAACTTACTATTAGTAGGTCGGGGACTAGATACCATAGGGCATCTATATCTATTCACTCAGTACAATAACAAGTTGTGTAATATAGTACAGTGGCAGGGCCTTCTCACCAGCAGTAGATATTTCCTCCACTCCCCAGATCAGGCATTCTAGGTGAGGGAGAGAGTCTTGGATGATTCTTCCTTTTTGATCATGTATTTTTTATGATGTATCTAATGTACTCATCTTATGAAGGATTATTTTTGATCGATGCACATGTATATTTTTTTCATGCCTCATGATGAAGGATTATTTTAATCTACACCCATGATGACCGGTTTTGTATCGAGATGATGTACATTTTGAGACATGCATGTATATTTGGACATTTGACAGTAATATTTATGTTTATGATGATGATGATGATGATTATTATGATTATTATGGACCTTGTGTTATTGATGATGTATCACATGTTTATTGATTTCATGATATACCTGTAGATGTTATCATTTTTATTGCATATGATGTTGTTTTGATTTATTGCACATGATGATATGGTGTGGGGGATAGATTTTGATATTTTTGATCCCTCTTGCCCCCATTTGATGATATGATATGTGATGATTAGCTTAGTGTACATGTATGATGTAAACTTAGCATTTTATTTATATATGATGTATAGATGATGTTAGATGTGATGATATAGATGGAGACATGATGATGTGATAAAAAAATATGTACAAGCAACAAACAAGCACAAGAAAATGTTAACAAATCTACCAAATATACACATTAAATCAACCTAAAGAAACTATGTACAACCATGCAAACAAAACACACTCCATAGGCACACATACAAATAAATATATTCTAAGAAAGAAAAGATTAATTTCAAGTGGTAAGTATGTTTTAAGCAAGACAATATGAATGTACAAGCAAGTAAACACTATACAAACAATGTACATGTAACCAAACAAGAAAAGTAAGAAACCAAACAAAGAAACAAAGCAAGTAAACTAAAACTATTGTTTTTGTGGTACTGTTTTCAATGCATTTTGCGTTGTTTTTGGAAGTTTGTTAAACAATTTTCTATTGTTTTTGTATTTTATGATTTTCTATTGTTTTGGGTTTTTCAAGTATTATGTGATTTTTTTTGAGATTTTGAACTTTTTAAATGTTTTTGTGGATTTTATAGGGTTTTTTGAAGCTATGTACAGGAAACCAAGAAACATGGATGCCCCCAACATTAGATGGGAATATACAAGGGAAGGTGCCATGTGTTATATACAGGAAAGTGAAAGTGGGAAGGTGCCGCCAGT
Source organism: Taxus wallichiana var. yunnanensis (assembly GCA_018340775.1). Classification (NCBI taxonomy): domain Eukaryota; kingdom Viridiplantae; phylum Streptophyta; class Pinopsida; order Cupressales; family Taxaceae; genus Taxus; species Taxus wallichiana. The sequence goes on along the minus strand of CM031243.1, from coordinate 299,752,991 downwards.
GTTAGACAAGAAATATACAAAGGTAATCCATTCATAGAAAAACAAGAGGAGAATCAGCCGGATCAAGGGTTGACAGGATAGGATCACAAAGAATCTCAGATGTAGGAGTTGAACTAGCCCTAGGCTAAGTAAAAGTATCCCCTAGATGCAAGATTATTGTGAAAAATAAATCCTCCCAAGGTGCCGCAAATCACTTTTCAACAAGGGACTTATCTAAATTTCCACAATTGCATGGTTTTCACATTTTGATGACCCGTTTTCTCTTTTTTATTTTTCTCCTTTTTTATTTTTTTAATACTTTTTTACATTTTTGGTTGTTTTCTGAGTTTTGCGCAATGTTCAAGCATAGAACCAACTGAGGTGTGTTAACCTTTAAAAATTACCTCTACAGGAAGGTGTTTTCAAAAAAATTGTCAAAATCCATGAACATGTAGAAAAATTTTCTTGCTTGAAGGTGTTTTCAAAATTTTGAAGTTTTCTAAACTCTGAAGTCCAAATTTTCAGACTTTGGAGGTCTTCTTATTTTGGAGTTTGCAAAGTGAATTTTTTTAGTACGAAAACCCAAAGTTCTAAAATTTTAGAACTTTGGACTTTCAAGTTTCAGAGTTCTCTTTGGCATTCTATTATTTTCCACTTTCTGAAAATATGAAGTTCTAAAATTTCAGAACTTTGGAGTTTTCAGTCATGTGTTTACTTGATGAATATTTTTGTTCATGAAGTTATAAAGTTTGAAACCCCAAAGTTCTAAAATTTAGGAACTTCGGTCTTTGGAATTTTGGAACTTTGGCCTTTAAGAGTTTTGGAGGTTCAAATTTCAAAGTTTCGAGAGGTCAGATTTTGGAACTACAAGGTCTTCGGAATTTTGAAATTTGGCTTTTCAGAGTTTTAGGGTTTCTAATTTTGAACCTTCCACAAACATTTAATTTCCAATAACCCCCACACGTATCAACTTCGAGCATTAAATCCACGGTTCCCTATAGAAAATCAAAATTTTACATGTCATTTTAACTTGGATTTTTTTACTCTGACACCTTGATTTTACCACATCATTTTGAAATTTCAAGGAATCACTTTCAAGGTAAATTTTTATGTTATTGATTCTATTTTGGTTTATGATTAATCAAGGGTTTTCTTGTTTGTTTCTTTTTATCGGTTCTTCTTTTCTTTCTTAGTATGAAAGCTCCTAACATCCACATTCATGTTTAACCATGTCATCCGATTAATTTCTCAACATTGCAAGCTTCTATTAATGAGAGAATCTAGTATCATCAAATTGAAGGATTATGTAACAAGTTCTTTTCATATCTTTAGAATATTTGATTTTCGCTCTCTCAAAGCGTGGCTTTCAACAATTTTGGAAGTTCACCTTTCAGAGTTTCGAGGTCGAGTTTTAGAGTTGTCAGTAGTTTCAAAATTTTGGAGGTCCACTTTTAGGAGGTTTGCTTTACATTGGTTTTCTTTTTGGGGTTTCGGAACTGTGAAGTTTTCAAACTTTCAGAGGTTTGTACTTCGGAGTTGAAACTTTTTGGAGTTGCTATTTTCAGACTTTTGGACTTTAGTATTTCAGAACCTTTAAGGTTTCTTATAAAATTTTCAAAGATAAATCGGATTCGAATTCGAATTCATGTCAAATTCCTCATCAAAGGGAAAGGAAAAATGAAGTACACATTCTTAGGAGTTTCTCCTCACTCATGCCTATCTTCGGATTTGGGGAATATTGGAGATACTGATCTTGGACAAGTGGATATGCCAGAATTCTAGGAAATATTAAAGGCCCCTAATAAGAAACCTTGGATGAAGGCCATATTCGATAGTGGAATCTCTCTCGTTGTGGGTTTTCCTTCATCCATGCATTGCCCTGAGTTTTTCTTGGCCGCAACAACTCATTTTGATAAGGATTTTGAATCAAGGACGATGATGACAAGGTCATGATCAGGTTGGATGTTGATTTCTTTGAAGATTTATTTAAACTTCCAGATGTTGAAGGATATGCAACAATTTCACTAGAAGCTGTAGTTGAACATTAGGATAAAGAAACTGAACTATGTACAAAGGTCATAATGAAGAGTTACTTGGCCAAGAATGTCATCAAGCTTCCTATTACATTGTTCCACTTAGAATTCATCCAGGAAGTAAATGATCTTATTTTATTGTTGAGTAGAGTTTCGGTATTGCTTTGGTGAAGGAGTTTCATGAATGGATGTTCCTCTATATTGTTACTATTAAGAAAAATAAGGAGTTCATATGATGGGGGAATATATCAGTAACTCAATTTGTTTTCAGTTGAGCAATGTCTTGAATTCTAAAAACTTCTTCATGAATTCCTTCCTCGTTTATGCTACCACTGCCATGGGAGAATTCAATGGTTTGAATACAAAAGGTGTTAGAAGTGTGTTGTAGATTTATCAATTTTATCCTCAAATTACAATGGAAGAAGGAAACAAACATTTTCGTAGGTCAATGATTCCTTTTTTGCTATCCTCCTTTATCGTTTTGATAAAAATTTGTATAATAGGAGAAAATATGATGAAGATTTTAAAGAGGTAAGAGAATGGGGATCCACCTATCTTCAATTCCCGACATTCACATACATCAGAATTCCAAGATTTACCTTATTGTTTTAAATTTCATGACTGTCTTTTATTACCTTAAAGGGGTTAGAGATCTGTCTAAGGAAGATCCCCTAACCAACATAAAATATTAATATTTTTCAAAGTGTTTGTGTGCATATATTAATTTTAAATATACAAATTTTAGCCTACTTTATTCAATGAAAGAACTTGTGATATCCCTCTCATTCTCAATGGTAACAATGTAATCCCATTTGTTTAATTAGTGTTGATTTGGAGTTTTTAAATAACTAACACATCTTGAAAGTGATAAAAATAAAGGCATACATGTTGGTGACCACTATGGGACCATTTTGGTTATAGGGTACATCCCTTTCATTTCTATTTTTTTAGTTTTGCAAGCTACTCTACTTCTTGTGTGTGTTTTGTAGGTTTCGTTCAACTCAATGGTATTTTGTGACGGTTCCCAAAGCTAACTCTCTACTCACGTGTTTCTAGGTCTCCTAATATATGCTATTGAATCTAGAGAAGATGAAAACCATAAGAACACTTGTATACATGCCTCTTGTTTGTGATTTTTTTAGTGTATTTTTTGGAGTCCGTTCATTGTTTCAATATTTTAATTTAGTTTTTAATTTAATAAATTCTACACTAACCCAATTTTCAATGTTAATATTAATATTGATTGATGAAATGACATGATTTTATATTAGGTTGTTCCCATATCTTCCTCCATAAATATTATCATTAATTTGTGTTTACATATTAACAAGTTACTAGTCAAAGTTTTAGGGTCTTGTATTCTCCATAGTTAATTTTTATCATGTAGGTCCCTATAACTCATCACTAATTGAATAACTCCAAACAATTATAATTTTTACTGTTATGTAATGTTAGTTATAATATAACTTAAAATTATCTCTTATATGCCAATATAAGACTTCGTCCGCTCGCTCCTCTTCGTAGCTAGTCTTTATTGGTAGACATGAAATTGATTTGTTCAATGGTATTTAATGTCAATTATACACCATCATATTTTTAATGGATAAATGTCAATTATACATGACATCTTGAAGTCTCCTTAATCTTAAAATATAACTCTTAGCCACATATCCAAATGTGATTGATAGTTTGGCATTGACCAAATTTTAATATATGTGTGTCTTTGAAAATTCCTTATATACATGATATTTAAGGTTGTAAACAACACAAATTTCACCTTAACAATTATTTCCATGTTTCATCATTCTTATATAATGTAAGATGTCTTCCTCTGTCCTGTTCAAAATGGATTATTATAATCTCTTTATTCTTATCTTGAAAAGGCCCCCATTCTTCAATATTCACTTGAGATTTATCACAAGCTCGCAAATCTATATCTCATTCCAAGATCCCACATCATTGTATCATTATCACATATAATTAATATTAGGATATTCAAAATTTATTTACACATGTACATAATCCAGATCCTCCTCATGTACCTTAAGTTTGATTACCTTTAACAAATTCAATTTTGGTTGATATTGATCTTAGCTATTTAACCCCGGTCCAAGGATTATCCATGTAAAGAGAGTTTAATATCTAACATAGATATAGATAATGAACGATGAGGCCTATACACAAGTGAACAAAAATACTTTGGACATCAGCTCACAAACATTAAATACTTTCATATTGGCTCTCAATCTCTCTCAAGAAGATCTTATCCATCACATGTGTTTCTTGATGGTTAACAACCAATGGGTTGTTTACCATATTTTGGGGTATATTTATCATTGGTTGGTTGACCAATCAACCTTGAAAACATATGCGATGTTCAGATTGAGTGTCCCTCCACACAGTTTGAGTTGCATCGTTTCATCCATGGGAACTTACCCACAATCTCTTTACAAGTTCATCTTAGGAGATCAATAATAAAAAATTTAACAAACACATTGATCAATTATTTTACAAAATCTTCATGGTCCTAGTTATCAACTCTTTATGAGTTATCTACAAGCTCACTTGAGTTCCCATTATGAGATCTTATTTTATAAATCTTAATGATCTCACAATATCTATTGTTATAGATCTTTTTGATCCTTTTGTCACCTTGCTTACAAGTTCTTGCTAGAAGTTCCCTTTAACCCAATTATGATATCCTTTATTAGCTTTCTCATGAGCTCTATTAACCTTTAAAAATACCTCTATAGGAAGGTGCTTTCAAAAAATTGTCAAATTCCTTGAACATGTAGAAGAATTTTCTTTCTGAAGGTGTTTTCAAATTTTTGAAGTTTTCTAAACTCCGAAGTTTGAATTTTTAGATTTCAGAGGTCTTCTTAATTTGGTTTTTTTGGTTGATTGCAAAACAATTTTTTTGTTTAGAGTTCCAAATTGAAAACCAAAAGTTCCAAAATTTTGGAACTTTAGAATTTCGGGTTTTAGATTTTTCCTTGGCATTTTCGTTGTCGGTCTTCAAAATCAGAAACTCCAAAGTTTTAAAATTTCAAAACTTTGGATTTTCAGGTTTCGGAGTCTCACGTTACCTTCATGGATATTTTTATTCCCAAAGTTCTGAAGTCTGAAACCCCTGAAGTTACAAAATTTTGGAGCTTTGGCCTTTTGGAGTTTCGGAAGTTCACATTTCAGAGTTTTAGAAGTTGGATTTATAGAGTTTTGGAGGTTCGAGTTTTAGAAATACAGGTCTTGAGTTTTGGAAGTTGGTCTTTGAAGTTTTAGAATTTGTATTTTCAGGGTTTTAGAGGTTGGATTTTTGGAGTTTTGAGGTTTACGATTTGAGCTTCGTAAACATTTAATTTCTAACCACCCCACCCGTGTTGGCTTCTAACCATTAATTCTAGGGTTCCCTATATAAACTCAAAATTTTACCTGTCATTTTCACTTGGTTTTTTTCTCGACACCCTAATTTTACTGCATCATTTTGTACTTTCAAGGCATTGCTTTCAAGGTAAATTTTTAGGTTATTTCTTCTTTTTGGTTTATGATTAATCAAGGATTTTTTGTTTGTTTATTTTTATCTATTCTTCTTTTCTTGCTTGGCATGAAAGCTCCTATCATCCACTATTTGTCTTTAACCATGTCATCTGATTCTTTTCTCAACATTGCAAGCTTCAATTCATGCAGGCATCTAGTCTCATCAAATCCAAGGATTGTGCAACAAGTTCCTTTTAGATCTCCAGAATATTTAACTTTCACAACTGTGCCTTTCAAAGTTTTGGAGGTCTTATTTTTGAAGGTTCACTTTTTAGCATTTCGTAAGCTGTGAAATTTTCAGATTTTTGGAATTTTGTACTTGAAGTTGAAGATTTTTTGAAGTTGTTATTTTTAGACTTTCAGAATTCGGTATTTCAAAACCTTTAAGGTTTCTTATAGAGTTTTCAAATATAAATCAGATTCCAAATTCTGAATTCATGTCAACTTCCTCATCAAAGGGCAAGGGAAAAATGAACATTTTTAGGAGTTTCTCCTCACTCATGCCTATCTTTGGATTTGGTGAATATTGGAGATATTGATCCTAGAGAAATGGACATGTCCAACTTATCTGAAATATTAAAGGCCCCTAATAAGAAATCTTAGATGAAGGCCATTTTTTACAGTGGAATTTCTCTCACTCTTGGTTTTCCTTCATCCATTCATTTCCCTCAATTTTTTCTTTGCCACAAAACTCATTTTGATAAGGATTCTGAATGGGTAAAGGAATACAATGACAAGATCATGATTAGGCTAGATGAAAATTTCTTAAAATATTTATTTAAACTTATAAATGTTGAACAATATAGAACAATTTCACCAGAAGCTACAATTGAACATTGGGATAAGAAAATGAACTGTGTACAAAGGTCATGATGAAGAGTTACTTGGCCAAGAATTTCATCAAGCTTCCTAAAACATTATTCAAAGTGCAGACTTCATCCAGGAAGTAAATGATCTTATTGTATTGTTGAGTAGAGTTTCGGGTCTCACTTTGGCGAAGGAATTTCAGGAATGGATGTTCCTTTATATTTATACTATCAAGAAGAATAAGGAATTCATATGATGGGGGGAACATATCAGAAGTTCAATTTGTTTTAGTTGAGCAATGTCTTGACTTATAAAAACTTCTTCACGAATTCCTTCCTCGTTTATGCTGCAACTACCATGGGAGAATTAAATTATTTGAAGAAGGAAACAAACATTTCTGTAGGGTCAATGATTCCTATTTTTCTATCCTCCTTTATCTTTTTGATAAAAATTTGTATAATCAAAGAATTTTTCATGAAGCTTTTAAAGAGGTATAGGAATAGGGAGCTATTTATCTTCGATTCCCAACATTCACATACATCAAGATTCCATTTTTTCTAGGTGCCTTTAGAAAATTACCAATATTTCCTACCGATAAATGGGTCTTGCTAGAATTGGTTTGACAATTGTTGGATTACCATAAAATTCAAAATAAACAACATAAGGCAGGAGTCTAGTTTCCTATTTCAATAGGAAGGTATACTTGTGCCAGTATTTACAAGGAAAAGAATGTGGATGGAGAGATGTCTAAAGTTACCTTGTGAACTTTCCATCCCAGAACTAACTTTGATTACTAGGGTAAGTTCAGTGAAATAGGATTGGCCAGTTCTCACGTTCCTCAATTGGAGGATATTTGGATTCACTGTCGGGATGAGATTATTATCAAACAACAAGAATATGAGAGGTTGACCTTGGATGAAGTTAAACAATTTGGTATTACAAATATTCTGGAAGGAATGGAGGATGATGATGAAGTATTGGATCCAATTTACAGGAACAATAATGTTGCTAATCAACCTTTGTCATGGATTGATTGGTACCAAGAAGAACATTGCAATACTAAGGAAAGGGCGGGGCCCATTCTACAAAGGACATATGATTGGTTGGCTACCTTGGGAATTTCACCCAAAGGGTTAGATCAATCTATAAGAATAGAATCCCAACCAACACTAAGTCTCCCTACACCCACGAAAGGAAAACAATCTACTCAAATGACTAATATAACTCTAAGGAAGATATCATTTGTTGTTGGGAGTTCCTCTCTTTCAAAAGTTCCCATTTCCAAGGTTGTGTCCTCTATAACACAAGTATCAAAATTTGTTGAAGTTAGTGATTCTCCAGTTGTGTCACAAGATTTTCCACCCCCTCCTTCACTACCATTGTCACTATCTTTAGCTCCACTTTCCCCATCATTATCCACTACTCCTCCACTCATCTCTGCTTTTCCATCCCCATCCATGGCCCAAGTGTTTTCATCCCTTCCTATCCTCTCAGTAGGGGAAATGATTGGGTCTCTAGTTTCCACTCCATTTTCTCAGTAGCTTTCATTTCCTTCCATTTCCACTTCCAGTCTTGTTGCATCCACTCCCGAGGCTATTCTCACTTCCACCCCATCTATCATAACCACCTCCATTTCATTGTCAACTGATATTACTAGTGCCATTGTTTTATCTAGTGCTCCAAGTTCTAAACCAACCATGCCACTTTCATCTGCATCTACTATACCTGAATGGCTATATCGCCAAACCCCAAAGCTAGAAGAAAAAGGTGCCTCTTGTAGATGTGATAGATCTGAGTATGCTAGAACCTACTCTAAAGAGACATGACAAATGGCCAAGGATCGTCTCTAATTTATCAATAAACCAGTCAGGAGAAAGGTTCATGGAGGTAGCTACTCCTATTGAAGGGAAAACTAAAGAAACCATTACAACAATAGATTATCAGATTTCTAGGTTTTCACTAGGAAAGGCAACACATGAAGGCACTAAATAGGATGTTCAAATGGCCCTTGGAATTTTTTTGGAGAAGTATGACAAAGATAAATCTTCCAAAGATGAATTGAAATCAAAAGTTGAACAACTTACTGCCCTTTTAAGGAAAGTAACACAACCCACTCCAACTATTGATCCTTCAACTACAACTACTCTAACAGTTTCTTCTATTTTAGATGATATTTCATATCATGAAATTGAGAAGATAGGTCAGAAGGGAAGATTGGTAGACAGATGGATATAATGCATGCTTCAGGAAGATAATCCTTTGATCAAAACAACTGTTGAATTGTATAATGATTTACAAACTGAAATAACTTCTATTCGCAAGATAGATGAAATCCTCTCACGAGGACAATAATAATTTGAATATGAATTTGACTACATGGGGAGAGATTAGAGTTGTATACCTAGATTTACTCCTTCAAGAAGGGGTGATTGGTGATACTTATAAATTTTTAAGTTTCAAAAGCTATGGAATTGAGATCCCAAGGATTACAAGATTTGATAAAAAGGTAGGATGATAAACATGTGGAAATAATGGATGGTCTAAATGATATTTCAGAAGAATTTGATAATATTGACTACAAGTTTTTCAATGAGAATATTGATGCTCTTCCAGTTGACAAAATTAAATAAAATTTCAAAGATTTGGTGAAGAAGGATGATGAAGTGACTAAAAATTTCAATATCAATTCAATTTACAAGTTAGTCTCGTGCCAGAATTTCATAAGTCAGCTAAAGAAAGTGGTGAATAAGTTGAAAAGGTTACCACCAAGGTTGCGAGGAGATTGATATAATGGACATAATAAATCATTATGCACGTGGAACAGAGGAGAAAGAGGTATATGGAATCATCAAATGTTTTGTTGATTAAAAACACCGGATGACTATGTGGGACGAAGTCGGGGAAAACCGAACAAGAGAAAGATGATGCAGGTCTAAGCTAAGCTAGGAGGCAATGATTGGGATAGTTCCAAGCTCTGAATCAGTAAAAGTTTTAGGGTTGACTTAGTCAAACCTTTAGAACAACTTTACTATTTTTATGGGATCCTATTCCCTTGAACTTATTATACTCTATTTTTAGTAATTTGTTAGTTAAGGTTCAAAGTTGTAATGGCTCAACCTCTGGAACTTATAAATAGTTAAATGCATTAAGTTTATGTATACTTATAGATCATTTGGAGAAGTTACTCTTCAATCTTGGAAGAGTGCTTCATATACTTTGAGCCTTTCAGTTATATTTAGAACAATATTTTTCATGAAAAGTCTGGTTTATTGTGTTAATCATTGATCAATTTATAGCTTGTGAATGTTTAATTCCTTGATGTGATTGGTTAATCTTCCTTTATCCCAGTTATCTTGTTTTAATTCATGTGAAAAGTGATATAGTTACTTTGAATATCAGTTGTGGAAAAGTTATTTCCTTTCTATTACAAAGCTGCATTATTATTTATAGCCACGGATAAAGGAATATTGAAATACATGTGCATATCATATATTGTTGTGAGGAGTTGATAGTGTATTTAAGTTGGTCTATTTTTTCAATATACTTGGTACATCACCTTATTATTCTTTTGTTATCTTTGACTTTAAGCCCATCAGTTGAGTAGATTAGAGTTATTTTCAAATTTTTTATCCTTCCATATTGATCTTAAATCAAGTGCTCCAATATTCAAAGGAATATGACATTCTCCAGAGGTTCATCCCAAGGCGACAAGGTTCCACACCTTGGGGATGTTCCAACATTTCATGGGATCACTCAGAGATCAAATGGGTGCATGATCTACATGGGAACAAGGTGAATGACATTTATGAGTTCACAAAGCTCAACTCTATCGGGATGAGCAAGCTTGTATGCTCTTGAACCATATTTGGCCACAATGATATAAGGTCCTAACCAATGAGGTTCAAACTTTCATTTATTCTCTCTTTCTGCCCTTGTGTTGAATTGGTTCTCTTTCATCACCAAATCTCCAACCTGAAACTAACAAGGTATGATAATTTTTTGTAATTCCATGAGACTTTGTTTTGATACACCTTGATATGGTTGAGAGTACGAATGCATCTTTCATCAAGGATCTTTAATTCTTTGAGTCCGGCCAATTTGTAATCGTAATCCTTCTCTAGGTAATCCTTGAGATACATTCTTAGAGAAGGGAGATCAATCTCCAATGGGATTATAGATTCAATTTTGAATACTAGGGAGTATACTATTACACCCATATGAGTGTGAATGGAGGTCTTATAAGCCTAGAGGGATGAGTGGATTTACAAATTCTAGTTACAACCTGTCTTATTCATCCTATTCTCCATGATTCAAACTAGCATTTTATTAGAGGCTTCTGCTTGCCCATTACCTTGTGGGTAATATGGCATGGACCAATTTGATCTTATCGAAAGTTTTGATAGAGATATTTTAATGTCTTTTTCTTGAATGAATTTCCGTTATCGAATAATGGTAGATGAAATGCCATACCGGAAAATTAGGTGATTCACGATGAACTTCAAAATCTGAGCACTTGTAACATAAGTCAATGGAACGGCCTCCACCCACTTAGTGAAATATTATGTGGCCGTGATGATGTGGGTATGACCATCAAATGAGGTAGGGGAAAGCTTCCCTATCAAGTCCAATCCCCATTTAGAAAATGGCCATGGTGTTGTTATCGATTCTGCAAAGGTTGTGATAGTACATGAATGGAATTTCCATACTTTTGACATAGACCACACTTTCTTACATGGTTGCAGCAATCTGTCTCCGTAGTAGGCCAGTAATAGCCTACCCTTAACAATTTTTTTGCTAATACCATTTTTTTTTATGAGCACCGCATACTCCTTCATGTACCTCCTTGATTACTTGGACTGAATCTGCTACATCTAGACAATGCAATAGATTCCCATTATAGCCACGATGATAAAGCGTGCCTCCTAGGAGGGTGTACGAGGCTATTTGGTGGATGATGATTTATTTTTGAAGTGGGTAATATTATGAGGAAAGGTACCACTTTTGAGGTAGTTAAAAATATGGCCATACCATGAGGAGTAGGGACCAACAACTTCACATACCGGGATGATCTGGCATGTCGTATACAGGATGACGTATATTTTTACAAAAATATAGCCTATCATTGGTTCTGGTAGAATCCAGTAGCATAGAACCCACTTGTTGTCATTGCATCTACATATTAGTTTTGTGCCATTTTCAAAGGTAATGCACACATAATATTATTTCATAATTTCTACCAAATTTTTATATGGGATGCATTTTTGATCCTTTACCTTGTACTCATCATTGAATTTCTTGATAATCAATTATGAGTCACCAATGACCTTAAGGTGCTGAATATTCCATTTTATATCTATCTTCATTCCAGTGATGAGTTCCTCATTCTCTGTAATGTTATTTGTGCAAGGAAATCCAAAATGGAAAGCTTGCGGTATGGGGTCTCCTAAAGGAGTCATTAGCAATACACCTACCCTTGAACCATGTAAAGTAAATGATCCATCAAAATGTACTTTCCACATAAAAAATTATTCAATATACATTAGCAATGTGTTAGGTAGATCCAGAATCACAGACTCTATTCTAGGTAAATGCACTTCTACTAATTGGTTAGAAAGCACTTATCCTTTAACTACATTCGAAAGTGTACATCCGAATGTCAAATTCACTAAGAAAAATGATCTAATTATCCATTCTACCTGTAAGGGTGGGTTTTGATAATAGGTACTTGAGTGGGTCAACTTTAGATATAAGCTTGGTTTTAGTATTCAATAGGTAATGGCAAAGTTTTGGAAGGTAAAAATGATAACCAAACAAGATTTTTCAATTTGAGGATAGTTGAGCTCATAGGAAATTAAAGTATGGCTGAGATAGTACACTACTTTTTCTTTTTGGCTTAGGTCATATTGTGTGAGCAAAGTGCCAATAGAAAATTGGGTAGCAGATATGTATAGAAAAAGTGGCTCACCTGGAGTTGGAGGCATGAGGACAAGCGGATTGGCCAAGTATTGTTTAAGCAAGGTGAAGGCTTATTGTTGTTCTGGTCCCCAAATGAAGTCAAAATCTTTCTAGAGAATATGTGTGAATGAATAACATTTGTTAGCAAGCTGCAAAATGAAGTGGCAAATGGCTTGTATCTTCCCTTATATAGGTTTGTGCATCTATTTGATATTATTGGGAGGATGCATTTTAGTAATTACAGTGACTTTGGTTGGGTCCACCTTAATCCCTCTCCTTGATACAATGAAGCCTAGAATATTTCCTAATAATACCCCAAACACACATTTCTTTGGATTCAATATGACCTTATACTCCCGCAAACGTTCAAATATATGTCGTAAAAATTTAGGGTGGTATTCTCTTGTCTTATATTTTCCTAGGATATCATCTACATAGTCCTCCATGATGTCATGCAACATATCATGGAATATTACTATCATGGCCCATTGATAGGTTGCACCTACATTTTTAGGCCAAAGGGCATTACTTGATAATAGAATGTTCCCCAAGGGGTTGTAAAGGTTGTCTTATATTGATATTATTTTTCTATCTTGATTTGGTTGTATCTTGAAAATCCATCCATAAGAGATAGAATTTCATAGCCTACAGTTGAATCGACAATCATGTTGATATTAGGCAAAGGAAAATCATCTTTTAGACATGCCTTGTTGATGTCCCGAAAGTTTGTGAAAATTTTGATGCCAACCTGGTTTCTTTTGTATTGGAACTACGTTTGATATCCACTCGAGTAGTCAATGGGTTTGATGAACCCTACTACTAACAGTCTCTCTAACTCCTCTTTAACCAGAAGGGTCACTCATGGATGCATCTTCCTTAGCTTTTGTTTAATAGGCTTTGTGTTTGTATGCAAGTACTAAGTTGTGCACCAATAAAATTGGATCTAAGCCGACATATATTTATAAGACCATGCAAATATATTCACAAGTTCTCTAAGAAGAAAGGTGAATGTCTTATCTTCTTGTGTTGAAAGTGAAGCTCCTATCACGATTGTCTTTGGGTCATTTTCTATCCCAATATTTACATCAATAATTTCCTCTACAAGCATTTTTGACATATCCTCCATACATGTAGGATTGGGAGGAAGGTTGAGATCTTCTTCAAGGGTGTTTCTATGATATTTTCACCCTCAGTGTGGTCACTTCTTTTGTCCATTGAATTTTTAGTTGTTGGTCAGCCAATGCCTCAAAGAGGTTCTTATTGTGTGACTTGGATGTATGTTTTTGCTGAGGCTTTTATTTGGAACTTTTTCCCTTGCTTTTTCTTAAATTTTCTGACCATGAAGCTCATCTTCCTTGCCAAAATACACATAAGTATCTAAGTTAATGAATAAACCTTTCTTGTGATCTCCTATAGGAATGCTATCACGTATTCCCATAAATTCTATAATAGCATCACCATTTTAAAATAGGTCCAATGGCACATGATGTTGTTGGTCCCAATCGACAAGGGTAGGGTATACAAGGTCAAATTTAGGATCGGTGGGGGTTATGGTAAGGATAGTGGTATCCATGAAAAGGTTCGTGGAGGCAAGATCCTCGTATTGGCTATAGTGGGAATCTATGTCACTATCGAATAAGTAGAGCTATCCTTGCACTTAAAGTAGGTAGCATATTGATCCATGGGATGTGACCCATATGGCCAAATACCAATACCATAGCATTCTATTTTGAAATGTGGAAGTGGGACCGGTTCTCTTACTCCTTGTTCAAATTTTCCACATCCAAGTCCTTTGTAACCCATGGAATACATCATTCTACTAGATTTGGCATATTATGGGGTTTTGTAGTAGGTAGGCTTATTGTCTCACGGGACTCAAGTTGTAAGTGGGTCCAACAATTTATCTTCTACAAGTAGTCCGCGGGTAAAATTTTTCCTATAATACGTTCATCTTTAGGCTATTTAAAGTGATAGTTGGGTCTGCCTCTTGTTTTTGGTGAAAAATACAAATATTAAACTAGGAGAGCTTGTTGCACATTATATTCTCTATAACCATACTCAAGGAATTTCATCTCCCATGAATCAAAGGGAGAAGAGGAGGTAGAAGCCTCATGAGTAAAAGAAATTGAGGAGTCGAATCTATTGGTGATTCAAGAGCTTCGACTAGAGGGGAATAACAATATCAACATAGGGACATGTATATGCACCCATACGAACAAATTTTTGAGAGATCTATAGTGAGTGAAGGGTTCTATATCACCTTGAATGGTAAAAATATGTCCCCCATGTTTGAATTTAATAAATTGATGAAATGTTGATGGTATGGACCACATGAAATGGATCCACGGGTGCCCAAGAAGCATATTGTATGAAAGTTCCAAATCTAATACATGAAACTTCGTGTTGTGGAAAGTAGGCCCTACTTCCATCGGCAATGTTATTGTTCAACTCGACTCTGCTCCACATTTTCGTAAGTGGTTATGGTGATAATGTGGGACTCTAGATATTCCTTGATGTATCCCAACTATTTGATTAATTTCAATGTGCATATATTTAACCCCGAACTGTTGTTAAAAAACACCTATTTTATCTTTTGAACGGTAACAAATACCTCTCTATATAGCGGAAGATTATATGTGTGATTTTCGTTCGGGATTTCCTTGTGGTTAAATGAGATGTGTTCATCTGGTGTAATGTTCTCCAAAATGGCTTGTAAATGTGAAGGGTCTACTTCCATTGGCACTCCTAACCCTTGGATTTTTTTATAGGATGTCCTTATGTACATTCGATATTTTAAGAAGGTCCAAGATTGAAATCTTGGCAGATGTCTTCTCAAGTTGCTCTAAGATGTTGTACTAACCATCCTGAGGGGTAGACAGAGGAGGTTCTAAGATCGTGAGATGAGCGTGCCTTGTTACCAGTAGTGCAATATTTTCCCTTGATCCTAATGGTATTCACATGCTCATCAAAAGAGCAAACACATCCAATGAGTGAGTCGTAATGATTGTTATCACTTTTGGTATATAGATAATTTGTGGCTTTATAACTTTGGGATGAATCTTTTTATCCGAATTTTTCCTATGTGGCTTATCATGTTTAGGGAATGGTTCTTTGAATATCCCCATCTTTTCATTTGGCATCTGATTTCTCTTT
The DNA here is from genome assembly GCA_018340775.1 of Taxus wallichiana var. yunnanensis. NCBI lineage: Eukaryota > Viridiplantae > Streptophyta > Pinopsida > Cupressales > Taxaceae > Taxus > Taxus wallichiana. Next base: position 299,737,530 of record CM031243.1, on the reverse strand, counting down.
GGTGCATCAAATTCTATCTCTCCATTATCAATAAGATCTTGAATGAAGTGGAAAATTATTAGGCACTTGTCTATCTTGTGTCCCTTTACACGATGAAAATCACAATATTAATTCCATTTATACGATGAAGGTTTAGGAGAATTTTGATCAAAGGGTTGTGTCATATGATAATTCACCATGTGAGCTATATCCAATTGTTTCAAGATTTCAGACAAAGACTCATTAAGAGGAGTGAACATTCTATGCTTGGCTAGTGGTTGTATAAACCCTTTGATCAGTTAAAAAGGTTGACCAACTTGGACCACTTATATACGTTTGGAATCTATGATTCCATCTCCTACCAAATTCTTCTTTTTATTAAAGATCGTTGGATTATCTGTCAATTTGGTATATTGATTATCCTTGGAAGATGATTTGATAGTTCCTTTTGTAATGAGGGATTTTTCTATTTGTATTCCCTTCTTTATGACCTCTTAAAAGCTCTAAACACAATGCATTTGTAAATGAAAAGTTATGTCCAAGTTTAAATTTGGTACAAATATGCTAACAAGTTGCTTTTCAAGTATTGAGCAAGGGAAGCAGCTAGCTAGCCCCCACCATCTTTGTAGAAAACTTGCGAAGGTTTCATTTGGATGTTGTTTAGTGTTACAAAATTCTACCATGGTTATGTCACTTTCCATGTTGTATGAGAAATTTAATTGAAACCTCTCTGATAGTTTAGGCCATGTGAAGATATACCCATGAGGTAAGCGAGTAAACCATCTAATTCTTGTCCTCCTAGACTTTTCAGAAAGAGACGTATTAGGTAGTTGTCACTGTAGGCCACTTCTTGGTGTGCCATGTAAAAATATTTCACATGATAGCATGGATCACCTTCCCTCTATACTTTTCAAATTTTTGCATGTCAAATTTCTTAAGAAAGGGTTGAAGAAACATATCCTTATCAAATGGACGGGGACATAACTCTTTTTATTGATATCTTTTTCTATTTCCCTATTATTTTCTTGAAGTCTTCGAGTGTTGTTTTCATCAATTGTAGTTCTTGTGAAATAAGTTTTTATTTAGTGGGGAAGCTGGCATATAAAATCAACTATATTTTGACATTCATCCCTCTTGGTTTTCTATGTGAAGTTCACTATTTTTGTCCTTAGGTTTCTCTCGATGTACATTTTTGTTTGTTTCTTTTTGTACATGAGATGTCAAGTAAAGCTAATTGTTGACTAAGGTTATGAATTTTTGTGGTATAGTGACTTATTCCTCATGAAGTTATTCATCATCTTCATTGTATGGGGTTTGTTCCATGTTTTCATGTTCTATTCATACTCTATGTGGCATCTTGATGAATGGTAATTTATAACCCACCATGTTTTTGTTTTCTATGTTTGATGTGGAAGCATGTCCATGTGCTAAAATGTCATCCATGTTAATGAGGGGTGGTTCTTCCTCATTAGCCTCATTTTTGGGTGGAATAATTTCATGTTCTGTTGGTATTCTAGCATATAATTCTACTACTCTAGCAAGTACCATGTATTTGTTTATGAAAATGAATTCATCTAATAGGGAATGATCAAAGACAAAATCTGCATGTGGTGATCTTGCTTCATCACCACTATGATCTATCATCTCTTCTACTTCCTTTTCTGTGGAAAATAGAGGTCCTAAATCATGACAAATAAAGGGATTTGACCCTTGTTTGTTTGACATTTCCCATGCCTATTTTTCAACGAATTGCCTTCTAGCTTCCAATCTTATTTCGGGGCCATGATGTGTGATAAATTCACTAAGGTGTTTTGAATTTATTCAAAAGGTATTGTCCAAACCTAAGTGGAAGTTTACAAATGTCCAAGGATGTCAATGGTTCAAATAATGATGAATGTCAAAGAATCAATGTGTCAAAGTGATTGTCTTAAAAGAATAAGTCAAAAGTGACAAACAAGATACAATCACACAATGCTCATTTTAGACCAATCAATCAAAATGTCATACTTCCTAAGTTTGTTCTCAAATGGTAGTTGGTGTTTAAGATGGTTAAAAAAATGTCACCACTTATGTCAAGTTCAAAGAAATGAACAAGGTGTAAGTAATAACAAGAAGTTAATATGATCCCCAAAAAAAGTATACTAAAAGTGAGCTTGAATCCAATCAAGACCTATATCTCAAAAATTGATAGTTACGATTGTGAGTGACACAACAATACCACTAAGATATGTTAACCAAACTTTTCAAAAAAGTAAGGTATTAATATCAAAATGATATTGATATAATGCACACAAATGGTAACACTCAACACTTTTCAAAATTGAGGTAATGTTTGAAAACAAACTAATGCTAGATTATACCAAGGAATTTTTAGAATGCACGTAGCGTAATGTTACAATCTAGACACTTAGGCCAAGTTTACAAGAAACAAGATGTAAGTATCAAATTTTTTATGATACGATACAAGCAAGATAATAGTTCAAGGAGAGTCAATACGATGAATCAATCCTAACTACGATTGATGATCTAAATTGGGTATCAAGATAAATAAAGGATACCAATGATATGAAAATGTCTCCATGCACTTTATATGCTTAACAAATTAGCTGTAAACATGAATGAGCGTAAACGAACACAAAAGTGATGAATACAATCAATTAACAACACAAGGATAGTAACTCTTCTCCTAATTAACAAAGTGTCAAAATATAGTGAAGGAAGTAGGTAAATTGGTGTTGAAGAGAGTTTTGTGTCACTTCGGTAGAGTTTTGCCTCACCTTAGGGAAAGTGAAAAACTAAAAAAATTAATGCTTCACAATCTCCGTGTTGAATGAAACATTGTTTGAACTTTAATAGAATCTCCTCTTGTTCAAAAACAATATTTCGATTCCGAGAAATTTCTCCCTTTGCGATGGCTCTCAACTCAAATTGGTTTTGATATGGTCAAAGTTAGCTCCTAGACAAGATAGCTCTCTAGGTGGTTCACTTAATAGGTGTCAAAAGTTATCTAGAAGGGATCTCGGTTTGCCAAAGTTTCCCAAGGAGTATCTTGGCTTTACTTTACCCACTTCAAGTAGAGTGGGAAATAAATGAGTCCATCATGTAATCTCACTTGGGTCACAATACAAATAAGTTTGATGCTAAATCTCACACATATCACTAGTCAAGTAGGTAGTATGGAGAACTTCCTATTTCTTCCACAAGGTTACCTTTTGTGTGAACTACTTTAGGGTTCCTAGGACCACCCCCATTGTTGTAACTTAAGGCTTATGCCAAAGGGGTTATGTCCTACTTAAGTGGATGGGGTGTACCTTTATCTAAACATGTAAATACAGTCTTTTTATTGTGGTGTATTTTTTTATCTTGTATACCTAATGTGGTTCTCTTAAACACCATTTGGCAACATGCACAAAAAGCTGTATTAGTAGTTTTTTTTGTCTCGATCCTTCATTATTTGACAAGTTTTTAGGTCTTACATGACAGATTTAGTAGTTTTTCATACACATAAATAGGATGAATGCCATTTCTAGTTCTTAAGATCATCCTAGGATGTAAGAGAAGAACATACACAATGTAAAATCTAACTACAAAATCAACAATGGAAAGTACTTGATTCAAACACAAAATTTGTTCATTTTAATCAAATTTGACATCCTGTTCAAATTTTTTCAAGGAAAAAGAGATATAGAAGTTTTTTTGATTCTCAAGATCACCTAGAAGGTGTGAGGGAAGAGCATACACAACTCCAATCTCATGGTTAAGCATGCAATGTTCATTTAACCCTTTAAACAAATCAAATCAAGTTAGCAAAAACATGTAAATAAACCCTACAAAACAAAATTTAATATTAAATAAAAACCTACAAGGAGTCAATAAATCTTGAAAACATATTTTTGTAAATTTTAAAGTGAATCACAAATCTAAACTGTGATGTGTACACTCAACTCTAGGTGTGTACACCTACTTAAGATGTGTACACCCCTCTGTGGAAACGATAGTGAGCTAATGGGTACATGGCTAGAGAGTTGTGTATGCTAGCCTTTGGATGTATACACCCACATATAGAATGGTCAAAGCAACAAAATTAGAAAATAGGTATGCTCGGGTGTAGGTGTGTATGTAAGGGTCTAAACACATATGCTAGTAGACAGAAAGACTAGAAAACTTAGAAGACAGAAATTCATGTACGCCGATAGTGAGATGTATATGCATTGGAATTTGGACATGTACACCCACAGAGTCAAAATGGGTCAAATAGAAGCACTACCAAATGGGTATGCCATAGTATGAACATGTACACTTAGGGTTAGGTGTATGCACCAACATGACAGAGAAATAGAAAACACGAGAGGAAGGATATCATGTATGCTGGTAGAATGATGCATACGCTAGACTCTAGATGCATACAATAACATTTGGATGTGTATACCCAGGTTTGGATGTATACGTGACTTTGTCATTTTTGTATACACCTATACCTGGAAGTGATGTCAAAACATGGAAAATTATGTAATTGATCTCAAAAAGCTCATTTGGATAATTAGCTCAAAATTGACAAGAACCCATCTAAATTAGATCTATAAGCAAGACTCAACACATGTAAAGTTAGCAAAAATCATAAGAAATTCAACATTAATTCACACATGTGCATATCAAGGGTTAGCCAAAAATTGAAATAACAACTAAATTTGAACCACAATGCTAAGGAACTAAGGATCCATCCTACCGGGCATGCCAAATGTATACAAGAATTAGTTATCTATGCAAGTAAAATAAAGACTAACACCTAATAAGCTCAATATAATGCTAAACTAAAATCTATGTACCATCATGATTAGAGCTTAAACAAGACTAATCTACCAACATCTTTGCATTAGAACATGAATAAATTTCAAACTAATATTCTAAGCAATTAATCTCTATTTCTATTGAATTTTAATCAATGGAATGAACCTATTTAGATCCTTAGAAATCAAAAGGGTTGATTGTATGTTTGAATCCCAATGTTTCAAGAATGGAGTCTTGTCAATCCAAGGCTACAATACCATTTGACATATCTCCACATGACTTGAAACTTGGATGGATGAATGCAAGAAATGAAGATAACTAGCACCTCTAATGGAAGAATACTCTAAGATCATAAAATGGATAAAGATTAGGCTCTATGCTCATTGAGGTGTAAGTAGAATGGTAAGAGAAGGTATCCTTATATATCCTAATGGATAAAAGAATCTCTACATCCATTTACATGTGGGATAATATCTAGGTTGTGTTAGTTAGAGGTGACTATGGCTGAAAAGGGGGTTGATTAAACCTTAGGGGAGTTTAATTTGTCTTGTAGTGACTCATGGGGTTTGAGATGATTTATTAATTAACCCAAGTGATTAATTAATAGGTGAGGAAGCTTTATAGAAGATTTTAGAATAACAATTAGTATGATTTGGGGAATAGGAAAGGTTCAAAGCCTAAATAAATGATGATTTATTTATCTAATAGAAGAGGAAACTTAATTAATTATGAATAATTAATTAAATTCAAGTAGAAAGGGGTTTAATTAACGGAAGGTCGTTAATTGTCATCTTTGCTAGATAGAAGGGTCAATTAATTAGTGTAATGTAATTAATTAACGACAATAGAATAAATAATGTGCTATATTGATGATATGGCTTCAGTTTGTGGGAAGTAGTATAATTAGTGCAATTTAAGTATTTAAATTGTTGGAGCTAAATTATAGGTGCCTACACCCCTAGAGGAACAAGATAAATCAAGATAAGATGAGATGAGTTAAATAAATATTTATGAAATAGGTGCCACAATGGCGGGTTTAAAGCCATGGAAATTCTAAAGGAAACACATATATGGCCATGTGTTGGGTTTTAAATGGTACTTTAACAAACCACAGTCAGGGGACAACAATTCCCTCCTCTTTAATGGGAGAGGTTCCCTTATTGAAAGCAAGAAAAAAGCTTATATACAAATTTACAACTTTCAAAGTGTGGATTCCTAATACTTTGAAATGTTTTATGCCCAAATATCATCAATATGAAAGAATGGAAGAACTAAGGAGATGAGAGAGGAAGAACATAAAAATACTTTCAAGAAATATAGATAGTAAAGTATAACCTTATATGTATTGATCAAAGGAGATGAATAATGGAATCATTCACATTTATAATAGATATAATTTCACAGACACAAAGTTCCTGAAATCATATTAACAAGAACACAAAGTTTCTTATCATGCAAAGATGGATGATTCACAAATTCAAACAAGGAAAGAAGGAATAGTAGAGGAAGAAAGGGAAAAAATTATGTATTGATTACTTTTGAATCTATTACATCTATAAAGTACCAAGATCCAACAACCAACAATGGCATAGAGAACCCACTAAATAACTTCCAAAAATGGTTATAAAAATGATGAAACTGATTCAAGAAACCGACGTCCTAACTACTCTAATGCCTTGGCCATTTCCATGCCTGGTGGTAAAACTAGATGCATCATATCACAGCCATTCATCCTACTTCACAAAATTTGAATTTGAGCCATCCATGTGGGAGAGATTTAGCTGAAGCGGGTATGGGGAAAACTTTATATTTTGTGCCTTTTAGAGAAATGGCACTTGAACATTTCGGCCCGCCCATCCACTTTTGATATGGGCTCTCCATGTGGCTTCTCCTGGGCATCGGCGTGGCCACGGGTCACTTTATAACTTTTATGCCTTTCCACAACAAAACCAAAATTCCAAAAGTGACCGATGATCGCCTCCCGCTTCTAATATAGGCCTAACACATGGCTTCACTTGAGTGGCGACGGATTCATGGCTCACTTTTACAATTTTAACTCTTTTCAAAGAAAATCTCAAAAACTCAAAGTTCTCTACCGACTCACCTCTCCACTTTGAATTTTCAACGCGGCTCAACATTTGACTTTATCCCTTGGCATGAGCGGGGCCACGGGTCACTTTATAACTTTAAGCCCTTTATGGAAACAAAGCCAAAATTCCTAAAGTGCATCGATGACCTGTCTCTCCACTTTTGACTTAAAAATGTCCACGTGTCCCTTTGTGAGCCTTAGGCATTCTTTTAAAATTTTATGCCTTTTGCCACAATGCCTCAAAACACAAAAAGGACCTACCTTTCTACCACCACTTGTTTCAACCAATGAGGATCCTTCGGGCCATGGGGCCAATATGACACTTCTACAAAAAATATAAAAAAGTGACAATTTTAAAAGATAAACTCACCACACCACATCCGATCGAGATGTCCACATATCCATGGATGTCGAGACAAAATTTGACACCCATCATTCACGACCGTGGAAAAATAAAAATGAAAGGGAAAACCCCACCGTTTACACCCAAATTTCAAATTGTTCTCCATGGAATGAGAAATTTCAAACAATACATAGCTCAACGCGATCCACAACCAAAGAGAAGGATTGAAAACAACATTCGAATGAAGGAAAATATTTTCAAGCATCCAGATGGGGAAATAGAAAATACTTCAAACTGTGAAGACTGAAGAATTTTCAAGCAAAAGGGTGAGATTATAATCGAACACCTATGACTTCAAAGAATGAATTTCTCTAAGGCACCAACTCAAAATTCATGAAACTTGACTTCAAAAAGAGGGGGATTTTGAGGGTGACAACAACTGGCTCTTTTTAGGGATGACTTGACAGAGGAACGAGGCAAGATCAAGAACCATAGAAAAACTCGGGAAAGCATACCAGTGCCTTTTCCATTAGGAAAATAGAGTCAAAGGAAAAAACCAATACAGAAGACAACACACACGTAACGGGAAAAGAAAAAAACCCAAAAAGGAAAGACCAAAAACAAAACACAAAAGAATGGCCAAAAACCAAAACACTATACACAATATACAGAAGGACTACCTAGTCACCTAGGACTTGAACAACTTCAAATAATTCCCACTATAAGGAAGTAGGAGAGGATATCCATCCATATAATCCAAATAGAAAAAAATTTTCTCTAGAAAAGTGCTTGATTTTGAAAGGACCAAGCCAAAGCGAGTCAAACTTACCATGGCTTCCTTGAGGTTCATGTCTTTTGTCTTACATTAGAAAGATGTCTCCCACTTGAAAATATTTGGGTCTAGCTTTCTTGTCAACTAAAGATCTCACCTTTAGTTGATGAGATGAGATTATATTAAAACTTACAATCTGTCTTCATCCAGATTACGGAGATACATGATCCTCTTGTCCAAGAAACTGGTGAAACTTTTATCTTCAATAGCCTTCATTAATTACAAGGCTGGTAATTCCACTGTTATTGGTAGCTGAGCTTTAACACCATACACCACTTGGAATGGAGACATCCCAATTGCTCTTTTGGGAGTAATTATATCTTCCCATAGAAGCATCATAGATCTTCTCGTGCCAATTCCTTTGAGAGTCATTGACAAGCTTCGAACGATGGTTACCGGTTTCTTATTTGTTAATTATGCTTATCCATTTCCTTGAGGAGAATAATATGAAGAATGAGCAAGGGAAATTCCATAGCCATAGCAGAAATACATCATCTCAGAAGAAGAAAAATTTGAGGCATTATCAATCACAATATTTTTGGTACCCCAAACCTTATCAAGATGTTCTCTTTGATGAAATTATAGGCCACCTCAGAAGTAGTGCTTTTGACTGGAATAGCCTCTACCCACTTTGTGAGTAATCTACAGTAGTTAGCATGTGATTATGCCCAACATTGGAATGTGGATTAAGAGTTCCAATGAAATCCAATCCCCATTGTTGAAAAGGCTCATCAATCACTACTGGTTTTAGTGATAAAGTAGCCAACTTAGGTCTCCCAATAAAAGTCGACAGATTCACATTTACCTACCCATTTTGATGCCTCTCTAAACAATGTAGGCCAATAGTACCCTGCATGAAGGATCTTATGGGTAGTGATAGCAGAAGAGAAATTCCCTCCACAAGCCTGATCATGAAAAGATGAAAACAAATTCTTCTGTTGCTCTTTATCCACACATTTAAGGAATCTTCCATCTATGCTTCGCTTGAATAAAGAATTTTCCCATAATATATACTGTGTAGAACTTATCTTAATAGATCTATTTTCCTTAGAACTCAAGTGGGATGGACACTCTCCATAAGTAAGAAAATGTGCAATACCAACATACCATTCATCTGTTGAACTGAGGAAGAGGACAATATGAACATCAACTGCTTCTTTGGACAATTCTGCATCAGCTCCTTTAGCAATAAGCTCACATAAGCCTTTACCCTAGACTAGCTTAGTTGGCTTGATATCAAGGTCATATTATTGAAATTTTTCTACCCAATTGCCTCTCTTAGTTCTAAACTCCTATTGTGTAAGAATAGACTTGATGGTTGTATCAGGTACAAGCACAATAGAGTGAGAATTAAGAATATAAAAATGAAACTGCTTGACAACTTTGACCACTACAAAAGCATGTTTCTCCATCATAGTATATTTTAATTCATGAGCTTTCAGAACATATCTCATGAATGCAATTGGAAGTTCATGATCCTCAGAATTTCTCTGAGTTAGCACAACAACCAAGGTACTCTCCATAGCATAGCAATAGATGATAAAATCCTTGCTGAAATCAGGACATGCTAAGATGGGAGTCTTAGCAATGGATTTCTTGATACCTTCAAATGATTCTTTACCTTCGGAAGTCCAACCAAATTTTTTCTTTCCTTTCATCATGTGAGAAATGCTCATAGTCAGTTCTGCAAAATTAGGAATGAATCTCCTCAAGAAGTTTATCTTACCAAAGAAAGAGTGAACACCCTTTTTTCTTGTGAGAAGAGGAATCAGCTAGATTGCTTGAACTCTTTCTGGATCTATCTTGGTTCCTTCTTTGGAGACAATATGCCCCATCAACTTTCCTTCAATAACACAAAAGACATACTTCTTTAAACTTCATGTTCTTTTCATTTACGGAGGACTACTTCAAGATGTTGAAAGTGATCTACCCTTGTTTTAGAGAAAACATTCCAATCATCAAGGTACACGAAAATACACTTTCCCTTAAGACTGCAAAATCCAAGTCCATTTCCCTACGAAAGGTAACACCAACATTGATAAGACCAAAAGGCATACTCTTGTAGGCAAAGGTTACCTAAGGATGAAAACTTAGATCGCAAGTATTTTACACAGAATAATCCTTCAATATATTGATTCGAGAGTGTTTTCATATGTATAGGATTATGACATCCTATTCTTAAGCTCAAGCTTCCTATAAACTCTCAACTACATAACCACCCTAAAATCTCTCACAACTATTTTATGGGTGTTCACACAACCACCAAACCTATTTACATATTAAATATCTATGAGTTGTTTAAACAACTCCAACTAATATATTATTGTTTATATAACAATAATATAACTAACTAATTATTATTTACCTTTTGGTAAATATAATGTAAAAATTATATTTCCTAACATTCCCCCCCTTAATTTTTACATAGTAACAATAAAACTTTCAAACTTCCTCTATAGCTTGTCGCCTCGTGTGCTCATGATCTTAACACACACTCGAATTGAAGGTAAAACAAGGAGCACATAAAATTCTTAACGACCATGAAGCTGTTAGGAACACATCTGACTAACGAGGATGGGAACACGATAAGGAATCATCTTCTTATCAACCAATCACTTTAGGGAAAACATTTGACCTAGCAATATGGGAACTCAAGTAGGAACACATTTGAACAACCTTCAATGGTTTTCAGGAGGCTAACCAAAAACCTAGGTACAAATAGGAACACAACTAATTGTTCTACCTCATCAAGACTTATGATGCTTCCTTTCGTTGTGCTATATGTTCTTTACTATGTTTTTGCATTACATAATTTATGTAGGAATAATCACATACCAGTGAACAGAACATACCACATCTCATTCTTATTTTTCACACCACTTTGAAATGCTGAAATCCACACTATATTTCAAAACAGGCCCACTATGAAACTACATCACACAACTAAAAGCAAAATGCCACCACAAAATGCCACCATAGCTCCATGCGGCCCCCATTGTTGGTGATGATGAGAGGTTTATGGGTGTCCTCCAACCCTCGATGCCTCCATCCTCCGATGCCTCCATCCTCCAATATCATGCTACTAGCTCAACAAAATGTGAACATGAAGCACATCTGTTTTCACATTGAACTTAATATATCTTGCCTCCCACAATGTGAAACACTTTATTTTTCCGGATGTCAAGTAACATCGAAAATGCATCCGTGAGAAATTTTTTTGTACAATCTTTGACTCTTGACTTGACTTGACCGTAATTACTCTTTCATTTTGACAATGACAATAAGATTTGACAATAACTCACAGATTTGACAATGACTATTTTGTATCGGACAAGAAGACTTGACTAAATTAAAAAGTAATAAAATGAGATTACTTTTTAAATGAAAATGAGTGTTAAAAATCCTAAAATCACCTATATGGAATTATTTTTTATGACACTTAACTCTAAATGAAACTAACACAAAATAATTTAAAGAACATAACCTAGATGGTATAAAATGGTCTTATTGACTCATAATTTTAATAATGACTACAAAACTTGACAATAACACTATATTTACATGATTAATGACCATGACATCACGATTATTTGAGAATGCGAAGACTCTCAAAAAAAACTAATGACCTATTCACTTATATTGAACAACAATTGACACATGAAACTAATAACTAATAAAATTCCAATCTATTGTATACCTCAGATTCCCAAAACAAATAAACCCGAAGGTTTGTAATACAGAAATTCAAAAGACCGTGGTTTTGAAATTTATTCTCCAACAAATTAAAAATGCATGTAGTCAGATTTAAGAGAACTTGCTGCAGAGTGGACAGGGTAGAACAAAGCACGGCTATGGCAGAAGACTTATTCTAATGATGGATGGAAAATGAGATGCCAAGTATGAGCTCAACGCTAGAGCACAATCTGAGTTGGAAAGATATGAATGCATGCAATGAAAAAATGTATGTAGGTGCCTACCAAAAAACTGAAATAGATCCAATGCAGGTTTCAATGTGAATCTTGATGATTTTGTATTGAACAGTGAATCGATCCAAGATTCAGAAACTTCAATCTTGAAAGTAAAAATATTTTGAAACCCCTTCTTACTTCTTCCAACACTTCTGTTATGGCTGTCATGATCAAGTTTGTAGTTGTGAATCATGAACCATGCAAAACAGTAGGTGATGAAATTTTAGATGGTTTTTTTTTCATGTAGATTAACTATGATATCAAGCCTTCAAGAATAAAATACTAAATTGTTGAACGATATCCTTCATAACATGATAGAGATGTGACCCATCTATGCCACATTGATTCAAAATATGATATGTATCAGAATGGTACATAGTGATAGAAAATATTGAAAAACTACAAAGCACTCCTAATCCAAAAATATACACTTAGATTAAATTTGAAAAAAATATTACATATGCGGGGCAATGAACAAAAAGGATGTTGCTACCCCTTGACAAGTTTCAAAACTCCATAGCCTTCACATGACCTACTACGGTACCAAATGAAAACTTGGATCATACTGCAAGTATTTTACATAAGAATAATCCTTCAATATATTGATACGAGAGTGTTTTCATATGTATAGGATTAGGACATCCTATTCTTAAGCTCAAGATTCCTATAAACTCTCAACTACATAACCACCCTAGAATCTCTCACAACTATTTTACGGGTGTTCACACAACCACCAAACCTATTTACATATTAAATATTTATGATTTTTTAAACAACTCCAACTAATATATTATTGTTTATATAAAAATAATATAACTAACCAATTATTATTTACCTTTTTGTAAATATAATGTAAACATTATATTTCCTAACAAAGGAGTAGTAAAAGTAGTCTTGTGTTGATTTAGGGTACTGATTTCCACTTGATTGTATCCAGAGAATCCATCAAGCATAGACAACATCTCAGAGCCTGTGACAACTTGAAAAATTTGATCCATCATGGGGAGAGGATAGTTGTCTTTCAGAGAGGTGTGATTCAAATTCCTGAAATCCACATAGATGAAAATATCACCATTATTCTTCCTGATAGGCATAATGTTGGCAATCCATGTTGAATGATGTATAGGAAAATAATATTTGCCTTAAGTAACCTCTGGATCTCTTGAAAAATAGTTCCAACAACCTTGGGATTGTATTTCCTTTATTTCTTCTTGAATGGTTTGATCCTAGGTTTCAGAGGGATAAAGTATTGCATTTTCTTTGGCTAGAAATCCTTGATATCATCATATGAATAAGAAAGAACATCATCATACTTTTTAAATAGGTTTATTGCTTTCTTCTTCTCTTCTTGAGTGAATTTTTTCCAATGTTCACCATCTTGGGTTCCTCATGACTTCCAATATTAACCTTTTCACACTCAATAGATTGTCGAGCACCTTGAGGAGCTTTAGATTTGATATACCTATCATGCTTATCAAATAGATCTTCCAAACTCACTAGGCCTTTAGGGATCTTGTTACCTTTCAATTTGATGTAGCCATCTTGATCCATCTCTTCCTTGATGTCACCTTCATTAGAGGGCACATACTCTCTAGGCAGAGCTTCACTTCCTTCAAAATACAATTGATCAAAATTACCCTTAAGCTCCAAGAAAGAGAGCAAATGTTGATCATCATTAAAAACATGCCAGTTGCTTGCATTATCTAGTACACTGGGCCTATGAATCATTTCAATGGTAAATTTCTCTTGAGAGAAATCTGGGTGAGGAATCAACAGAGATCCTGAGATAGCTAGAGAATCAGCTCTAGTATTCTTCTCTCTTGGCACAACTTCAATGGAGAAAGCATCAAGAAACTCAATGGAATCCTAGACAAGGTTTCTATAATGTTTCAATCTCCTATTCTTGACTTGGTAAATATCCCTTACCTATTTCACAATCAGCTCTGCATCTCCATGAGCACAAAGATTATTCACTCCCATTTATTTTTCCATGTTCAATCCAAGTATGAGTGCCTCATATTCAGCTATATTATTTGTATTTTCAAAACAAAGCTTGAATGAAAAAGGATGAATCTTCCCTTCTAGAGAGGTTAGCACCACACCAGCCCCAAAACCAGTTGAAGAGCAGCTTCCATCAAATTCCAAAGCCCAAATGCCATTAGGATCATGAATCACTTCCTTAGGAGGTTTTTCCTCATCTTGTGACATGATGTTGGGCCCCTAATATAGCTACCAAATCTTAAAGGTGCATAGGCGTGCATGGCCGGAGGAGCGCGCAAGTGAAGGTGCGCAAGGTAGAATTCAAAAGGGGTTCTTGGAGAACCAAGGACGTGTGTGCACATAAAGAAGAATTCAACACTTAGCTGTTTTTGGCCTTTTGGACAGAACACATGAAGAACATGTTCCATTTGGATAAGGTTCTAGCTTAGCGACAGGGTGTCCTGGAAGGAATATACCTTGTGATAGGAAGATCAAAAAAGCTAATCATGACATGGAGAGGCATGCACTGGGGTGACCCACACCTTGACACTTGGGGCTAGATCTGAGGTTGTAGAGGAGTTTGTTAGAGCTCAGATGCCTATTTATATGCGCGCCCTTGGCAAAGAACGAGAGACACAAGTGAGGTAGCGGAGCTCTGTAGAATTACTGCAAGAACTATGGGATAGAATGGGTAGATGATTCTAGGAAGGATGTAATGAGGGAATGGGGAATGAAAATTTTGTTTTGTGAGCATACATGTATGGATCCAGATATGGTGTATGACCATGGTCTACCTCTCTATGATGCTTTGTAGTAAGACTATGAATGAATATGATAAGGTTACCACTATGTTTATATTAAGATCTCCTTCCTGTATTATTTACATGTTTCTACTATGCTTTTGATCTTGTATAATCATGAACCTTACTTGAATGTTAGTCTATTTGTGGATTTACAACTTCTTAGTTCTATTAATTATGTTACATGCTTTGCTTTGTTATGACTGAAGGGGTATAAAATTTGTCCTGAGCTCTATAGCTTCTTCATGTCCATTAAATCACTAAGTTAGAATCATGAATTATGCCTACCACTAGACTCACATAAAATAGAGACTTGACTCCCACTCATGTGCCTTGGGTGAGCGCCCAGTGCCGTGGGTGATAGGCCAGTGTGCATGAGGTTCCCTTGTTCTTGGTGGGGTGAAAAAATGACTACATCTTGGTTCTGTTGCCGGGACCTCTTTTCGAAGTTATAGTGGAACATGGCATACATCATGACCTGTGAAAAAAGTGATGGTGGAGCACTTAACATTTGAAGGTGTTGAAGATTGGTTTAAAAACACGGAGGATGAATTCACTCAGAGATTTAATATTGGACCTAGGTTTAACATGTGAAGATGGGTGGATGAAACTCTTTATCATGAGTTGTACGAAAGCTTCTTCTGCTGTCTCCCAGTAGAGTTATTTAAATGGCTCTTAGCTTATACATCTAGATCAAGGATGTATTATAAGCCACACCCTTGGACCCAAGAAACATATCAGAACTTGTAAGATGTTGATCTAACATGGACCCATGCTATAGATCATTAGTGGAAGGGAGTATTGACTAGCTACACTCTGGAATATGCCATTTCCACGTATTCCTATCCAGAAGTTGTTGAGTTTGAGTTTTTGTGAGAGCCTAGAGGATCATTTCTGCGTGTTATCCCCCTTGCGATCAAAATCTTGATGGTAACCATGGGTTTAGAGGCATTTCCTATGGCGGCTAAACCACTCTGAGAACTTGGTGAGGAAGCCAGGTTGGGGAAGGATGGCTGGTATAACGATTGAAAAGGAAAGGGAGGAGAGACGACTCAAGTATAACGAAGTGTGTGAAAGGGAGATCAATAGATAGCATAGGATTATAAGTGGGTTATGGAGCCAAACATGGTGGAAAGGAGTTGAGGTTCACGCGGAGGATGTGGAACCCAAACAGTCTATGATACCCCATCTTGGTAAGCACAGGAGAGAAAACCTTGCAGCTTCTAATGAGAGTCCGTCATGTAGAGAAAGAAGAGTCATTGGCATGCATCTAACCCCACCTAGTGACCAAACCTTGGTGCTTGGTTTGTTTGAATGAGGGAAAAGTACAGTTGATCCATTTGATATTAGTAGAAGTAACCGATCGGCACCCAGAAGATACAACTTCTCATTTGGGACTTCTATGGCTTCACACACTATTCTAGTATTTGGTGGAATGTTTGGACAAGGCACATATCCAGCTGGTTTTGGAAGCGCGTTAGGAAGTGGTGGAGGAAATACGACTGGGAGTGGCACTAGTTCACAAACTATCAATGCACAATTCAGTGGAATGATGGGAGCGTTTGGCACAACAAACACGGGCCCTGTACTTAACATAGGAGGATCTGGAGGTGGAAGTGGCGGAGCTGGTGGCTCAGGATCTAGTGGATCCAGTGGAGGAGGAAACATCGAGGAAACCAAGGGACTGGATTGGGAGGACAAGGACCTCAGCCACCTCCTCAAGTATTTTTCGAGATGTCTCTACACTTACCAGATTACAGTGGGATAGAAGATGCCACAGAACATGTGCATAAGTGCGAGCTGCTATGGCACATGAAGGGGATCACGACCCAAGATCGAAAGGCCAGTCAATTTGTGATGACCTTGCAAGGACATGTGCATAGTTGGTATAGAAAGTATGACCCTCATCGATCTGTTGTGCATTATACGATCTTTGAGAAATGTGTTCTTGGTATAATTCCACAAACCTAAGTTTGAACAGAAGAGCATTAACTCTCTCAAAGAAATCTAGTAGGAAATGGAAGAGAGTGTGTGGGAATATGATGCGCACTTTAAAAATCTATTGTCTAAAGCTGTCTTAATATATCCACCCTTCACAACATGGTCAGTGGTTTGTTGGAGGGTTGATCACACCCTTTAGGAGGGCTTTATCTCATAAAATGTTCATGGACTGCGTGTGTGTTGGAAGTTGCTTTACATGCTAAGGCGGTTGGTAGTTTTGACACTAGTGTTAGCCCATTTCTTGAGGCTCGAGATCACTACCATGGCTAAGTGATTGGAGAAATTATCTGCCAACATAGTTCCAAAGATTCACGATAGGATATGGTGCATGGATCTTAACATAGAAGGGCACACAAAGGATAATGGTGGGATATGTACTTAGAAGGTGGTACCGTAGCATGTGATAAACTAAAAATATGTCATGGGGACCATGATGCAAGTAGGTGCCCCTATTGCAGCGTGTGTCTGTAAAAACATGTCTTATTATTGCAAGATATGTACCTCAACCACACATGACACCATGGATTATAGATTGATTGACCGATTCATGAGGTAATTGATCTAGGTGTGTGCAGATTGGCATTGCTAGTATTTCTAAAGGAGATTAATTTTAGTATAAAGAGCATGGAGATGGAGGTGCATGTAGAAGAGGGTTTCGCGGAGGATTTCATGGTCATGGTAATGCGGGGAAGACGTGAGTTCCCACGTGGAACATGCTTTAATTGTGGGGCCATAGAAAATTATAAGCATGAATGTATAGATCTTCTACAATGCTCCTAGTGTGGAAAAAAACATAAGTACGAAGAGTGCCCAGAGTTATATGAACATATGAGTCAACAAAGTACCAAAAAGATAAGGGCAGCGGCATGGTGAGTATTAAGAAGGCTGATGCACAATGGCTTCTGTGAGTAATACGTGAATCAAAACTAGAGCTTGTTATGGTAACAACAAGGTCGAAGTCCACGTGTGCAAGAGGAAGAGCCTAGGTAGAAACCTCTAGTTTCAAAGGAAGAAGTAGTACATGGGAAGTATCCAAATATGGCTCACCAGAAAGAAGTCTACCAGGAAACCATGGATGTAATTCGAAGCTTACAAGGGGAGATCCAATGCTTAAAAGAGAAAACTAGAAAAGATGAGCAAAGAAGACTCAGTAAAAGCACCAAAGGATGACTTGGATGAGGTTAAGGAGGTGTGTAAATTTACGAGGCAAGATAATATTATTCCCTGCTAGGAGCATGGTTGAGAGAAAAGGTGCCGTGCACTAGGAAGAGCATGAAAGGTATATCTCGTATGAAAATCTCCCACCTCACGGCCTTGATTATGACAAAGAGATTACCTTGAATGCAATAGTGGATGGATGGTTGCTTGATAACATCTTCATTGACATAGGTGTGGAGGTTAATGTTCTCACTCTAGATTCCGGCATTAAATGGGAAGACATGCATTACAACCATCTTCAAATGTGTTGTATATGACAAATAAGACAAAGGAAATGCCCTTAGGTGTCTTAAAAGATGTGACCATTACCATTCGGGGACTAAGTTCACCTGGGATTTTGAAGTCTGGTGCTTGCCGAGGTAGATAATTTCCCAGTGTTACTTGGGCACCCGTAGTGTTATAAGAATAATGCAAATCTTTGGTTTAACAAGGGGTACATAAGATTTGAAAATAAGGAAGAGAGGGTGATTATACCACTTGCTGATGGAAAGTCCACTCCCTATCTCGAACCCCGGGGAGGAAGTCCTGGACACAATATATGTGCGCTCCATAAGAGATCCAGAGAGACCATCCACCCTACGAAGGATTCATCATGTTTGATGATGCTCAATCATCGGTAATGATACTACTAGTATAGCATGAAATAAGTGGGCGACATCGACATGATTGGTGACCAAGGTAACCTCGGCGTGTCTGATTTGGCACATGGGAGGAAAGGCAATAACCAAGTATTGGGGATGCATACCCCGAGGTATTTTGAGAGAAATGGAAGCTCAATGGAGGGAGGACAAGCGGAGAGGTATGATGGGTTATGCTTTGACACGCATAGTAGTGAGGTGATGGACCGCGCATAGTGAAAACTTGTTGGAGTGGTGTGAAGTTAGAATTGTGCTCACTGTCTGATTCTCAAAGAGCACCATACCCACCACTATCAAGGATTACAATGGCAATGGACTCACCTCTTCCCACATCCAGGCATGTGAGAGGGTCTAGGGAGAAGGCGCAGAAGCATTACCACCCTCCCTTTGGATGCACAAGCTATATTTGACACTACAAGGTTGTGCGTGCGCTTGGTAAATCCATTCTAAAACATGCCACCAAATGGGAAATTGGCAGGAATTGGTGGTTTACTTGGTTCACACATTCGAGTACCAAAGTACCATGCAACCGGTTGATGAGGTGTTACAAGCTATCAAGTGCCTCACTCTAGGGGATTGTGCCATGATGGAAGATAGGTTAGTAGACTTATTTTGTGGACCTAGCTTGGAAGTGTGGTTCAAAGAGGAGGAACCAGAAGACATATAATTCGAGCACACGTGTGCTGAAAAGGAGAAAGGAAAGATGGTATACGTTGTTGATGGAGAGGAGATGGAGAGCCTGAATGTTGACCATTCGGTTGGAACATGCAAAGTAGTTGATAGTGCGAGATGCATGTGCACGCATATCATGAACCACTCAAAACCAAGAAAGTTAACATTGGCTCGAGAGAAGGAGCCCAAGGAGGCTATCATTGGGGACTACTGGTTAGACAAGGAAGTATCAAAGATCATCAATATCTTACACAAATTTGAGGATTTATTCCCTGTGTGGATACCATGAGTTGAAAGGCATCCACCATTCATGGGGAAATGAGGATAAAGTTTAAGATGGTGCACGCTCGGTCGGGGAAGAGACCTTATAGGATGAATCCCAACATGCGTGTAAGGGTTAAAGAAGAGCAAAGAAAAATGATAGCATCCGATATCATTGAGGCGTGGAGGAATCAAAATGGATAAGTCCAATGATGATTAGCATAAGGAAGGATGGGTAGATTAGGATATGTGTGGATTACAGGGAATTGAACGCTATTTGTATCATAGATCCTTTTCCCACCCCCTTCACTGAAGAGATTTTGGAAGGAGTTGCTGGGCATGAGGTCTATTCCTTTATGGATGGATTCTCGGGATATCACCAAGTAAGGATTTCCAAGGAAGACCAAGATAAGAGAAATTTTTCCACCGAGTGGGGAAGCTTTGCATACACAATCATGCCCTTTGGATTGAGGAATGCGCCCGCTATATTTTCATGCATAGTGGTACAAGCATTTAAGGACTTCATCCACAAGTTCCTTCAAGTATATTTGGATGACTGGATAGTGTATGGGTTAGTTAGGGACCATTTTGATAACTTGAGATTGATTTTTAAAAGATGTCGACAGTTGAAGATTTCACTCAACATTAAGAAATGTGTCTTTGCAACTCCTTTTGGAACATTGTTGGGGCATATCATATGCAAAGAGGGCTTACTGGTGGATCCCATGAAAGTTGCAGTTATTATGGGATTAGGGGAGCCCACCAGCCAAAGTGCCATGCGTGGATTTCTTGGACACACTAGGTACTACAGAAAGTTCATTAAGGGATACGCCAAGATCGCCGCACCTTTGGAAATATTGCTCAGACATAAGAGTGCCTTTCAGTGGGGAGAGACGCAACAGAGGGCATTTGAAAGCTGTAAAAAGAATGGCTTATCACCACACCTATTCTATGATTCCCATCCTGGGATAAGCCTTTCCATGTCCACATGGATGCCTCTCGTACAAAAATGGGAGCCATTATTTCTCAACCAGGATAGGGATTATTGATTGTCCCTTGTGTTTTGCAAGTAGAAAGTTGACACCAGCAGAGAATATAATTATACAATGACCGAGCGTGAGGAATTGTCAATGATTTATGCCCTCCACAAATTTAGACAATATCTACTGGTGACTCCCTTCACATTCTACACTAACCATATGGCCTTGAAGTATCTAGTAAACAAAGCAGTGTTGCAAGGGCGCATATGCCGTTGGGTACTTTTATTTAAGGAATTTGAATTCAAAGTGGTGGTAAAACTGGGAAAGAACAATTGTGGGCAGATCATTTATCAAGGATTGATTTGGGAGAGGATGTGCAAAGTATCAAGGAAACCATGCGGATGCATAACTATTTAGGTTGTGGCATGCGCCCTCGGAGTTAGAAGACATTGTTGTTTTTCTCAAGGAAGGTGTGGTGCCCGAAGGGATGAATGCACTGGAAAGAAAAAGGTTAGCCATACACACCACGCCCTTCATGTTGATCAATGGGGATTTGTATAAAATGGGCTGCGATGAGGTTTTACACCGGTGTGTATTAGAACATGAATGCATGGCCATAATAGAAGAAGCCCATGGTGGGATTGCTAGAGGACACTATGTGGGGAATGCAACCACGTGTAAGATCCTAGTCACCAAACTATGGTGGGAGACGATTCACCAGATTGCATTGAGTTTTTCAAGGCCTGTGACCACTACCAGTGCCTTGGTAAACCTAGAAGAAGGGATGAGATGCCCTTGCACCCCATTTCCAGCACAAAACCTTTTGAAAAATGGGCAATAGATTTTGTCGGACCAATCTCACCAGTTGCACGAAGGAGTAACTCGCAGAGTATATTATTACTTGTACTGATTATTTGACAATGTGGGTAGAGGCCACGCCCACTAAGGATTTCACCATAGCCATAACTGCTATATATTTTTGTGGGAGAACATTATAAGCATGTATGGGTGCCCATTAAGTTTAAGAAGTGATAGGGTCACTCACTTCTTAAATGAAACCGTCAGGATTCTATTGGCAGAATTCATGGTAGCCCACCATAAGACTACCCCTTATCACCCTCAGGCAAATGGGACTGCAGAGGCATTTAACAAAATCCTTAGTCACACATTGACTAAGATATGTGATGTGGGTAGGTAAGATTGGGATGACAAGGTATTAGCAATTCTTTGGGCATACAAAACAACATATAAAAGGTTGAACAAGGCCACACCATTTCAATTGGTGTTCGGTGCGGAGGTTGTTTTACCAGTTGAATTTATGCTACCATCACTGCGTATAGTGCACACAGGAGGGTTGGACGATGAACAAGCATTGGAAGAAAGAATAGATGAATTGATAAAGTTGGATGAAAGGCACTCACTAGCAAGATGGAGCCAAACAACTGAGAAGGCAAAGCAAAAGGCATGACATGACCGCCATATTAAAAACAAATAGTTTGAGGTTGGCCAGATGGTATTGCTATATGATTCAAAATTTCTACACCATCTTGGAAAGTTGAAGGTGCATTGGTTGGGTCCTTATGTAATTTCATACATCCTTGATTCAAGCGCGTGCCAGTTACAAGCGTTGGATGGAACAAAATTACCTGGACACTTCAATGGGAGTAGGCTGAAGCCCTACTATAAATAATGCTTCTTGGTGTTTGTAAATAAGGTAGTTTTTCCAGTTAGCTTAGAATTTCCTTTTATGCTTTTCCTTTCTTGTATTTCCCTTTCATGTTGTTGTTTTGTTTTGTGCCTTGGGCCAGTAACCTTATTAATTTTTAAACTTATGAATGCGCAGAGGACCACACATTGATTTAGTGTGGGGTGAGGTGATAAAGGGAAGCATGGAGTTATTTTGCCAAGAGGATTGGGTTGGTAGACCATTTGAATTGGCCCTATTGAAAAGATGCATTAGGAGAAAAGAAGGCAGATGGGTGGAAAAATAAGGTTACATTGGAAATCCACGTACAAGGAGAAAAAGCACAAAAACACGAGGTAGGAAAAAGTAAGAATCATGAGGATGGAAGAGGTGCCTTTGGCACTGGTAACACGTGCGTAAGAGTCTTCTGTCAAGATGGATTGTTTGCATGCAGAAGGTTGGAAAAATTTTCACGTAAGGATTGGGTGCGGGTGGAAGTAGTTTCGCACAAGGATTGGGCATGGGTGAAAAAAATTTCGCGTAAGGATTGTGCACGTAAGGAGAAGCGTTGAAGTCAGGTTTTGTTTGGAAACACCGCATTAAACATGGTCGTATAGTGGTAGGTAGCCTAGCCTTAAATGCGTAAAAGTGGAAAAACCTATAAATACAAGAGTGGGCATTTCATTATTTCACTTTGTGAAAACAAGAAGAGTGATTTTCTTTCAAGAGCTAGGGTTTGAAATGACTCGTGTGAAGGAAAATCCCAAAAACTTAAGTGAAATCAGTCCATTAGATCTACAAACTAGAGTAGAAGTGATTCACGGGTGTGAGGAACATTGTGAAAGAGCACTATGATTGAAGGAGGAAAATAAGAGATTAGGGTTTGTGTTCTAGGGCACAGGCGCATGAGGAAAAATATCAAACAAACTTGCAAGTTAACCAGGGAATGAAAGCAAAGGGTATAATGATAGCCACAAAACTAGTAGGAAAACCTACAGAACAATCCAAGAAGGGAAAGGGTAAAGGAAAAGGGAAGAAGAAACAAGAGGAAATACCCTTAGATACGAACAAAGAATGGTATTCGGAGATGTAATACCTAGATGGGGTTTTTCTAGGGCAAGAGTGGGAGTCCCACATAAGATAGATGACCGTGATTAACTACAATCACCGGTCAAGTATAATCATAAAGGAAATGGCACTGGAGCTGGTGCACCCCATAAATAAATGAACACCTGATGGGTTGCCAATCTGATGACGTGGTCAAGGTGAAAATGGAGAAGGTAGGGCTTCTCCAACTTTACGAGTTGCCATATTTTGGGAAGCCCGAGTACTTGTACCAATGGCTGATGATGTGCGTACACGAAGATTTATTCTGCTTCGTAGGGCACAAAATGCGCATAACTCCCCAGTTAATTTCACACTTCACAGGCCTAACCTATGTAGGGGACATGCTCATAGATGACCTCTAGGATGAGGAGGTAATCAGGGAAACCATAACATCCTAGGAATTGAAGAAGGGATCAAGGTACTATGACATCTCGGATATCAGTGATCCGGTGATGAAGATGGCCACACACCTTATCTCCAAGCTGAATGGACAAGAGAGGTGGACCCAAGTGAGCAAGCCCTAGCTGAATGTTTGTAGGAAGGTTACAGAGGGCATCGTATACAACATCTCCCAGTACATAGTAGATGAAATCATAAGCAACATGGAGAATGGAGGAAAAATCCTATTTGGGAACATTCTGATGACAATTGTGTTCTCAGAAATCGGGGTGTTGGATGCATCCAAAAATTCGTGTGGGAGTACCCTACTGAAGATCCCTCACCTGCAAAGAGATTTTAGAAATACACATGTGAATCAATGACAGGGGTACACAAGGCACACTTAGAAAAAAAGGTATAAGTGCCTTAGGAACACATTCGGGGCTGAATGGCGGATCCTTGAACAACTCCCTGCGGAAACCGAAGGAGAAGTAGATTTTGCGGTCTATCAACACTTCTGCATTGACAAGTTCATCTTCGTGGATGGTAGTTGGAGTCCATGGTGCAAACTCCCATTCTTGTTTACTGTCCAATTTTTCCAAGCGGTGGTAAAAAGATACAAGGAATCAAAGAAATTAAACCTAGAGTTGTCCACCCTTGACAGAGAGCACAGGGAAATGAGAAAGAAGTTGGTCTACCCAGAGAAGCATGCGTACGTTGAAAGGTAATTATTGCAAGATGTGCATATTGTAAGGCCATTGACCTTACCTATTAATGGGAGCAATGCCACAAGGATCTACCTGCGCATATAAGGCCAAAGTTTGAAAAGGGTGCATACATGGAAAATGAGATATCCATCCCGGATGACCCTATTGGTAGGAAGAAGCCCATGCTAAAGCGCAAGAAGAGGGAAGATAAGGAAGAAAAAGGGCGGTGGAGAAGTAGAATGTAGATACTGTAGGGTCGAGTACCTACATCCGGAAGAAGAGGAGAACGGTGGTCAGGGAGAAGACCGGAGCCTACGAAGCCACCATCCCCTGAAGAACCCTCAGATGAAGAGAGGAAAACATCCCCAACTCCGAGTTTTCTATAAAGGAAGAAGAACAAGGGATAGAGGAACAAGAGTCTGAAGATACAGATGACCCGAATGCCTATATAGGTGAGAAGGATGATGATGAAGGGGAAGAGTTGGAGGTGAATCAAGAACCTATTGATGTCCATGATTCGAGAGGAGAGGGAGCAGAGGATACAAATGATGCTTTCATCTTTGTAAGGAGGAAGGGTGCCCAAGGGGAGGAAGGTGTGCGAGTGAAGAAAGGAGTGAAGGGGCAAGTACTAAGGGGCTAGATATGCCCAAGCTCACTCAGGAGGAAGTAGATGAGAAAGTGACAAGGGAGGTAGAGAAGATAATTAATACCTTGGTCAAAGAGGAGTTGGAGTGTAGCGCGGAGCTCATACTCAGTGAATTCAAAGAAGAGTAGAGGGAGAAGAGTGTGGGTAGCACAAAAGGTTCAAATCTTTCAGTAACTATTCCCAAGGGTGTGCACATGGGAAGTTAACACGCAGAAGGGGGAAGAAAAATGATGGGATACATTGATGACCCTGACAAAGTTTTGCGTGCACATTTCCAGGGTACCATGCCCACTAAGGAGCTCACCACCATGGAGTCCTTTGATCCTGAGGGTGGGTACCCATGCACAAGGAAGATGCTATCATGGGCATTTGACTCCCACCTCAATGAGCCTGAGTTTGAGGTTAACCAAGGAGTGGTCTTAGCACTACGAAGGAAAGGGGGACAACCCCATTGTAAACATGCAACAACTATTAGATGAGAAAGTGTGTAATGTGCTCAACAAAGTCTCTGTAGAAATTGAGGCTAGGCTCTTCTGTAGAAATGACAGGGTTAAGGTCTTGGAGGACCTATTGGAAAAGAGGAAGGAAAAAGTAGTCAAGCTAACGAAGGACCTCAGCCTTGAGAAATTAATCATCGCTCAACTATAGAGGGAGCTTCAAGAGGAAAAGGCCGAGAGTGCATGTCGACACTAAAATTTTCCTCCATAATTTCTATTTCATTAATGTATGTATTAGGAATAGGATGTTGTTAAGTGTAATTAGTAGTAGCGTCTGATAGAAGATAACGGCACCGTCAGTATGGTGCCGCCAATAATGTGGAGTACGGTAACAGTCAAAGTACAATAGGAATGTTGTAAAAAGTAAATATTTGTCGTAAGTGGTCCGGTAATGTTAAAATGTCAAAGTTTGGGTAATTAGAGAAGTAGGGTCTACATGATTAGGAATTAGAAATATTATATTGGTAATAAGGAAAAGGAGTGAGGTCATAAATATTTTGTGTATTTTATTTGTAAAAAGTCTAAAAATGTGGAACCCATGTAAAATGATAAGGTTTATCTTATCTTAACGAGATAAGCTTACATGTACGAGATAAGAGTTAAGGTATGGAATATGATTCGTCAGAGTGGATTTCTTATCCTATCTTAGAGATAGGATGGATAAGCTTGGAAGTTCTATAAATAGAGAGGCCACCCCCCTCATTTAGCATAGAAAGAAGTAGTGAGAAATATTGTAGGAAGTGTGCGAAGGAAGCCATCAGTTAAAGGTGTGTTGAAGAAGCCATCAAGAGGTGTAATTGTAAAGTTTCTCCCATAGTCTTGTTGAAGTATCTCATGGGTGAGATTGTAACAGTTTCATGTTAATATTATAATTTATTTTGATATTTCAGATTTTTCGTCATTCTGTCTTATCATAGTCAATGGTATTCTTGTGTTCGGTTGTTGTTTTGTTTCCAGATTACATCCACCAAACTAAAGGCTGTGCATTAGTAAATAATCATAAAGACGAGGAGTTCCCTGGTGAAGAATTATCATAGTGCCGGATTGCTGATGATATTTTGGTTCCGTTGCCGGTTTCATTCCTCGTTGGTGGATTTTCTGGAGAGATATTCCCACTTAGTCAAAAATTAATTGGAGGGTAACCTTGTTTTTACTGTGCATAGTAGTTACCATGGTAAAGTCATTTTTACTGTGCATAATAGTTACCATGTTAAAGTCATTTTTGCCATGAATAGTAGTTACCCTGGTAAAGTCCTTTTTGCTGGGAATAGTAATTACCGCAGTAAAGTCACTTTTTACCGTGAATAGTATTTACCGCAGTAACTTCACTTTTTACCATGAATAGTGTTTACCACAGTAAAGTCAGTTTTTACCACAGTAAGTCAAGTTTTACCATAGTTTACCGTGGTCATTTCTAATTTTTGTAGAAAGGTGTAAAGTCACTTTCTAGTATAGTGATTCCAATTATTTGTGCACATAAGTCTTGTTAATTGTACTTGTGGGTTGGTATTTCACGGTGGTTACTTTTGAAAATGGGAAAGATTCCTGTTTTTTTAGCTCAATCTAATGAAGATGCTTCTTCTTTCATTCAAGAGTTTAAACGATCTTGTATTTGTAATGGCCTTATAAGAAGGGAACAATGGACTGAATTTTTTCCTACCTTTTTGGATGGTTCAGCACTTAGGTGGTTTGAAACACTAGGTGATAATGTGAAAAATTCATGGGATTTATTAACCGAAAGTTTTCTTGAAGAATTTGGTGAACAAAGAAATATGTAGATCTCATGATCAAGATCACAAAGCTATCCCAAGGAGAGAAGGAGAAGATAAGGGATTATCATGCTCGTGTTCTAGAGCTAAGGAGGAAGCTCGATGCCCAGATCCGGAAGGAAGGACTAGCGGATGGGTTGATGAATGGCGTGGATAATCTCCTCTGTAAGCACTTCATTCTTGGGATGAAGTCGGAGATCAGACAACGAGTGAAGTATGACCGCCCAACCACCATTGAACAAGTAAAGGAGATTGCAAGAAGGCAAGAAGAAAGCATGGAAGAGGAGCCCAAAGAAATTGTTGCTAAAGTAGAGCCTACACCAGCACCTTTGGTCCTGAATCCACAACCACTCCCGGTGAGCACAAATATTTCTCCTAATACATCTACTGAGTATGAAGATCTGCTCAAAAAGATGGGTCAGTTAACTATTAATCTTCTTCAAGGAAAGGAATTTAGTTCTCAGGGAGGAGATAGAGGTCCAAAGAGAAATATTTCTGAAGTTGTTTGTTATGGTTGTTATAAAAAGGGTCATTATAAGTATAATTGTCCAGATAGAGCTTCTACATCTGGTAAGGGAGATAATGATAAAGGAAAAGCACCTGTGAATTCTTTTGATGTAGTAGATAAGAGCAGAAATAATGAAGTAGATGTGTTTGTAACAAAAAGAAAGAAAGAAAAAGATAATCAAGATGGAAATGATCCTAAGAAGATGAAAGAAGAAACTAGTAAGAAACACATAGGAGAAGAAAGTTGGGTGTGTAGGATTTTCTCGATTTCGAGGGGCAAGGACCATACTCCATCTTGGAAGATCTATCCAAAAGGCCTCGCAAATATTACATATGGTCAACTCTTGGCTATGTCTTCGAAAAGGCGGGAGTTGCGAGGTGGAATCAATGCTCGAAGAAGGAAGGAGGTTGAGGTCCATGTTTTGGAGGCAGAGAGGTAGATCCCTATGCTCCACAAGTGAGGTATTATGTAATGGTATTTCAATTCATGATGTCTTAGTTGATGGAGGTGCTGCGCTTATGTAATGACCGAGTCTGTAATGAATATGTTGGGTTTAAAAATTGATCGCCCTTCAACACTTATGTTAAGGTCATTAAATAAGGGAAAAACTAAACCAGAAGGTGTAGTTTCAAATGTGGCAATATCTGTTATGGGTGTTGTATGTGTGGTAGACTTTCAGTGATGAAAAATGGTACTTGCATTGCACCCAATGCTGCTGGGAATACCATGGCTAAGGAGAGTTCATGCAAGAAACTACCGGAATGAAGGTTTCATGACACTTGGATGTGGTAGAGAGAGGGTGAAGATAAACGTGATCCTCGACATCATAAAGCAGAACTCGTGGATTCAAGTGATGAAACCGATGATTGAACATCCTCACGATTACTCTAGCACTAGTGAAGTGGACACCGAAGATGAAGAAAGTGAGGTTGATGTTTGAGTCATGGATATTCTTCCATCCCACACCAACCCAGGACCCCATAAAATTATCTCGAAGAAGAAGTTGATGATTGTCTCCAACAAATAAAGATTGGTGATCTTTGTGATGGAGAGTGAGAAGGAATCCTACCTCCAGCTCTTTCGAAGGTACATACACCTATTCACTTTTGATTACAAGGAACTCCACCAAGTAAGTTGGGTAGAACATTGTATTGAGTGGTAGATGGTGCTAAGCCCATAAAGCAAATGCCATATAGAATGAATCCTAATTTTTCCAAGACCGTAAAGAAGAAGAAATAGATAAGTTGCTTGATGCGGGATTCATATTTCTTTGTGGAGAATCGAGAATGGGTTTCTCCCATTGTGATCTCAATAAAAAATAATGGGAAGCTACGCATTTGTGTTGATTAAGGAAGCTCAATAAGGCAACAAAGAAGGATCATTACCCTCTTCCATTTTCGATCAAATCTTGGATGAAGTAGCTGGCGGGAGTGCTATAGTTTCTTTGATGGATATAGTGGCTACAACCAAGTTCATATAGCAGAGAAAGATCAGTGAAGACCACGTTCACCACTCCTGGGGAACGTTTGCTTATAGAGTATGCCTTTTGGGTTGTGTAATGCTCCAAAGCAAAATTCCAGCGTTTGATGAATAGGGTGTTCGAACCCTACATTGGGACCTTCATCGAGTATTTCGGATGATTTTTGCATCTATGGGAGAAAGTTGGACCACCGCACTGAGATGGAGACAACATTTCAAAGGTTAGGTGAAGCACAAGCCTCACTAAACCCTCAACAAAATGTGTCTTTGGATGTTCTAAAGGTGTTTTGTTAGGGCATGTTGTATCCAGAGATGGTATTGGTACTGATCCTGATAAAGTTTCAAAAATCAAATATTTACCATTTCCTATGAATAGAAGTAAGTTGAGATCATTTTTAGGCCATGTGGGTTACTATAGAAGGTTCATCAAGAATTTCTCAAAGATTGCCTGACCACTAACCCATTCTTGAAGAAGGATGTTGCTTATGAACCAGGAAACAAGGCACATGAAGCTTTTGGACAACTGAAGGAAGCCCTGGTGTCTTCACCTGTTTTGAAGAATCCAGATTGGAGCAAGCCATTCATTGTGTACACTGATGCCTCAGATGTAGCACTAGGTAGTACTTTGAGCCAAAAGGATGAAAATGGGAATGAACATCCAATTTACTTTGGGAGCAGACAAATGAGCAGTGCTGAGGTAAACTATATGAATCGAAAAAGAGGCTCTGGGCTATTCATTTTGCTATAAAGAAGTTTAGAAATTACTTGCTAGGGCAGAAATTTATAGTTGTAACGGATCATCAGGCTCTGAAATATATTGTCAATAAGCCTAACCCATCAGGGAGGATAGCAAGATGGATAATTTTGCTACAAGAATTTGAATTTGATATTATAGATAGGCCAGGAAAGAAGCATGTCAATGCAGATGCACTCTCTCGAGCCTATGATGGTTTAGGATCATCTTGTGATGATGATGATTTTCCCGATGCAGCATTGTTCTCCTTGACACAATCCCTAGTGAATACATAGATATTTGGAATTATCCGAATGAATTCAAGTTTCTGATGGTGCCAATGCAAAGACTAAGAGAAAGATTACTCAAGCGATCGTCCATATTCTATTCGCATGGAGCATTATTTCGAATCGGGCACGATGACAAGACAAGAGGGCAGTTGGATGTGATCAAGGAAAGGAGCTGCTAGAAGAATTCTACAATGGTACATGTGGAGGGCACTTCTCTGGACAACTTACAGCAAGAAGGATCTTGGATGCAGGTTATCACTGGCCCACTCTTTTTAAAGATTGTTATAATTATTGTAAGACATGTGATATTTGTCAAACACATGGTAACCGTAAGACTTCATCAGCTCCATTATGTCCTATTCTTCCCCTTGGTCCCTTTGAAAAATGGGGAATAGACATTGTAGGTCCACTTCCAACTACATCACGTCAAAATAAGTATATTGTAGTTACCACAGATTATTTAACCAAGTGGGTTGAAGCTAGGCCATTGGCTTGACTTCCATGGATGAAGTGGCAAGGTTCATATATGAACGCATTGTCACCAGATTTGGTTGTCCATTAGAAATTGTAACAGATCAAGGAAGCCACTTCATTAATGAGGTGGTAGAAGCCCTAGTCAATAATTTTTCTATCAAGCATAGGAAGGCAACAACATACAAGCCAAGCACAAATGGACAGGTGGAACGAACAAATTTTGTGTTGTGTCAAATTCTAGCAAAAGATGCAGCCTTGCAGGTACATAAATGGGATAAAAGGATTCATGCAACATTGTGGGCATATAGGGCAACATCAAAGTCAGCAACAGGATACTCCCCATTTCAGTTGGCCTATGGCATTGATCCAATTCTTCCTATTGAGTTTGATATTCCCACTGTGAGAGTTATGAAAAATGAAAGGATGGATGAAAGTGATTCAGTAAAAGAAAGGTTGGTACATCTTCATTTGCTAGAGGAAATGAGGGAAATAGCAAAGGATACAAGCCATAAGAAGAAAATGAAGCAGAAGGAATACTTTGATCAAAAGATCCGATGGTCTCCATTTCATGTGAATGACTTGGTCCTAGTATATGATTCCAGATACAAAAAAAGAAGACAGAGAAAATTTCTTCCAAAATGGATGGGGCCCTACAAAATAGCAGCTGTGCATGAAAATGGTACGTACCGACTGGAGGAATTGGATGGCACTCCCATTACGAAATGGGTCAACCATGACAAGTTGAAGATTTTCCAAGCACCAGAATAGTCTACTCCGAGGACGGAGTAGAAGCTAGGAAGGGGGAAGATGTCGACACTAAAATTTTCCTCCATAATTTCTATTTCATTAATGTATGTATTAGGAATAGGATGTTGTTAAGTGTAATTAGTAGTAGCGTCCGATAGAAGATAATGGCGCCACAATACGGTGCCACCAATAATGTGGAGTACGGTAACAGTCAAAGTACAATAGGAATGTTGTAAAAAGTAAATATTTGTCGTAAGTGGTCCGGTAATGTTAAAATGTCAAAGTTTGGGTAATTAGAGAAGTAGGGTCTACATGATTAGGAATTAGAAATATTATATTGGTAATAAGGACAAGGAGTGAGGTCATAAATATTTTGTGTATTTTATTTGTAAAAAGTCTAAAAATGTGGAACCCATGTAAAATGATAAGGTTTATCTTATCTTAAGAGATAAGCTTACATGTACGAGATAAGAGTTAAGGTATGGAATATGATTCGTGAAGTAGTGGATTTCTTATCCTATCTTAGAGATAGGATGGATAAGCCTGGAAGTTCTATAAATAGAGAGGCCACCCCCCTCATTTAGCATAGAAAGAAGTAGTGAGAAATATTGTAGGAAGTGTGCGAAGGAAGCCATCAGTTAAAGGTGTGTTGAAGAAGCCATCAAGAGGTGTAATTGTAAAGTTTCTCCCATAGTCTTGTTGAAGTATCTCATGGGTGAGATTGTAACAGTTTCATGTTAATATTATAATTTATTTTGATATTTCAGATTTTTCGTCATTCTGTCTTATCATAGTCAATGGTATTCTTGTGTTCGGTTGTTGTTTTGTTTCCAGATTACATCCACCAAACTAAAGGCTGTGCATTAGCAAATAATCATAGCACGAGGAGTTCCCGGTGAAGAATTATCATAGTGATTCATTTGATGACAAGACGTGAAGTTTCCAAGAAGGTGGAACTTATCTCCCAAGATATTATCATGAAGCACCCAGACCTTAACCCTCCCACGTAAAAGTATGGATCCTCCTGGAATGCCTAGAGGACTTGACTTAGATCCTCACCATGGAAAGGTAGCCTTTGGCCTTGGAGTCAATTGAGGAGGTAGCTGCATGCTTGGAGAAGGAGGACAAGCTGAAGGTCATCATGCTCATGGATGAATACAACAAGGTTCTCATTGACATAAAAATAGCTGCACAAACCACGGGGTTGCCTATGACCATTGCGTGGATCAAGACAAGGTGACAGGCATGCTGCTTGCCAGCGATGAGGCCGAGCTGAAGGACTTCAGGGAAAAGAATAAGGGCAATAGAGCTGAGTGAGAAAAGATCCTAGCCAAAGTGGAAAAGAAGTCTGAAGCTATTGAGAACCGGCGAGTCTCAATCAAAACCCGGCTAAAAGAGCTCTATAAGGTCATTACGAGGAAGATGGATGCCCTAGAGGATCACACCAAGGAGATGGAGACTATGGTGGAGACCATTAACATGAAGGGGGAAGGGTTAACCTTCGATGAGGTGAGCACCTTGGTTGGCGATATCTGCACTAGAGCGTAGGATGAAGTCAGCACTTGGAGTACACTGGAGGCTGACCTGTGGTAAAATTTTCCCTTCTTCTTCTTTAGGAAATTTTCCCTCTATTATTTCTCTCCCCATTCTTTATTCTTTCCCTCCATTATTTTCCAAGGAAAATCCTTACAAAATTTTGTACTGCATTCTTTGAAAAGGTTCGGAGAGGCGAGAATAGGTGAAGTGTGGGGTAATGTTGGGCCCCTAATATAGCTTCCAAATCTTAAAGGTGCATAGGCACACATGACCGGAGGGAGCGTGTAAGTGAAGGCACGTAAGGTAGAATTAAAAAGGGTTCTTGGAGAACTAAGGATGCACGCGCACATGAAGAACAATTCGGGACTTATCCATTTTTGACCTTTTGGACAGAACACATGAAGAACATGTTCCATTTGGATAAGGTTCCAGCCTAGCGGCATTGTGGTGTCTTGGAAGGAATATACGTTGCGATAGGAAGATCCAAAAATATAATCATGACATGGAGAGGCATGCACCTGGGGTGACCCACACCTTGACACTTGGGGCCAGATCTGAGGTTGTAGAGGAGTTTGTTAGAGCTTAGATGCCTATTTATACATGCGCCCTTAGCAAAGAACAAAGACACAAGTGAGGTAGCGGAGCTCTGCAGAATTACTATGAGAACTATGGGATAGAATGGGTAGATGATTCTAGGAAGGATGTAATGAGGGAATGGGGAATGATTTTTTTTTTTTGTGAGCATACATGTATGGATCCAGATATGGTGTATGACCATGGTCCGCCTCTCTCTGTGATGCTTTGTAGTAAGACTATGAATGAATATGATAAGGTTAGCACTATGTTTATATTAAGATATCCTTCTGTATTATACGTATGTTTCTACTATGCTTTTGATCTTGTATAATCATAAACCTTACTTGAATGTTAGTCTATTGTGGATTTAAAACATCTTAGTTCTATTAATTCTCATTACACGCTTTGCTTTGTTATGACCGAAGGGGTATAAAATTTGTCCCTGAGCTCTATAGCTTCTTCATGTCCATTAAATCACTAAGTCGAGTCATGAATTATGCCTTCCACTAGACTCACATAAAAGAGAGACTCGGCTCCCTCTCGCATGCCTCGGTGAGCGCCAAAGTGTGCCCGCTAGGTTATAGGTCGAGTGCGCATGAGGTTACCTTGTTCTTGGTGGGGTGTAAAAATGACTACACATGATCATGTAGTTACCATGCCCTATATCTTCATAGAGTATCTGTGATTTTGGATCATCAGTCTTTTACACAATGTATTCGGTCTATTTCTCGGGTAGTAGTTTCTAAGTCTATGACACATTTACTCATTTTATGGCCAGCTATGAGAAGATTCACATAGAATGGTTCAATTTTATCATTAGGGAAGTGAATGCTGCTACAAGGCTTGATTAAGGTGAGGAAGAGAGAGTGGGAAAAATACCTTTAGAATTATTGGATGAAGCTTTGGATTTGGAATTAACAAATTTTACCATTTTAGCAAAGTATTTTGGATGGGTTTTGTAAAACTCTTCCTCTGAAATTTTGATTTTGGTATTTTTGAGGTGATCAATGATATCAAAAGATCCAGAGGTGGATCAGGCATCACTACCAAGAACATGAGAAAATTTTGATTTATCAACTTTAGGAATTTAAGGAAAAGAAGTTTTGGAAACAGAGGTAGAAGGAGGAGGATTAACATTACTCACCTTTTGCGTGGAGGTAGTGGGAATAGGATCTCCTCTTCTTGTAACCACTGGAATAGTTATAGGAAACTCCTTGGATTTCTTAGCAGGATGCATCACTTTTTCTTTTTGTTCGTTTTCTCCCGAGTCATAACAACATATGACTCACTATTCATCTATGCCACTCTTTCATCATATTCATCTTCATCATCCATACCTTCAAGTGGTAAGGAAATGAACTTGAGATCCACCAAGCTCCTCCAGTTCTTCATCAACCTCTTCTTATGGTTCTTCATAGAGTTTATTAAACTCCTCATCATCAGGTTCCTGAACTTCACAAGTTGCATTGACTAGAACCTTGATGGGTGGGCCTTTAATAGCCAATTTGGTCTGAGAAGGAGGTAACCAGTTCCTAGGCTGAAAAATATTTCTTGGAATATCTTGGTAAGGAGTATGTTGAGCCAATTGATTTTTAATGACAATGAGTTCATTTGCCAACTTCGCACTAAGCGATCACGAGTTAGCTCTAAGAGAGGGAGAAGAAGATTCCTTAGACTTGGAAGGTTCTCTTTTCAATTTACCAGACATGATTAGGTCATCCTCAACACTGATAGCTAACCATTGATCAACCTCTAGAGTTGCAAGGTTAGCTCTCCTTAGTGCATAACTCACTTCAGGTAATTGGGCATTGAGGAAGAAGAATTTTTGGATTTGATCTACATGACGAGTGTTCTGTGGAATTTTATGAATTAGCTTGTTGAATTTGGCCACAAACTCTCTCATGGGCTTGAATGGTTCCTTCTTGATATGAGATATTTGAGCTAATAGAGCATGCACATCTTCAGTAGGTTTGAAATGTTTCTCAAACTGAGTTGTCATGGTGTTCCAATTAGTGATCGACCCAGCAGGAAGATGATAAAACCAATCAACAACATTTTCCTGCAATGTCTCCACAAAATCTTGACAGAGACATCTTCATGTTCAACCCCAAGAATCCCACATGTAACAATGAAGGCTGCAATGTGTTCATCTGGATGAACCTTCCCATCACCCCGGAATTTGGGAAAAAATTTCTGTTACCCCTAGGCAACTCATGCAATTTATGAGGAAGAGGAAGAGGCCTAGCTTATTGTCCCCAAGGAAAAGGGGCTGCCATCTTTGGAAAAATTGATTACAGGGGAACTTAAGCACCAAAAAGTATCAAAACATGAAGATTATGAATGATTTGTTCTTGAGGAATGTTATTCTTAGAATTTTTGTCTTTAACAGGAGGTGTGCTTGTAGAATGAGTTCTTCTGTTCCTTCTTGTTGAAAGAAGAGAGAATTTTTGTTGCTACAGAAGTTGAAAATGGGAATCTTCTATTCTGAGAGCCTTCTTCCCATGTGTATACCGTAGATTTTCCAGACCAAAAATGATCTTGAAGTTGTTATTTTAGAAAGGGATATGTTTGAAACGAAATCCCCAATGGAGTCACCAAAAACTATTGGGTTTTTAAATGGTACTTTAACAAACCACAGTCAGGGGACAACAAGTCCCTCCTCTTTAATGGGAGAGGTTCCCTTATTGAAAGAAAGAAACAAAGATTATATACAAATGTATAACTTTCAAAGTGTGGATTCCTGATACTTTGAAATGTTTTATGCCCAAAGATCATCAATACAAAAGAATGGAAGAACTAAGGAGATGAGAGAGGAAGAACATAACAATAATTTTAGGAAATATAGATAGTAGAGTATAACCTTATATGTATTGATCAAAGGAGATGCATAATGGAATCATTTGTGTTTATAACAGATATAATTTCATAGACACAAAGTTCTCGAAATCATATTAACAAGAACAAAAAGTTTCTTATCATGCAAAGATGGATGATTCACAAATTTGAACAAGGAAAGAAGGAATAACAAAGGAAGAAAGGGAAAAATTATGTATTGATTACTTTCAAATCTATTACATCTACAGAGTACCAAGATCCAACAACCAACAATGGCATAGAGAACCCACTAAATAGCTTCCAAAAATGGTTACATTCGGTTACAAAAATGATGAAACTGATTCAAGAAACCGACGTCTGAACTTCTCTAACACCTTGGCCATTTCCATGCCTGGTGGAAAACCAGATGCATCATATCACAACCGTTCATCCTACTTTTGCAAACTTTGAATTTGAGCCATCCACGTGGGAGAGATTTAGCTGAAGTGGGTATAGGGAAATTTTTTATATTTTGTGCCTTTTAGAGAAATGACACTTGAACATTTTAGGCCACCCATCCACTTTTGATATGGGCTCTCCACATAGCTTCTCCTAGGCGTCGGTGTGGCCGTGGGTCACTTTATAACTTTTATGCCTTTCCGTAACAAAACCAAAATTCCAAAAGTGACCCAACAATCCACCTCCTCATTTCTCGATATAGGCATGACATGTGGCTTCACCTAACTCGGTGATGGAGTCACAGATCACTTTTACAATTTTAACTCTTTTCAAAGAAAAGATCAAAAATCAAATTTCTTCGCCGACCCACCTCTCTGCTTTGAGTTTTCAACACGAGCACAACATTTGACTTTATCCCTTGACATGAGTGGGGCCACGGGTCACTTTATAACTTTAAGCCCTTTATGGAACTAAAGCCAAAAATCCTAAAGTGCTTTGATGGCCCACCTCTCTGGTTTTGACTTAAAAATGGCCACGTGTTCCTTTGCGGGCCTTAGGCATTCTTTTTACATTTTATGCCTTTCGCCATAATGCCTCAAAACACAAAAGGACCCACCTTTCTCGCCACACAGCTTGTTTCATCCAATCAGGATCCTTTGGGCCATGAGGCCGATTTTAAACTTTTACAAAAAATAACAAAGTGAAAAGTTTAAAATATAAACACACCACACCGCATCCAATCAGAGATGTCCATGTATCCGCAGATGTCGGGACAAAATTTGATGCCCGTCATTCACGACTGTGGAAAAATAGAAATGAAAGTGAAAACCCTACTATTTGTGCCCGAATTTCATATTTTTCTCCATGGAATGAGAAACTACAAACAATACCAGGCTCGATGCAATCCACATCCAAAGAGAAGGATTGAAAACAACATTCGAATGAAGGAAAATATTTTCAAGCATCTAGACGAGGAAATAGAAAATACTTCAAACTGTGAAGACTGAAGAATTTTCAAGTGAAAGGGTGAGATTAAAACCGAGCACCCACGACTTCAAAGCATGAATTTCTCCAAGGCACCAACTCAAAATTCACAAAACTTGACTTAAAAAAGAGAGGAATTTTGAGGGCTTACAACACCACGAAAGTGGTTGTAGGAGGAGAAGATAGAAAATATGATTGGATAAACCGAACTAGATGAGATAGGATTATACTGAATGTGAAAAGGAACTAATCTACAAATAGACAAGTC
The DNA here is from genome assembly GCA_018340775.1 of Taxus wallichiana var. yunnanensis. NCBI lineage: Eukaryota > Viridiplantae > Streptophyta > Pinopsida > Cupressales > Taxaceae > Taxus > Taxus wallichiana. Next base: position 299,699,325 of record CM031243.1, on the reverse strand, counting down.
CTAGAAAGAATTCCCCTATCATGGGAGGATAAATTGATGAAGATGAGAAGAAAGATGCTAAAAGGCCAATAATGTGGGGAGGGGGATATTCCCCAAGGAAAGCGATGTGGATAAAATAGTGGATGGAAAAGGATATGGATGTCAAGAAGATGGTCTATTAAGGAGAATAATATCGCTGAATAAGGGAGGACCCTCGTCAAGAGGAGTGATAGGAGATGATGTAAACGAGTGAAGAGACCGAAAAAGTTGAACGGATGAAGATGCGGTAAAAGGAATCGGATGGGCTATGAAAAATTAGTAGATGGAGAAGGTGACTCGTATAGGAGGTCCTCTCACTCATTGAGATTGTGGAAAATAGTATGAAGGGCCTTAAAATGCTTGATGTTATGGCCCAAAGTGTGATGATAAACAAAAATGTAATAGCGATCAAACCATGAGGGCTTCAAATGGTTCGGGTCAAAGGATTTGATAGGTGGAAGTGTGATGGTAGAAGTCTGAAGAAAATGTTGGAGGAATTCCGCATATGATTCAATGTGGGCACCAGGGAAATTTTTGTAAGATGGATTGGGTTGAGGTTTAGGTGGTCTAGAAGAAGATGCAATGGCGGATGATTTAGGTCTGGACGATTGGATAATTAGAGGTATTTTTGATGAAGGGACTAGCCCTAGGAGGGAATCAAACTATTTGGATTTAGATGGGTTGATTGGTTGTGATGGAGGAGGGGGTTGTAAGATAGAGGGATGCGGCCCGAGATAGAAGATGTAGATTTGGTCTTGATATGAGGGATGTCGACATTCTTGTTAGGATGATTAAGGGATCACCGTGGGAGGATACCATGGTTTTGGATTTGGATTGTTTAGGAGTTCCTTGGCAGGGATAATAATGATTTTGATAGGAGGATTAGAAGATGGGGTTGTGGTTGATGGAGGAAGTAATTTTTACATGATTTGTTCCAAGGAGGATGGGAATTGGTTCAATGTGGGAACATCTGGTTGTGTGGATGAGACAGGAGGATCACCTATGGTAGTTGCAAGTTGAATTTCTCTCCAATATTTCTCAAATGATGTAGGTGGTGTAGAAGAAGAAGGAGATAATGGGGATGTGGTCATGATAGTCGATGTGGTAGGTATGGGTAGAAGCACATAAACATGAACTAGTATGGAATCTGAATATGTCATGATAAAAAAGGTGGAAGAGACATGGATAGGGTAACAGAGTCTATTGTAGTGGATTGATTAGATTCAGGCATGAGATCGATAGTAGGAATAGATGTGGATATGGAAATAGAAAGGGGTGTTTGGATCATGTGGTTAATAATGTCTATGTGAGATGGCGTAGATGGCAGATGGGTTAGGGTAGGGATGGAAGAGGGATGAGTGTCAACTATGTTTATTTTGGGTGTCTCAAGAGGCATATAGGTGGATTGAGGAGATGTGATGGGTGTGATAATAGATGTGGATGTGGGCATGGTAGATGTCTGGACACTAGGTGCGGATGGGGGAGACGAGGTGAGTAGGGTAGTCATAAGTGAGGAGATAGGTGGTAGAGATGTTGGGGGTCAGTATAGTGTCAAGTGATATGGGAATGGGTAGAGAAATATGTGATAATGATGTCAATGTAAGTGTTTTAAAAGGTGTGTATGTAGAGGTAGGTGTGGCTAAGGCTAATGTAGATGTGGTAAGAGTAGGACTGGATGTGGATGTAAGAGAAGTAGTGGAGGTTAAGGTGGTAGGTAGTGGGATCATGGGTACAATGGATGTGAGGATAGCCCTTGAAGGGGAGATTGGAATAATATCTAAGATAGGGGTAGATGATGAAGATGGTAAAATAGATGTGGGAGAAGATGTCTGATGTATGGTGTTGATTGAGAATGGGTTAAATTGATGTGATGTAGAAGGTGAAGATGAACTCATTGGTGGGGGATTAGGAAATGGCTGTCTAAGAATGTCATGTGGTGAAGATGGGATTTTTGGGGGATATAGGAGCATGGTGATAAGTAGGGTCATGGTAAGATGACGAGGATGGGGAAAGAACATGAAGGTATGATATAGAAGGCTCATAAGGGATGTCCCTAGGTGAGACATGTATGTCAGATGAAGGGGAAATGTCATAAGGTGAAACATGATATGTTAATTGATATCTACGAAGGAGGAAGTCATGGATGGGGTTCTCATGGGGAATATCCATAAGTGAAGTGGGTATGGTGATGTTGGATGACCCAGGAAGGGCATGAGGTAATGGAGAAAAATATGGTGGGGTAGAAACAAGAATGGTGTGAGGTGATGGGGATAAAGGTGATAAGGATAAAATAGGGGCTACTTATCGATGCAATTGAGAAACAAAGGGCCTACGACAGAGATAATCATAGATAGGACTAGAATAAGGTTTAGAAGAAACTAAGGGTTTGGATGGGGTCATGGTGGAATGTTGAGAAATGCTCGAGGAAATGTTTGGTTCCATTATTAAATTGAAAAAATAAGCAAACAATTCATTTTTAATGTTTTGATTAGAAATAAGAAAAAGAAAAGGGAGATGGATAACAAAAACCTAGGAGAAGGTGAACAATGTTTGATTTCAGGTAATTTATGGCTAGGAAATGGCTAAAGAGACTTCTGTTGCGTGGTCAAATCCCAACTGAGTCTATTGGGAAAGGGAGTGTTTTGATGTGTTAATTGATTTTTATGGTTTAGGCTATGTGTGATAAATATGAGATGCGAGTAAGATGAACCCTACTTAAACTATATGAGGAAGAAGGATGAAGAAAAGAAGGTTTCTTTTTAATCCAAAATGAAGTGTTACTTTTTATGAGAATAGAGATAGGAAGGGAAAGTTTAATGAGAAAGGAGAAAATAGGGAAAAGAGGAATATATTGATAGCGCTTTTCATATTTATCTACACTTTTGAGTGATGAGAAATCCAGATGGATAACCCAACATGAGAAAACGATAAAGAAAAGCCTCATGATGTAGTGTTAGTAGGAAAAAGTAGAATATATAAAAGAAAGAGACCACCCTAAGGGGTTCCTACCAGTGTGCCAAGAATGTTGTCCAAATTTCTCATTCATAATGAAGTTAATGCACTAGCTACTAAAGAAACTAACAACTCAGAAATGATGGAGGGTTTATGTTACCTTAGATGTGATACGAGTGCTAGATGGATGATTCTCATTGCAACTTGATATACCTACAAAAATGGAACAAAGATGGATTAGATAGATATATGCAGGGGTTTCGACAATGCAGTTCCAAGAAGTGATTAGCTTCCTTTTGTAGATGTCAACCCCATTTTTTTAGAAAGAGTGATGTAAAGGATGAAATTACATAAACATGAATATCATTGAATTTAGAAAGATGACAAAAATTGATCTAAAAGCTAATTAGATGACAATAACTATAAATTGACTATTACTTGGTCCGGGCTTCGACGATGACCCAGACTTTACAGAGGTAGGTCGACGATGACCTTAAAGGGAAAATATGGATTATAAGATGAATATGCAAACCTGAAGGTTCGAATGCCAACTAGAGGATGATAGGAGCCTGTGTATGCTATGAGTAATATGCAGGAAAGAACCAAAGACAAAAACCCCAAGAAATTAGTGAAAACAACAATAGAAGATATCTATTTGAAATACTAGGGCTGGGTTGATGACGATCTAACGGGTTGGTGGTAAGCGTAGCAAAATTTTATAAAGCTTAGGATAAATGGACAAGAAAGATAACCTACAAGAAAAAAAGGTTAAAGGGGAAGGTTGTTGGAGAAGCTCTGAGTGTTGTTGTTGATGGTTTGAACCTGTAAGATATTAGATACGAGAAATACCCAGATAATATGATAAAAGTTGAATAAATAAACACAATGATAATGATAAACCTCATGACGGATGATCGTGAGTGATGAAAACACACTGAAAAGATGTCCTGAATAATTGTGGATGTTTCACGGATGTTCCAACGCGAGGAAGGATTCTTAGCTTGAAATAAATCTCGAAGTTGCATGCATTTGATGCTGAATAGAAGGAAATTAGTTAGTTTTAAAGGGGTTAACAAAGTGACTGTGTTGGGTCATTGCCGATCGGGGAAATTTTCCCCTATGGTCTAGTTTTTCTACTTTTGATGGGATTTTGGTGTTTTTACACTTGGGCGAGTGCTTTAAAGCATGTAGGAGGGATTAAGTTTCTTGGGGATGAATTTAAGTTAGTTAGGGTATAAAAATAGATGGGAGAAAAGATTAGAAAAGAAAAGGGATGAATTTAGGATAAAAGCATCCTAAATGGAAAGATGAAGGGTAGTAATTCATTAATTAATAGGAATGAACTAAATAATAAGAATAAGGATCAATGTGGATGATATAATTGAGCATGTAAGATGTTAAAATGATTAATTAATTAATGTCACTTAATTAATTAATGAGGATTGTGAGGGAATTTAATTAAATAAGAGGGATGATTGAATAAATATACGCATGCAGTGATGAGGGTATAAATACTAAATTTAGGTGTGTACAATGTGCTCAAGTATACTTGTTACTTCCTAAAGATGAGGGTTTGTGTCTTACTCATTGCATCCAAAAATGACTGTGTTTGGATCTTGTCATGAAATACCTTCTTCATAAGTGCATAATAAAATTTGAAATGATTCATAGATCCCATAGTGAAGTCTCCATATTTCTAACATGTCATAAATAGGATGAAAAACATGCTAAAAGCTTGCAAACATTTAGCTAAGGTTTAATATCCAAAACCCTAAACGTGCACATGTATAGAAATAAGAGAAGTCTAGTTCTCTTAGTTGAGTTGTAGGAGTGAATGGTCTTGAAAGGAAAAAGGAGGACACTTATTAACTTCAAACATGCACTTGAGAGGTGAATGGACTAAGCATAGATGTAGTGATTTCTTGACTCTCAAATTTCTAACTTGTAATAATAGTACAATTGTACTCAAATTTCCAGTATAGTAATTTGCTTCCAATGCATTATGTATAAGAATTGGTTGAAACTTCACATTCTTATGATTAATTAGGGTATCTAAGTGCCTTCAAAGTGAATATTCTCAAGTCATGACATTTTTTCTTCGCCTCCTCATGCACATGATAGTCCACGAGTTGTAGAAGAGTGGTTTTTGAGAACAATATTCCATTGGTTATTACTATGATCAATTGAACTTTACATCTCCTCAAATGCCCTCGAGTTCATGACATATTGATCATGACCAATTGTATTCTTAAAAATTCTTCATTTGTTCAAACTTGTATCGTGGTCCTTTTAAAGATCCATAACAATACTCAAATAAAAATTTGAAAGTTTTGGTGAAGAATGAAGAGGCTCACATTTATGTTTGGACATTGAATATAGTTTATGAACGTTACAATTCATAATATTAAAAATTTAAGGGAATAATAAATAACATGTTAGGGAAAGAGTGTTATTTAGAGGTTTTGTTACTTAAATACTTAGTTATATATGATCCTTTAAACGTTCCTACAAATCTTATCCATGATAGATGCCTTTAGTATCTTGAAAAATAGGTGGAGTTGTAATAATATTGTCTTCTTTTGAATGTGGAACTCAAAGGAGAATTTGAAGAGGATTTGAAATGTAGTCCAAAATTCATCCATGTAGTAAATAAAAGAGAAAACATTTTCCATATATAAAAAGGATAGATATTGATGATATATTTTTATGGGAATAGTTATGAACTATGAAGGTGAATGGTTAGGTCTGAGTACAGAATAAGGGTCACAAAATTTGAATTTCTTGAGACACCAACAAGAATAAATATTTATTGAAATATACGTTATTGAGTAAGAATGAATAACAACTAAGATGAACATGAGCATGTAGCAGAGGGAAATTTACTAGGAATATGTGAAAGGATAAAAGGAGAGAAATAAAATATACGAGAAGGATGAATTTAAACTTGTGAATGTGGTTGAGAGTTTGAAAGAGTATAGGACTATAAGAAAAACATGAGGATATATTGAATGTCCAAAAGGTGAAAAATATGAATGAATTTTTTACGCTGATGAAAATAGGGTGAATAAGTGAACACCAAGAAGTGAATATACTTGTTAAGAGATAGGGTGTATTTTGATAAGGAGTGTATGATAAAGCAACGTTGATTCCAAAGTGGTACAAAGAAAAAGGGTGTGTGTACTTGATGAAAAATTATGAACAATCAATCTATAAGAAAGCGAGTCTCTAAGGTTAAATATAAGAAGTATATAACAAAGTATTAGATAGTGATACACAAATATAGAAAAGATGAAGGATTAATGATTCTAAGACTTAATTTAATGCTTGAAAATGTTGAAAATAATTAGTGACAAGTTTTGATGAAGAAATGGTGAACAAGCCTTGTTGATGAATAATATGAGAGAGACTTAGGTGCTTGACTCAAAGTGGGTATACAAAATACTTTGAAATTGAAACTATGAGATTGATGAATTAAGAACACATGACAAAACTTTGAGAGCCACATGAAAAAGGAATATTTGATGAAGAATAAAGATCAGCTAAAATGTGGAAGAGATAGAAGATTAAATACATGTGAATAGATAAAAGTGATATAATGGGCAGTGATATAGTGTAGTGAAACAATACATAGAACATACGGTGAAATCCAATATAATATGCAAAGCAAGTAGCATATGAAGTGAAACCATACATGTGATAGAATGCGATGTGAAATTGAATGAGTGTATGATAAAGTGCATATGAAGATGTTTGAGAATGAGATAGAGTTCCTGAAGATTTAGAAGATTGCAATCAATGCTTGTGAAGTCCTTATGATTTTGTAAGAGAAGCAAGTCCGTTTGCAAATTTTGGAACAAAATCGGGGTGGATGCAACAAATTGAAAGAAAAGGGAATTAGGAGTAAAAAGTAGGAGAAGTGAAAAAATATAGAGGTCATCATCATTTGTGAGAGACAATAGAAAAAGTGTGACTGAAACCCAAGAACAAGTCTAATTTGTAGCTTAGCACACAGGGGTCATGAGCCTCCTTGTAAGTAGTAGCTTATAGAAGATCAATTGTAGTTGATTAAATTCTAGGGAGTTATTGTTTCCTTGCAAGTTGTAGCTTGTAGAAGGTTAGTTGTTGCTGAATATTTTCTTTGGGGTTTGTAGCCTCAAAATTTAAGTGTTAGATCAACTTGAAATCATTGTAACCCATAGGAAATTTTTTCTAAAGATAGCTCTCTGATTTAAAGTGGGTTTTCTTCCCAATTTGGGTTTCCCACATTAAAATTGTGTCTCTGTGTGCTCTTTTACAAATTTCTTGTGTATTGTGTCGATCATAGAAAATTTAAGAAGGTAAATTTGAGAAGACACTGATTCACCCCCTCTTAGTGTCCTAGTTTCCAACAATTAGTATTAGAGCATGGCCCTCTTCAAGTGAGTCTAACAACTTGGAGGTGATCATGAAGACACAAACATGGGTATATCAATAGAGTCAATGTTGAAGAAGAGGTATGACATTGCTCAAGCTCTTTTTAATGAGTTGAAGACAAAAATAAATCTCAAAGAAGTTAACTATGGACAAGAACTAAATGAGATGGCTTCATTTGTTGAGAAAGTATCAAAGGCCCGAGAGATAAAGAAAATGTTTTCCTTAAATTTGAAGAGGAAATAAAGACTCTGAAGACTGAGTTGGTAGATGTTACTAAACATTTTGAAAAATAGCAAAGAAAACAAGGAAATTATGGTGAAGTGGGGCATGAGACATGCTAGATAACTATTCAAGTTAAGAGTGATGAATGTGAAAAATAAAATGCATATCTAAAGACCCTAAAAGAGTAGCTAGAATAAAAAATAAAAGGGACACAAGAGCTAAATCAAGTCATATTTCTTGTCAAGGATGTTCTCAGTCCAAGAAGAACAAAAAAACACAAGAAGATATTTAGGTATCCAACCGCAAAGATATTATCGGAGTAAGTTTTATGGAGTTTGTTTTTCATGTAACATATTTAGACATAGAGATAGAGATTGTAGGATAAATGTAGATGAAGACCATCCATGGAGATATTATAGGTCTGATTATGAGAAGAACATAGTGTGTTTTAATTATAAAGGAAAAGGTCACACAAACAAGTATTGTCTATAAAATATATTAACTCATTTTTGGGACAAGAATCAGTTGTTTACTTCAACTACCATGGACACGAGCACTTTTCCATACATTTTCATGAACCACCTAGATTAAGTTATAAGCTAAATGCATTCTAGAGGTAAGACAAAAGAATATTAAGAGAAGACATAAACTCTAAGAGTAAGATTGAGTCAGCCATAGTTGAGACAAATCGAGAAGAAGAAAGAAAATGGATACATAAGGTTAAAGAAGTAAAGAAAGAAGTTGAGACAAGTAAAGAATGAAAAGAAAATAACTAAGGAAAATATTGAAGAGACACAAAAATCTAAAATAGACATAGGAGAAGAAAGTGCAAGCAATATATCAGCGAGAAGATGAAAAAGGAAAGAAGAAGGAAGACAATTCTAGTGCAAAGGATAAAGAATTTCTTCCTCAGTTGTGTTAGGGGAAAATATATGAATTGCAACATGTGTTTCCTATTTGTTACTCACTCAGAAAGTGAAAGGTCAAGTGATGAGGTTGGCTCACAAAATAAGGCATCTAAGAAAATTAAAAAGAGGACTATTTGATAATATTTCCAAACTACCTGTTTCAGATTAGTGAAAAACCAACAAGAAATCAAGAAACCTCAAATTATGGGAGGGTTTAAGGAACCTTATGATATGGATAGGATGATATGGTATGGGCACACAAAGAATGGTCCTCCTTACAATGATTCCTTAACCTATAAGACAACAAAGGAATAAACATGAAAGGGGATTAGAAAGAGATATTGCGGGTTTCCCAAAAAATATGGCCCTGAGAAGCGTAAGCTCCCTCAAGAGGATGTCAACCCACGTAGTGATAAAAAGAGTGATAATGTGATAATAGAAAGGAAATATTGATAACATAAACTAAATTAAATATTTAATAAGATAAAATACTTGATATGATGATTAAGGATGGAAGAGATATAAAATGAGAATAAACCATAGAGGGTCGATGATGACAAAAGTGCAGAATAGAGAGTTGGCAACAATATGAGAGAAGAAAAGAGAGTCGACGGTGATCCGAGTAGAACTATGTAGAGGGAATACAAGGAAGAGACCAAAATGTGGACGATAAGTTATAAAATATAACTAGACGCAAACCAAATGAAAAGCATGTCACAAGGATGAGCTAGATGTAAAGTAAACCATATGGGATTACATGTAAAGTGGATATGATGGATTAAGGATGAGGTTGGGTAAAATACAGGCTATGGGTCGATGACGATTAGGTCTAATTGATGGAGACCGGACTAGAGATGGGGTGCTAACAAGGAAATAGGATAAAATGTTGGATCTGGGGGTGATTAAAGCGACTGAAGGTTGAGGAAGAGCTTAAAGAACACCTGAAAGTACCTGTAAAATAGAACAAAAGTATGTATGAACCAAATATTCAAACTATTCTTCAACTCTAATCTCTCAATGAAAAATGGAGTTACCAAGATTTCTCAACTAATCAGAATGGATTCATAGATAACTCAGAAGGCAAAAAGTTCACAAAATCACACAAAAGTCTCAATATTTTTAGCCCTTTGGAAAGGGGGATAGGTGTTGTTAAATAGCTCAAGGAAGGGTTGAAGAAAACCCTGGTCAATCACCGATGAATAGAGAAAGAATAATTCCACTTGAATGTTACAATGAAAAATGAGGATGAGGATTGATTTTCAAATGGTTGGCGGGCTATTTTTAGGTCTGCATGTGTAAGAGGGCTTAAATGGGTGTAAGGGAAGTGGAGGGAATATTAGGAAGGGATATAATTAGTGGGGGAATCCTAGGGAGGAATAAATGAAAGGTATTAATGGAGAGTGATGGGAATCCCATGGGGATAATTAAATGTGGGTAATTAGGATAGATTTAGGATAATTTAATTGATTCAAGATTATTTAGGATTTAATTGATTTATTTTAGGATTAAAGGGTTAATGTGAATTAAAAAGGTGGAATATGGTCATTATTCTAGGTAAGGGGGGATAATGATAAAATAGGATGGGGTAAAGGCTATGATTTAAAAGTAAGAGGAAAGTGAGTGTGATAAGTGAGGGTGAAAAGTGAACATGGGATGAAGGCATGGGGAAGTTTCAAAATAGGTGTCTACATTTTGCCCCTTTTTGTTGAGGGGTTTTGCGATAAAAACTGTGAGACAAAAATTAAAAAAAAAGGGTTGATGGATTAGACGATGAAGTGGTATTTGTAAGTTGATCCCCTAAAACTAGGGATTGATGAAAAGAGAAAGTGTGGAATCGATCATGAGTTTTACAGAGGTATATAAGAAGAGTGGGTGGGGAAGAATGGGAAAAGTAAAGGCATGATGCCCCAAGGGTTCTCAAACTTAAAATGATTAAAATATGGTGGTGATTTTATGAGTCACGTTGGTAGGGAAAAAAGGGTATGGTCTTTAGGGAGATGAGGGAAATTTCCTACGGGCTAGTGAATTGGAAAAAATCACTACGAATGTAATGCCTCTGTCATGGTTAATATCCTTGATCACTTCTGTAATTTAAGTTGCAAACGTTGATATGTGATTCTTGTTTGAAGACATTGTACTCTTAAGAACTAAGTAATCATGTTTTTGTAGATGATATGTTTATCTTCTAAAAATGGATACAATCATGCCATGACAATTCTAAATTTATAATGAAGTGATTCATATATTTTTTTATTGAAATTTTTAATGTGTTTTGCATGTGGATGGAGGAAATAAATTCAGTCTAATTCATTCATTTCCTATTTTGCAATATTGAACTTGTGCTTCAGTCTATTTGATTTCTTGATGTAGGAATAGCCATACCTTGGATCAATTTCAGTGATCTAAGGCATGTTTTCAATTTTACGATGTTTTTATCATTTGACCAAGCCGGTCGAATGTTTGAATTCTAAATTTAGGATCATGCTTTGGGATCTATTATAAACTAATTTTGAATTCACAAAATTAATAAACATAAAATTTTAAAAATTTCAAAAGTATTCTTTCACTTGATTTCTCATCCCCATCGTGATCGTATTGTTCTTCTGATCATTCCAGTCTTCGTTTCATCCATTTCGGGTGAGAACTCCTCCTGCCAGGTCACAAACTGCGTTAATAATTAATTAATTAATTTATTACCCTTTATTTGATAAAATCAATTTTATTGATTTTTGGGTTTTTAATTAAATAAATATTAATATAATGTTTATTAAAATTCAATCGACAAGTTTTCTTTATTGCCAGGAAATATAAATCTTCCGCTTCCAATTGCCAATGATGCCAAATTGACTTGATGTGCACTGTATTTCCCCTTTCCTGGAAAATACTTCTTATTTTCCCACTTGTGGGATTTCTTCTACTAATTTCCAATCCAATCGGTTGGAAAATGGGAAAAAATCTCCGGATCTCCCACATGGGGAAATAGGGTGGGGATTGCCAACCTACCTTGCCATTTCATTGGCAAATGGTTATCTTTTTCCCATTTTCCCGACAATTAATGCCACTACCTAGAGAAAGAGGAAGTTGTTTATTTTAACGGGATGAAGAAGAAACAGTTATGAGGAAGCTTCTTAAATCCTCATAATTTTCTTCCGTTAAAATCTGTGGAAAAAGTCGAGGATTTTTATTTCCAACTTCTTATTATTTCCTCTGTGTGGAAATGTTTGCCAAGAAATATTCATTTTCATCACAGGTTTTAAAGGAGAAGAGCATTCCCAAACATTGATAAGAGAATTTCCACCACATGTGTAATAATATGGAATAAAAGCCAATAATAATAATAAATATTTCAACGCATTCATCAAAATCTCCATGCATTGTCAAAACAAATTCCATGTAAGTTTGGTTTTTTGTTTGATTTCTTTTTGCAGCCAATAGGCCACGTGGGAAAGGTAGAGTAATTCAATGCCTATGCGGGGAAGAATAAAAGGTAAAATTTAGAATTAAAAATTCTATTTTCACGCATAAGGAAAAGAGAACAATCCAAAACAAAAAAAACATGTCCACCACTCATTACACAAGACAATAGTCTCACGTTGGAGAAAAGAAGTTAAAAAAGCAGTCCAAAAAAATAGTCCACGCATAGGAGGTAGTAAAGATGCCAAAGAAGACAAATAAAATTGCAGTCCAAAGTGCCACATTTCAGCTGAGAGGTTCCCACATAGACTGAGGAAAAATTCAAAAGCAAATCCATTCATTTCCAAGCATGTAGAGCCATTCACGCATTCACCAGGAAAAATAGCCACACAAGAAGTTTACCAAGCCCACGCAACCTGGGAATAGAAGCAGAATTCACATTCCATACAACAATAAAATTACAGTCCAACGTTGGGAAGAGAGAATAAAATGCCAAACTTGGACAAACAACTTCATAGGTATTTTCCAGGAAGGTAATAAAAACAAATTGTTTCAACGCATCCAGAGAGAAGAATACAACATAAAGTGAAGTGAATTCATGAAAAAATAAATAAGTTTCAAGTATTCACATACGATCTCTTTAGGAAATTTGGGCTATTAAATAATATCCTCCATTCAAATGCCAATACAAGAAAATTACAAGTTCAAAGTATTTGTCAGAAGATCGAGTAAAATCCATGCGAAGTAACTTTGAATAGGGCAAAACAGATAAATAGTGAATTAAAAATATTAAAATTTATCTTGCGTGAAGCCATTACAATCGGGATATATATACATATATATATATATATATATATATATATATGTATATATATATATGTATGTATATATATATATATATATATATATATATATATATATATATATATATATATATATATATATATATATATATATATATATATATATATTTCCGCGGTTTGTATCTATCGAATTAATCAACTTTGGAGCTTGATATCTTGAAGTTGAGTGATTTTCGAGAAGAAGAATGGTTTGTTTCTTTGAATTATTCCCATCTTCATGTACTCATTTGCAAAATTTCAAATTCACAACACCTCATTTGATATTTTTCACAAACCCAAGAAAAACTTAGTTTGCTTGTTTTTGCCACACACACAATTTCAGCTTTTGGAAGGCCTAATTTGGGAATGCGTATTTCGGTCTTGAGTGGGTGTTAAGAAGAAAGGTTTGGTTCATTGAATTTTTCCAAAATTCATGTAATCCTTTGCCAAATTTCAAATTCCCAACACCTATATTGATATTTTTCACGGAGCCAAATAACATGTAATTTGTTTGATTTCTCCATGCGTGCAATTTTTAGCCTGTCAAGGAGATTGACTTTGATGTTTGATATTTTGAAATTAGATGATCATCAAAAGAAAATGATTTTTTTTTGAATTCTTCCCATATTCATATGTTCCCTTGCAAAGTTGTAGATTCCCAGGGTAACATTTGGTATTTTTCCTAGGCTAAAAGCAAACGGAATTTTCACAGTTTTACACCTTCATTTTCCTAGTAGTTTCATAAGAGTCAACTTTGACATTTAATATTTGACTGAATAATTTGATTGGAAAAAACCCTCTGATAAGAAAACTTGTAGTACCTTAATAGACTCCCTCATCCAGTGAGAGTTTCTAGAACAAGATTTGCTATTTTTTTAGGGCAGTTTCAGAGGTGATTTGTGCAGTTTTGTAAGAAGGAAGTTATAGCCCGAAATCACGCTTTTGTCACAATCATGTCATATTAAAACAAAATGATGTTGCAGTATGGATTATAGGACAATCTACCCACCTCAACGCTCCATTTAGTGTATGATAACATCGTCGATACCAATTTGGGACACATCGCGTAGATCGATTCTACGGTCGCATATCAACCAAAGGTGAGTCACAATTTTCCTGATGCTTGTTTCGAATTGGTCATCACTTGCATGGATGCACCACTACACCTACATGGTATTGTGATTCAATCCAATGGGTCCGAAGCGAGAAGCAACCTTTGACTTCCTTATTATGCGGTATAAGTCATAGTTATTGGCATAGGTCTCTTGAAGTCAAAGCCATGTTGTTATTAAGAGTTCAATAATGGGGAAGCTTGTCTACATCAATTGTCTTCACTTGATAATTATACGATTGATTCATCGACTCACCAAGACCAACGATAAGTAAAATTTTTTGGATCATCAAGTAAATCCACATCATTCAAGTATGTCAGCATCGGCTCTTAATTAGCGTGGGTGCAATACTTCATCGCCACTCTTAAAGTTAGAGCATTGTCGAATTACATGATCGTGTGTGGATTAGGATGGAAACACTTCAGGATGGTGATAAAGACAAAGACATAACTCCGGGAAATGAATTGCAATTTTGGCTCTTGGAAGATCTTCTTAATGGTGAAAGATCAAGAGTTGGATTTTGACAAGACAAGGTGGCATAACGACTTTGTAGTCTCATGATAAATGAACAATTCACCATGGAAGACTATCCGAAGCATGTGGTGAATTATGTGTAACTTGTGAATGCAAATACGAATGAAGACAAAATTGATCACACTTGGATGTTGCTCAAATGGAGGGGTGGATGAATTGCTCAAGTTTCAAGCTCAACTCTCTTGTCATCTTGAGAGGATTGCGGAGCATGATCAATGAGTTCATTCCTATACGATCAAGATAGGTAGTATCTTGGCCCAATGGATAAGGCATTGATCATAGGTGTTTTGATAAAGGTGGTGCATTCTTGAGTATGATGTCTATGTGTGTGTCCAAGTCATTTAATTAGGGTCCACATGTACCCATTTCTTTTATTTATGTATTTTTCCTTAAATAACTTTTTAACTTAAGTGGTTTCTATTTTTAGTCTCTTTTTAATAAATTTGGTTAAGAAAGTCAAAGTCACTTAAGTGCCCTATTGAATGTGTATTTAAAATCATAACTACTTTGTAACGAATTTTTGGGTTATAAAATAAAATCGGGGCTCATTTGTAAGGGTGACTTTGAGAGAGGAGAAGAAAATACTTTTGTATGAAAGCTTTACTTCAAAGAAAGAACTTTGTGTTCTTTTGAGAATACATTTTGGAGTTAATGAAATATGAACTTTGTTTCCCATTCATTATCTCTTATAGCATTCGATGTTATTATGCTCATTAGATGTTAGTGTTTTAATATTGCATGAAAATATTGTCTTGGATCTTATTTTCAATGCTACTAATATGTTGTTCTAGTTCATACTTGATCAAGCTTTGATTATCTACTTGCTCACGTGTGTTCCCTTTTACTCATTCTCGTTTAGCGATGCAAACTCTATTTTGTTTGTGTTAGTTATTTATTGTTCTTCTCCATGTAATATTAGGATCTACTTTTACCTAACTCTTGCATGTTCCTTCCATTCACTCCTTTCTATTACTTTCATTCATTCCATTCCATCTTCCTCATTCACTTTTCTTTCCATTAATGTTCTAAACCCCCACATATAATTCTAAATGTATAGGTGTAAATATAGTATTGGTTTTCAATAAAAGAAGCCTCACCTTCCTTGAGGAGGGACTTTGTTCCCACACTTTGTTGCATTTCATTTGCATGCATGTAAATCCATTTGCTAACAATTTTTGTTACTCTCTGGGATTCATGAATCCTTAACCAGTGCTTGGTTAAATATTTATGACTATCCCTTTTGCACAAGCTCCAGTTCTTCAACCAAACCTTATTCCCAATGAATATTTTGAAGGAGACATTACTTTTGACCTATGAACAATAGCTTGGGAAAACTGTGAAAGATTGCAGAAATTTGTGGTTGTTGATAGAGCCATTGACAGAGAAATCTACATTGAATACCTTAGAAGAAAAGCACCTACACTTGTGGCGTAAGACCTTCTGGACACGTGTTGATCGTTGTTTACCAATGTGACCCTCTTCCACCAAGGTAATAATCTGTATGACTATTACAGGTAACCCACCTATCTTGCAACCAAATCTTCTTTTTGCAGATACTCAAGAAGACATATCATCATATCTAAGGCAAGCTATTTGGGAAAATCACATGAGAAACTATCATTTTCATCTTGCTACATCAGTACTAGATAACAAAGAAGATCAAGCTGTGAGAGTTGTCAAAGTCATGTAAGTGTAAAAATATCAAGAAAGAGAGCAAAGAGAAAAGGAAAGAGTTGATCAGAACATGTCAGTGATCCTTTCATAATAAAGATTTCAAACTGGCAGGAAAGAGGTTTACACGAGGAGAAAAAGCTAAAGGTCAATCAAATCCCATTTTTACTTTCAAGGAAAGTTTGGTTTCAAGTTATCTCCTCTAAGGAGGAACACACCCCGTAGATCTGTAAGCCTTGCATCAAGTCCTGAAAGAGCAAGAAAGGAAGGAATCACTACAAGTCAAGCACTTGTTCTTTCTCACATTGTTTTGCCTTCACATACCACCTTTCCCAAGATGATAGTTAATGTACCATGGGGAAATGCCATAGGCCCATTGCCCTTACCAATTCTACATGACCTCCCACGAGGATCAAGGAAGATTTTTCCCAAGTTCAATGAGGATGGGAATACATACCCCAGATGACCACATTTCCGCTTTCTTTGCTTCATGTGCAATTTTGTTAGTGGAATATGAAGATCTTGCTATTCATCTCTTTGTTGAAAAATTGCATGACATTTCCATAGATTAGTTTCATCATCTTCCAAATGGATACATTACAAATTGGAATGATATGAAAACTAAGTTTGAAGACCAATTCAAGATGATAGAATATGAACATGCCCTTCTTGCCCAACTATCTCAGGAAAAGAAAGAATCAACAGAACCCATGAGGAATTTCTTGGCTAAATTCAACAAAATGGTTAACAAAGTTCCTGCTAAGATTCACCTGAACCCTAATGGAAAAAAAACATTTCTTTATTAACGCACAACAACTAGAAGTGTGCTATCAGATGAGAAGGGATATAGTGGCTACTTTGGAACTTGATCAATCCTTGGCCATAGAAATTGAGGATGACTTAATCATGGCAGGGAAATTCAAGAAAAATTCCCTCAAGGGAAAGAGTCAAGAAACCCCCAATGCTTCAGAGGCTATACTCACTAAGCTGGCTAATGATGTGTTGGATTTGAAAAAGCAAGTTGCTTAAAGTAGTAAAATTTCTCCTTACAAAGACATCCCAAGAAAAGGCTATGTCCCCAACAAATCTAGAATTTTAGGCACTCGATGAGGCTTGCTATTGAACTGGCTCCCGAAACTAACTCAAATTGTGATGTCATTGAAGAAAGTTATGATGAAGTTGAGGTCGTCGAAGTTGACGAAGAAGAGCTAGACTATGAAACATCCGAGCCTAACATCGAAGAGCCTGAAGGATAGAGTAATAATAATTTCTTGAGTACCATTCGAAGAAGAAGAGAAAAATATGAATGAATTATACAAGATATGAATAGTCAATCCTTTGTTGTCTTCACACACTCTCGGTAAGAAGGAGAAGAGTACCACTAAGGTGGAAGATAAAAAGAGCTCCAAGGAAGTTCCTAAAGAATCTAAGACTAAATAAACTTCCAAAGAATCCAAGACAACCGAGATTCCTAAAGAGTCCAAGGTGAATGAGGTTTTCAAGGTAAAAACTATCTTAAAGAAAGGAGGGCCTTTGTTAGGTCAATAAATTGATAAATCAGCTATGAAGAAATTTTTTCTTCCAAGTCGTATCAACCAAGATCGAAGCAAAGGTCAAAAGTGTGCCATCATCAAGTTTGAAAGAACTAGTATCGAGACATCAAGTACAATCATTTACCCAAATTTGATATTATTGATCATATCAATAAAAAAATCCATGTCACATGTAGAGTACTTAAAGTACAATAAATACCAACATGAGAAATTGTTCCAGTTTATCAAAGGTGACTATTCTATTCATTCCTCCAAAGGAATTAGAAAACTCCCAAAGATGGGAAGAGTCAAAACATTGTGGTGGCCACTACACCTTCAAGTTAAAATATTGAATTATTTTTGTGTCATTTCGATCATGAGATGTAAATTAAGTAAATGCATTATAGATTCTAGAGCCTCGGATAATGTGATGCTTGCGAAAGTAGCGCATGCTCTTGGGTTGACTTGTACAAGAACATTCGAATATTCTAACTCCATGGAGTTAAGACATGTTCTTATAATTGGGTTGATTAAACACACTCAAATGGTTTTAGCCCAATTTCCTAAGAGAGTTAAGGTAACTATTCTAGTTTCTAACATTCCCACTTTATATGGTATGTTGTTGAGAAGTAAATTTCACGAGAGATTTGGGTGGTGAGATTCAAATGGACTGGTCTCATGTTATGATCCCTATTAGTGGAGAAATGAAGAAGCTAATGCCGAAACTCGGGAAAAGTTCACCGTAAGAAAACCGATTATCGCCACGCATGAGTCCTGTTTCAAAACTTAAGTATGGGTAATTATATGATGATTGGAGAGGTTCATGGACTGAGGTCACTTACCAAGATCCTAATGAAATTTGGGCTCTGAGTTCGATGGAAGCTATTTCTCAATAAGTTACAGTGCGGGAGTGGTGCTCATATCTCCGAATGGTAAAATATTTCATTTTTCTTACAAACTCCTTTTTTTAAATACTAACAACACTGTAGAATAGGAGGCATTAATCCTTGGCCTCCAAGTTATAGAAGAGAAAGGGATAAAAAAATTGAAAGTCTTTAGAGATGCAAAATTGATTGTGAAAAAAGTAAAAAATCAATTTCAAGTAAAGAATGATCATTTGAGACACTACAGAAATAAAGTGTGGGACATGATAGAAACCTTCAATGTTTTTTCCATAGAATCCATCCCTCATAAAAAGAATGACAAAGACAATTCTCTAGCAAATTATCAGCTTCATTAATGATTCCTCATTCAAAGTTTTATCAAGACAAATACACCATTGAAATGATTATTAGGCCAAGTGTTCCTAACAATGTAGAAAATTGGCAAGAATTCAATGATGATCAAAAAATTATTGCCTTCTTGGAAAAGAGAGATAATTTTGAACATATATACTTTGAAGGAAGTGATTCTATAGTTCATGAATCGATGACCTCACCCATTCAAGAAGGAGTTAATAACAAAGATCCTATTGATGGCATCATTCAAATCAAAGGAAATAAAATTCAAAAAGGATTAGTTTTACTTGAAGAACTTTTTGATAAGCATGTGAGTTAGGCTTATTTACAATATATTTTAGAGCCTAATGATCACTGTTATAACTATATTTTAGTGGAGAAATGAAGAAGCTAATACTTTGATCAAAATATCCATTGGTCTCCATTTCATGTGAATGACTTGGTTCTAGTATATGATTCGGACACAAAAAAAAGAAGACAGAGAAAATTTCTTCCAAAATGGATGGGGCCCTACAAAATAGCAGTGTGCATGAAAATGGTACATCTTGTTTGGAGGAATTGGATGGTACTCCCATTATCAAATGGGTCAACCATGAAAATTTAAATATTTTCCAGGCACCAACTTCGGGAATGTCCATAAGAGTCTACTCAGGAGGACGGAGTAGAAACTAGGAAGGAGGAAGATGTTGACACTAAAATTTTTCTCTGTAATTTCTATTTCATTAATGTATGTACTAGGAAAAGGATGTTGTTAGGTATAATTAGTAGTAGCATCCAATAGAAGATAATGGTGCTACCGATGCGATGCTGCCAATAATGTATAGTACGGTAATAGTCAAAAGTATAATAGGAATGTTGTGGTAAAAAGTAAATATTTGTCGTAAGTGGTCCGGTAATGTTAAAATGTCAAATTTAGGGTAAGTAGAGAAGTAGGGTCTACATGATTAGGAATTAGAAATATTATATTGGTAATAAGGACAAGGAGTTAGGTCATAAATATTTTGTGTATTTTATTTGTAAAAAGTCTAAAAATGTGGAACCCATGTGAAATGATAAGGTTTATCTTATCTTATAAGATAAGCTTACATGTATAGATAAGAGTTAAGGTATGGAATATGATTCATCAGAATAGATTTCTTATCCTATCTTAGAGATAAGATGGATAAGCCTGGAAGTTCTATAAATAGAGAGGCCACCCCCCTCATTTAGCATAGAAGGAAGTAGTGAGAATTATTGTATGAGTAAGTGTGTAAAAGAAGCCATCATTTTGAAGGTGTGTTAAAGAAGACATTAAGAGGTGTAATTGTGAAGTTTCTCCCATAGTTATGGTTGGAAGGCAAGTGAAGTTAGTAACACTTGAAGTACCTCATGGGTGAGATTGTAACAATTTCATGTTGATATTATAATCTACACTTATATTTCAGATTTATCATCATTCCTTCTTATCATAGTCTATGGTATTCTTGTGTTATGTTTGTTGTTGTGTTTCTAGATTACATCCACCAAACTAAAAGTTGTGCATTAGTAAATAATCATAGCATGAGGATTTCCCAGTGAAGAATTATCATAGTCTTTGGATTGGTGATGACAGGTACATTTGGTAAAGTAATGTCATTCTTTGTCAGGATCCATTTGTGACCTTGGCTTGAGTTTGGATTGATGAATCCAATTAAGTCTAATCCTATTGCATGAAAGGTTGGTAAGCGAGATTAGGTGCAATGGAAGTTATGGTAGCCTCTCTTTTCCTTTGAAGAATGCACAATTCTTGTGCCTTTTGATTCATATGTAGCAATCATTAAAAACTACGGGCGATAATATCCTACTTTCATGATTTTGAGTGATGTCACTCTTGGAGAAAAATGGCCTCCAGCTACTTCAACATGGAATTATTGTAGCATTCTTTCTACCTGATCTATCCCAATGCATCTCAGCAAAATGCCATTGATGTCTCTTTTGAACAGGAAACCATCAATAAGGACATAAGATGGCATGTAGCTGAAATGCCTTCTTTTTTCTTTACTCATCCCATAAATACACAAACCTGTTTGAAGGAAGTGCACCATGTCTTAGGTCCAACAAGGAGTAGGTACATCATCTCTCCCTTCTTCTTGATCATCTTGTAGAATAAGAACAACCTCCTTCTCACTGTTTGTTTCATCTTGTTGACTTGAGGCTAGTTGTTCACACAACCCTTTCCCATGGACCAGCTTAGTGACCTTGATCTCAATGTCATATTCCATGACATGAGTGATCCATCCTGCTCTTTTTTCATTTAGGTCCTTGCTGAGAAGGAATTCTTTGACTCCTACATGGGAGACCAATAATTGGATTTTGTTATTTGAAACCAAATGCTTAAATTTCTTCAATCCTCTAATCACCGCTAGGACTTGCTTCTCAATTAAGGATTACCTCACCTCATAGTCTTCCGACTGATGAAGAAAGCAATTAGCTATCTTGAGATTTCTTTGTTCGCTAAACTATGATTGTGGAGATAGTGTCACTGCCACCAAAGGCATACAATATGAAATCCTTGGAGAAATTTGGATTCACAAGAGTTGGGGCTTGTGATATAGCTTCAAATCTTTCCTTTCCTTCAATTGTCCATCTGAATGCTAAGCTCTTCTTCAACATTAGTTTTATTGGCTTAACTGTGAGTAAAGCAAAGCTTGGAACAAAAATTCAAACAAAGTTGATCTTCCCCAAGAAGATTTGAAGAGCCTCTTTGTGGCTTGGCAATGGCAGTGCTTTTATTTCTTCAACTCTCTCTAGGTCAATTGCTAGACCCTTTTTAGACACAATATGGCCTAAAAGCCTGCCCTCATGGGCCAAGAATATGTATTTTTAAGGTTCAAAGATAAACCAAATATCATGCATCTTTGAAACACTTTCCTTAGATGAAAAAGGTGGTCTACCGCATTCTTGGAAAACATTGTATGTCATCTAGATGGATCAACACTATTTTGTTGATTAGCCCTTTGAATTCAATATCCATGGCTCTTTTGAAATGCAACAACATTAGATAGTCCAAATGGAATTTTTTTGTATGTATAGGTGACCCATTTGGTAGTGAAAGTAGTTTTTAATTGATCTTCTTTCACCATGATCGAGTGTATCTTGAGTAGCCATCTAAGAGAGAGAATCTCTCGACCTAGACACCACTTGCAAGATCTGCTCCATTGAAAGGAGTGGGTAGTAATCTCTCGAGGGAGGATTTGTTCAAATCCCTGAAGTCAACACACATGCCCTAATTTCTCAATTTTTATTTCGACTAGCATCATATTTTCAACCCAAATTGAATGCTTGATTGGGAATATGATACTTGCCTCCATTAGTTTGTTCAACTCCTTCTTCATCAGAGGCTCAATATGTGGGTTGCTTGGTCTCTATTTCTACCCGATAGGATGAGCATCTAGATCCAATTCAATTGTGAGTTGTGCTAGTTTTAGATTGAACCCCCTTAAGTCTTCATAGCTCCAAGAAAACACATCAGGAAATTCTTGGAAAAGTTGTATGAATTCATACCTTTCTTCCTTAGTGGCCACCTTGCCAATTTGAAGTGTTTTGTCTTCTCCAACTAGGATTGACTCTGAATCTTCTCCTTTGATCTACATGTTAGCCTTATCTTTTTGAACTGATCATTAGGATTGAAAATGGATTCCAGTGTCACTAAGCCTTTGGGAATCTTGTTTGTATATAGATGTACTATTTGATTCCCATATTGCTGCTCTAATTTGCTCTGGTTTCTAGTGGAGAATTCAACTTCTTCTTGTAAAAAGTTAATGATCTGCTGATCATTCTCAAACACCTACCAACATGTATTATTATTGGTTTGCTAGCCTCACAACCACATGGATATGTGGTTGTTCTTTGTCTCTTTTGATGTTGTCCACCACATCAAATGCTGCTCCAACTGTTGCAAGTCTATCAGCAGCTTCATTCTCTTTTTGGGTATGGACACAATGCTGAAAGCTTCAAAATCCTCCATGAGATCCCATACCCTACTCTTATAGTTCTTGAGCAGGTCATTTTTGACAACATTTAGTCCTCTGACTTGATTGGCAACTAGTTCACTATCACCAAACACTTGTAAATTCTTGATTCCTAGCTTTCTTGCCCAATGAAGACCTTGGACTAAAGCCTCATATTCAACAGTATTATTTGAGCAAGCAAACTAGAATCTAAAGGTTGCATAATATTTCATACCTTTGGGAGACACAATCATAGCTCCTCCTCCAGCTCCTTGTCTACTCCTTGAGCCATCAAAGAATAATTTCCATACTTCATTGTCATCCTTGTACTCTGGCTTGATTAGGTTAGGAAGAGGATGATTCTCTTCATGTAGATAGTAGACACCCAACTCAGATTCTTCCATCTCCTTGTAGGGGTCAAAAGCATGTCTTTTATTGGCCCACTCATCTAGAGTCAAATCAGGGATACATCCCAACTTGGTATCTACTTCATTAGTGTTTAGGAGGTCTTCTTGATCAAAGGATGAGTAGTTAGCATTGATTGGGCTAGGTACATAGGATTCAATATGATAGTCAGCAATAGGTTCAAATTTGATTGTGGCCTTTGCCCCATACCTTGTCCTAAAGAGCATGTGTGACCAGTCAGTAGATAGGTAGCCTCCAATCTTGGTAGTGAAGTACCTAGACGGACACAAAGTAAAATGTGGTGGCAAATCTATGATGGACACGTTTTGCAAGACAGTTATGTTGGTGTCCATTTTGATCCTCTATGCTTTTGCCCTAATTTTCCTTTCACTCTACATTTCTGAAATGTTTTCTATAGTTTTAATGGGTGAAATGAAGTTGCTTCCTCTGTTCCCATGCCTTAATCCATTTGAAAATCATTTGACATGCCCCATTTTGCAAGAATACTCAAAGTTTGCCCTAATTTTTCCCTAAATTCTTCAAATCCATGGGCTATGCCGTGTTCTCCCTTTTGCCCGATCGTGAAAAATCAAAATTGATTGTTTTATACATATATGCCTTCAAAAATTCAATCCCAAGGTCGAGAAATGCTTAGAATCATGTTTTTTCTAGTTCCAATTCAAAAAAATTCCATCCTTGGCGAAAAAATCAATTTCTAGGGCATCCTTGGCATTTTCTGTATTTTGACAGTTAGACGGGCATCATTTACCTGTCAATTTCTTCCTTAGCATGCATAAGAAATGTGGTGGGTTCTAATAGGTAGAGGGGATGTGGATGGTGGAGGTTTTTGAAGTTTTTTTCCTTTGGAGGTAGAAAATGTTAAAGTAAAATTTTGAAGCGCGGCCCCATGGCCAATCATAGGTGGACACATGGCCTTGAAAAGGTAGAATGGGGGCAGATTTTGGGGTCACTTTGAAGTTTTAACTTCAAATGGATCAAAGTTAAAGTAAGGTACGAAGCTCTGTAACCAATCAGGAATGGACACGTGTCCTAAAAAAACCAAAAATGGAGGAGCGGGCCGATGGAAAACTTGATGATTTTTTAGCTTTGTTTTCTAAAGTTAAAAAATGGGATGCATCTCCGCTCCAATCAACGATGGACATGTGGCGGGCGAGTGGGTTGGTAGGATGGTGGAGGAAAAAGGGAAATTTTTCCCTTTTGTAAAAAGACTCAGTGTGGAAATTTGAAGCATTGGCTTGCAAACAAACCACAAGGGGACACATGGCAGGGAGGAAACGGAGGTGCGGGCCAGTGGAAGAAAAATTGAAAATTTTCCCTTGGCGAGAAAAGGGGTCAAAACATGAAGTAAGCCTGTAGTTTTTTAGTGATAGAGAGCATGACACGTGGCAAGGGAGAAATCGGGTGTGCGGGCCCATGGGGTAAAAAGGTGAAAATTTTCAAATTTTCAAAAAAGGTCAAAATGCGTAGAATTGAAGCACGATCCCAATGGGACCCACCATGTTCCACATGTCATCACAAAAATTAAAGGGTAGAGGGGTGGAGAAAAATTCAAATTTTTCCATTTTTCCAAAAATGTTAAAAAGTCAAAAGGTGAACCTGAATTCATTCCCAATCGTATTTTGACACGTGGAGGGCCCAGATTGAAGGAGAAAGATCAAATCAAGGGTAACTGTACATTTTCATTTTTGGCTACCATTTTTGCTCCGGGAATCTTGGAGATGCAAATTTTATGTCATTTATAATTGAATTTTTGATGAATTCGTGTCCTTTGTGCCTGCAAAGATCAATGCAAGTGGTTTTAGGGATTAATTTGTAGATTTGAGGTGTTTTTGAAACAAAGTTTTTCCCTAATCATCCAAACACGTGAAATGTCAAAATTGAAAGTTGTAGAGGTAGTTTTAAAAGGTGAAAAGGTGAAATGATGAGAGGAAAGGCATCTGCATGCCTTGATGATGAAAAACATGCCTCCGGGAAGGATAATGATCTGAATATTTGTAATGATTTAGTATTTTTAAAACACTGGCAACTCTCGTTGCAAATTTGTTAAATACCATTTTCAGTGAATCATGAGGAATTGTTGTAAAAAAATTGATCCCTTGGCATATTATTTTCTTGGGAAAGAAGGCTCCAATGTGGCAAGAGATATATAATGCATTTTTGAGAAATGTAAATAGTCAGGAAGTTGAAAATCACGAGAAAATTTTGAGAGAAAGCTCATTTTCTGAGAAACCCACCAAAGAACCAGGTTAATTTCTTGTGTGTTGGATCTTCATGTATGTGAGTTGGTTACAAGTGTATAGCCATCACACAACTATGATATTATTCATGAAACTATCCCTATTGATGAATCTAACAAGATTTTGAGTTAATCTTGTGTTTTTCTCGGGAAATATGATGTCTGTTATCATTTTAAATACTACGAAAATAGTTTTCATTGTTCTTGTTGCAATATTGCATTGAAAATCTTTAGAAATCACACATAATCTCATCCTTATTGATATTTTAGTGGCACTTGCAGTTTTTTTTGTCAGAAGAGCTTTCATTTGGCATTGAAAATAAGCAGTTTAAAATCACTCCACCTTCATTTGTTGATTGGGATTGCTTGTAAGCCTTTGGGGGTACCTTAGGCATGGTTTGATCAAGGATTTTTGTGTTTAATTGAGTTCTTTACTTCAATATTTTGTGGTGATTTCTCAAATATTGTGTGAAGAGTGAAACCTAGGCTTCCATTTATGCATCTTCTAGTTGAAATAACATCCTGATTATTTGAAGCATTTTATCTGATAGTTGTTCAAGTATTGTAGAGGTTGTCAAAGATTTGATATATCCAAGTTTGTCTTATCAATACCCCACAAAAAATCATTTGAATAAATAATCCTACCCATACTACCCCTACATTACATTGTGTGTCAACAAAAGAATCTAACCCATCTACAAAAATGCACAAAGCAAATCAGGATCATACAATGTCTCTAGTAGCCTCAGCCTTGTCTTGAAAGCATTTCCATCATTTAGTAGTGATAGCTCTGTTGAGTTTGAATAATGGAAAATTGATCATTTTTTCCCAAGGCTATCTCCATATAATATGCATAAAGTATAAGGATATCTCCACCTCCTTCAAAAACAGAGGTTTGCAACATAGGTTCTCTTATCTTGGTTTAAAGACACAACCTAAAATAGTGAGGATTAGATCAAAATCATTTCAAAGTGCTATCCTTCTCTCCACTGCCCGAGTGCCAGTTAGATCACATCCCCGGCTACAAAATGACATATATCAAGATCTATCTGCCTTCAAGCTTCATGCCATATTTTTGATGTTGCTCATACTGAAAAGGAGAACAAATTTGGGTACCAACACTTAATGATGCCATTACAAGGGACTTGTTTTGAATTCCTAGGAAATAATTTACAGTGTTGAGATTGATTTACTGATTCATTTTCCAGTCCATTTCTATTTATCCCATCAACAACACTTAATGGTACCGTTTCCAAGGACATTATTTAGTATTTCAAAGTATTTCAGATCCCTGGTAATACTTCTTGTGTGATTTATGTACAATTACAAAATCTGAGTATCATCTTGATCGATTTATAAGATTGGAATGAAGAGTAGAGTTCTAATTTTGATATTCTCTTAGTTCAATCTGATCCATTTGCATACATATTTGAGATATTTTAATGCATATCAAACCCTGGTAAAGTCCCTTGCAAATTCTACATGCAAATACATTGATGAAGCATCATTTTATAATCAAGTTTGTAAGGATTGAGTGAAGATATAAGTTCGCCTACAATTTTATCAATTTCATGTAGTTGTTGCACTTCATTTGCATTTGTGGTTAATAATTTCAAAGAAAGAAAGGTCGATCTATAAAGTTTGGCAAGATTTTCAAGTCTAATAGATATTTACTGAGTATTTTAGTGCATTTTCAAATCTAGGGTGAAAGTCCTTAGTGGCGACTCCATGATGTTCGATCTTGATAAGTACCGGTGTCTTAACCTTTTTGTCATTTACTTTAGTGTTGCTAATCTCTATAAAACTGGAAGGAAGAAGATCTCTCTTCATTAGAGACTCTGCTAAGAAGTATTTTACAGATTCAAGAAACTTAGAGTTAGAAGGGAGAAGAGTTTGGAAGGTTGTTAAAGGTCAGAAATCAGGAAAGATATATCCATTGGTGAGAGAGATTGGCATTTAGTAGAGGATTATCACTCTTCTTCCAGTGATTATGATTCAAGCAATCCTCTCATAAACTTGTTTACTTCAACTAGTGAAGGTCCTTTCTTTGCTGTACTGGTAAGTTCCTTCTTCAATTTGCACTTGTGTTTCAATCCTAATAAACTTTCCAAGAAAATCAGCACTTAGAGAATACTATTCTTGTGAATCACATTCTTAATACCCAAATACCTTGCACTCCTCATCAACTTGTGTCACCCCAATATCACCTCCACCAAACAATATGGCTCAGCCTAGACCTCCCTTTGTTGTTAACACCTTTGGTCCTATAGACTTTAGAGGAATGGATGGTTACCTAAATGCTGTCCCACAAGATGTAGAAATAGATTGCTAAAATTCCAAGGTAATAATGCAATAACTGGAGATCAGCATCTCAAATTTTTTTAACATGATGGAATAGTTTGAGATAGAGTTTGAAGATGTGTATATTAAATTTTTCATTCATACACTAGAAGAGGATGCTAGGGATTGGTAAAGGCTCTACCGATAATTCAATTGATTCTTGGATTGAAATGAAGAATGCATTTAGGGTTGCAATATGGTGACAAGACTGATCCTAGATTTCTCTTGTCTGAGTTTGAGAATATCAAGAAGAACCCCAATGAATTAATCCATGACTTTAACACAAGGTTTAACAAAACTTTGAGAAGGATGCCTATTAATTTGAGGCCTTGTGATGAATCTTGTTTAATCAAATATGTAGATGCATTTGATAAAAAGGAAGCCTATTACCTAAGAGACAAAAACCCTACCAATCTAAGGAAAGCTTTCACCATGGAACTTCAAATTGAAAACAATATCAAAGCAATTGGGAAACCTCTCAAGATAGATGGAGTAAAGTTGATAAACCCTGAAAAACCTCAAGCTAGCAAGGGTGCTGATTTAGAGGAGGTTGTGAAAACTTTGGTAGGGGTTATCAAAGAAATCTCATACAAGTTGGCAAGAGCTGAGAAGGGAATTGGGAAAAATTCACAAGGTCACCCAAGAGCACAAAACCATGACAAATTTTCCAATCATCTCAGAGGTGATCAAAGGGAAGATGATAGAGGAAAAGGATCCATAGGGTCTACAAATAGACATCCTCAAGCACGTGAAGGAAGAGTGTTACCTAATCCCCTAAAGCGCTAGGGTTGTTGTTGAAGAAGTTGTTGATATTGATTGGTGTGATAGGTGTTTTCTGCCCCATCCTCCATGTGAAGTGGACCAAAAAGAAGGTGAAGCTAATAATGATGATGGTACTGATGATGATATTTGCATGGTGGGTTGTTCTTCAAGCTCACAAGGAGGAGAAACATCTACTGAAGTGATAAGTGCAAGGACAACTGCAAACTTTTGGGATTACATCAAATGGGTATAAGTCTTTCTTCCCCCTCATACTCTTGAAGTTGATGTAGTGCAAGATTTTGAAATTCCTAACAATGACTTTGAATACTTAAGATATTTGATGATTAAGAAGTATGATGGTGGTATTCCTTCGGAGGAAGATAGACAATTGTTGATGAATGTTGTTGTAGCTCAAGAGAAAGATTATAACACTAGAAGAAAAGTTGTTAAAGGAGTTGGGCCTCAAGCCAAACCTAAAACACCCTTTCTCACAAGAATTCCAAAAGAATCTCCTAGGAGAGAAACACTTTCCAAAAGCTTTGTTGTCCCAAGCAAAAATTATAGTCCTCCTCATGCCCAAGCTGCCAAGAATCCCTTGCCATCAAATGAATCTTCTTGTCTCCCTTCCAATGTTATTTTGCCAAAGAGTGTTCCCTATGACATAGCCCAAGTATTGAGCCAAATCAAAGTGAGTGTTCCAATCATTGAGTTGCTTAGAATTCTGAGCATAAGAAGAGAGCATTTGAGTACTTGGGATTAAAGGAGGAGAAGACTACTCTAGGAAGAAATGTAAATGTTGTTGAGATTCCTCCTCAAATCATTGTTGACCTTGAAACACCACCAGCAATAAGATATTTTGGAGAGACACCTGAGGTATATTTGGGGACATCCTTAGTTGATTCCCAATTGAATGTTGATCCATTCTTCACAACTTTGATCATAAAGGATAGGCTACTTCACAATTGTATGTTTGATTCTAGTGCATCATGTAATGTCATGCCTCTAGAAGTCATGAATGAGTTGGATATCAAAGTGATAATAGCCTATGGAAAATGTACTGCCATGGACTCAAGAGAAGTTCTAGTTGTTGGTTGTGTGAAGGGTTTGGTAGTACAAATTACATCTTATCCCGGGAGGAATTTAAAATTGGATGTTGTGATTGTTGATTGCCCTACCAAATGGGGTATGTTATTGTCAAGAAAGTGGGCTGCAAGTGTTGGAGGGAGTGTCCAAATGGATATGTCTTTTGCCACCATTCCCATTGAGGGAAGCCTTGTCAAGCTCTATGGAGAAAAGAAAATGTTGCATCTAATTGAGGACCCTAACAATGCTTCTTATGAAGTATTATTTGTTGATGTTGATGCTGATAATTTTATTGGTTTTTCTAATGGAAAAGAACACAAGATGGATTAGTCAAAGTGCCTTGAATAGGTGATTTCTCCTTGGACCTTGCTATTTGATGGAGCTTGCTCCAAATTTGGAAATGGTGTTGGTGTAATTCTGATTTCTCCTAGCTTGGAAGAATTTGTTTTTTCCTTCAAGCTTAATTTTGAATTACTAATAACATTGCTGAGTATGAAGCCTTGTTGTTGGGTCTGAGAATTTCATGGAAGTATGGTGTCAAGGACATCATTACAAAGGGATATTCAAAGCTAGTTATCAAACAAATAAGAAAACTGTATATGCTACAAAAAATCAGCGGATGAAGTAGTATAAGCATGCAATTTGGGATCTAATTGAGATGTTTGATTCCTTTGATATTGTGCACCATGATAGAAGTTTTAATTATGATACTGAAAAGTTGGTAGTGATGGGGTCAATATTTGGATATTGCACCATTTCACCTTATTGTGAGTACAATGTTGAAGTGTTAACTAGGCCAGTTGTCCCTAATAACATCAAGCATTGGAAAGTGTTTGATGATGATGCTCAAGTACAAAGGTTCTTACGAAATCAAGGTGAGTTTGTAGATCAACATATTGATTGGGAACCAATGGTGTGTGTGACTAAAGGAAGAGAGACTTTGTTTGGAAAAGATATTATCCAATTGAAAACTAACACCATTCCTAGAGGTCTTGTTGCTCTTGATTCAAATTTTAGCAATGCTTATTGCATCATCAATAGAAACATGTTTTCCTTAAGGGATGTGGAAGAGCATGACTTGGGAATAAAGGAAAAACCAAGAAAAGTTTGGTTTAGTAACAATTTAAATAAGGAAGAAAAATAGTCCTATCTCAATTGTTGAAACAATATCAAGAGACCCTTGCTCTGGTCATATTAAAAGCTGAAAGCATATAGAGAAGACTTGTTTCAGCATGAGATCCCTCTTGAAACAAATTCCAAACCATTCAAATAGAAGAAAAGGCCAATTAATCCACTCCTCTCCATGAAAATGAAAGATGAATTGAAGAAACTGAAGGAGGGAGGGATCATTCAGCCCACGAGGTATTCATCTTGGGTTACAAACCTTGTGCCAGTCAGAAAGAAGAATGGAGATATCAAACTTTGTGTAGAATTCAGAAATTTGAATAGAGCTTCATTGAAAGACAATTATCCTTTGCTAAACATGGAGAACATGCTGCAGTTAGTGATTGGATCTGAATTGTTGTCCACCTTGGATGGTTTCTCTAGCTATAATTAGGTTGTTGTCAAGGAGTCAGAAAGATTTAAAACTACCTTTACCACTCCTTAGGGAACATATGTTTATGTGAGAATGCCTTTTGGTCTCATGAATGCTGGAGCTACCTTCCAAAGAGAAATAGATGTTGCTTTTGCTGGTTATATAAATGACTTCATTGCAGTTTATCAGGATGATGTGACTGTATTTTCAAAGAGCAGAAAAGATCACATGTAACATTTGGAAAGGATGTTGATTAGATGTAGAGAATTTGGAATCTCTCTCAATCCAAAGAAGTGTCACTTTGGGGTGCAAAAGGCCAAGCTGCTTGGTCATATTGTTTCAAAGGATGGTGTCATGATTGATCCGGAGAGAATACAAGCAATTAGTAGGGTGCCAATTCCAAGAACAAAGAAGGGCATCCAATCTTTCTTTGGGATAATCAATTTCATTAGAAGGTTTGTGTCCAATTTTGCTGAGTTGAATCTTCCTATCACATGCATGTTAAAGAAAGATCAAGTTATCAAATGGGAGGAGGCTATTATTCATGATTTTGAAGGAATCAAGGAAGCACTTAAACATGCACCTGTCTTAGCAGCTCCGAATTACAAGAAGCCTTTCCAAATATTCTCCTTTTCTTTTGAAAAATACTATTGCATATATTTTTCTCCAAAAGGATGAAGATGGGCTGAGAGGCCTATTACCTTCTTTAGCAAGGCTTTACAAGCTGTTGAGTTAAAATATACAATCATGGAAAAACAAGCATTTGCCTTGGTGAAAGCAACAAAGGTTTTTAGGCCTTATATTTTAAGTTCAAAAGTTGTTTCTTATGTTCCCCACACCATGGTAAAATACATCTTATTAGAGATGGAGATCTCAAGTAAAAGATGTAGATGGGTGAACAAACTGCAGGAGTATGATATGGACATCCAAACCACAAAGTTGGTAAGAGGTTTGGGTCTTGCTAAGCTCATGGCTGAGAGAAACTTGTAGACTATGGAAGTGAATGAAGTAGTGGAAGAAAGGGAAGATGTTCTTAGGAAATTGGTAAGTTTTGAATGGTACAAGGATATAATATTTTACCTCAGACACCTATGTTGTCTTGATCATTTAAATAAAAATTAAGAAAAGAGCCCTCAAATGGCTTCTCAAAAATGCATCATGGGAATTTATTGGCTTGGAAGAATCCTAAAGGTGTCCTCTTGAAATGTGTAATTGAAGATGAAGCTCCTATCTTGATTTCTGATTTCCATGGGGGAGTTAGTGGAGGACACTTTGCTAGAAGGGTTACAACACACAAAGTTTTGAGAGCTAGTTATTTGTGGCCTACTCTCTTCAAAGATGCAACCATTGATTAGAAAATATGAAAGTTGCCAACGTTTCTCTAGAAGAATGAAAGCTTCAGGGCTCCCTTATTTTCCTAACATTGTGATCAATTGAAGCTCCTTTCAAGCAATGTTGAATGGATTTCATGGGTGAGATTTCAGATCCTTCTAGTGTTGGCCATAAGTGAATTCTTATAGCCATGATTATTTTACTAAAAGTGGGTAGAGGTGATTGATAGGTATTATTAGAGCCAAACATAGGAATAATATAATTACTTCTCTATATTAATGTGGTTTTTGAATTCCCAAAGGCTTTATATAACCATACTAATAGGAAAGCTGAATTTGTTCTAAAATAGGAAACTCAACACACCCGAGTATATATTGTTATATATTTTTATAGCAATATATATAAAACTAACTAACCATACAATTATTTTTACCAAAATGTAAATACTAATTCCTAACATTCCCCCCCTTAGTGTTTACATGGTAGAAAAATATCCACACGCTCCTCTGCGGTATGCTCACCCCTGTGGCATGTCCAACTCTATGACTCATGACCTTGATCCAAAAGAAAGGCTCTCTCCTTCCATGGTTTTGGTTTAACACAAACCTTGACGTGACAAGAACCTCATCACGTTGACCTCGGGTGGTTTTCTAGATCCTCCCACAAACCCTTTCAAGATCCATGGTGACTTACTCGAGTGCTACTATTTGCCACTATGCTTATACATCAAGGAGTAATGTAAGAAACACAACTTGCATATTACAAAACCACACAATAGAAGATATACTAAAAATAATTCACATTACTTCCTATAAGAATCATAATGTTCTTAATCATAGTCTTTGTCATTGATCGCTGCCACTCGATCTCAAACAACATAGAAAACTTATAAAGACTTAATTGCCAAATGATATTTGGAAGCTTTCCTTGACTAAGTTTTTTTGGGTGTAGAATGGGAATGGAACATTGGTATGTATTCCCCCCCACAATGTGAAATTCTAAATAAGAAATCAGAAAGGTAAAAATGTATTGTGTTATATCATACTAAGCTGGATCTTTTTGTCTTGATCTTTTGCACATGGTCACCATTGCGGATGAAAATATTTACCATTTGACCAGAACGAAGTATGACAGTTAGAGGATCTCTGTAGTTTTTTCTCTCTTATACAATTCTTTTCCAGATTTAACAATAAAGCACACCAATCAAAGCAATAGGAACACTTTGTGTAAATGTTAAGCACAAAAATGGAAACCACACTGAAAAATCATAAGCTCACACCATACATATGCCACCACAGCCTTCGCGTGGCCCTATCGTTGGTGATTGATGAGAGGAACATGTTGACCTCCTTCCTCCTTGCCTCCTTCCTCCATCGAGATGCTACTTACTTGGTGGATTTGTTAATGAAGCTCATTTTACAATTTTGACTCAAATGACAAGGCGTCAAAAATACCATACGTTGATGTGGATAACTTAGCGTCATTAGAACATGGAAAATAAAGACTGTATATTTTACAGATATTGCGCCTTTTTATAAACAATTAAATTTTAATATAGCTAAAAGATATTGATTAAAGTTTTGACATATACTATTTTAAAATAAAAAAAAACTCAAATTTTGAATAGAATCTAGTGACTAATACAAATAGAACTACATAAATTCTTTTCACTCTCCCACTTCATGACCTTTTTGTTTGAAGACTCAAAGCTATAAATCCCCGTGAGGATGGTGTCAAAGAAGACACGTGGAGAAAGATATATGGGTTTTAATGAAAATATTTCCACGGGGCTAAGGTGAACAAGAGTTGTATATTTACAACAAATAACACTGGACTGAGACAATCGTCAGCAATAATGAATCACATTCAAGGATCTCATCAAACTATAGAAGATAGGAACAATTGCATGGACGTAGGAGAATGAGCTATTGAAAATTGGTGAATCCAAGATCATACCCCGATCTGTTGAATCCCATGCCTAATAGCTTATATGCTATAATATTTTCTGCCACCGAAGGAAAGAAATCCGAGCAAATTTTAAAGGTGATCTAGTGTAGACTATTGTCATAGGCAATGCACAAATCCGACTTATCCCTAGAGAGAAAGAGCTTGCTAGGATCTTGTTGGAGAGTTTGGGCCGAGCTACAAACACAATGTCTCCTACAAAGAAAGCAGCACACAAGACTATAGAAAATAATGGCGATGGAGATATGCACACAGACATAAGTTGTAAAACTTCACTATTCTATAATGTATATAAGGAATACATAGAAAACAAATTCCTCATGACTCTCATTGGAATGCCCCTGATCTGATACGCATATTCAAATGTTAATGCTCTAGTGTCTGGTCTGTAACTCCTCAAACTCCTTTACTCTCTACGTATAAAAATCCTCACAGGAACCTCTCATCCCTGATTTCCATGGGGGAATGGAGGAAACTTTATAGGGTTATTATTAGAGCCAAACACAGGAATAATATAATTACTTCTCTATATTCATCCCAGAATTACAAAGGCTATTATATAACCATATAATAGGAAAACTAACTTCCTATAAAATAGGAAACTACAACACACTCGAATATATATTGTTATATATTTGTTATAACAATATATATAAAACAAAATAACCATATAATTATTTACTCAGAATGTAAATATTAATTCACCAAGTGGGTAGATGATCCCCACTAAGAAAGCAACACATCAAGTTGTTATGACTTCTTGTTGAACAATATCATATGTAGATTTGGCGTGCTAGTCAAAATTGTGGCTAATAATGCCATGTGTTTTAGAGCTAAACCTTTGATGGCAATGTGCAAGGAATATGGAACCAATCTAACTTATTATTATAACCCAATGGAATGGACAAGTGAGTCCAACAATAAGAACTTATTGAAGATCATTAGGAGAACCTTGGAATTGAGTAAGAGAAAATGGGGTGAACAACTAAAATTTGTAGTTTGGGCTGATAGAATCACTACCAAGAGAGCTATTGGTAAGAGCCCATTTGAATTGGTGTATGGAACCCAAGATCTGCTGCCCTTACATCTGTAGTTATCTTCATTTCAGTTTGTTTAACAGCTTGAGGATCAAGAGGTTAGTCCATATGAAGCAAGGATCAATCAGATTATGGAGCTAGATGAAGAGAGAAGAGCATCCCACCAGAGGCATATCAGATTTAGAGAGAAGTTGAAAAGATTGTTTGACAAGAAGGTCACTCCTAAGGCCTTCAATATTAAAGATTTGGTTTTGTTGTGGGATAGTAGAAATGAGGATAAGGGAAAACATGGAAAATTTGATGCATTATGTATGGGCCCTTACTCCATTGATATCAAAATTGGTGAGAATACCTTTTTCTCAAAGATTTAGATGGGGAATTGCTTGAACAACTTTGTTAATGGTAGGCATCTGAAGCATTTCTTGGATTAATCCCCAAATTTGAGGTATGCACCACTTGTACAGTGTATCATGTTTGGTTTCTCACTCTGTTTTTGGTGTTTAGTCAGTTTGTGGTTTGCCTTGGTGTGTGGCAGCCATTTTTGTTGGGTTCTCGGCTAGTTTTTGGTGATTTTGGCTTATGAATCCTTTTCCCAATGGATTATTTTGGCACTTGGTCTACTTATTGTTCTTGTGGCACTCACTGGGAGTGCCCATCCCCAAGCAAGAGCCAATGTTGGTGTCCATTTTGATCCTCTATGCTTTTTCCCTAATTTTCTTTTCACTCTGCATTTCTGAAACATTTTCCACAGTTTTAATGGATGAAATGAAGTTTATACCTTTGTTCCCATGCCTTATTCCATTTGAATATCATTTGACATGCCCCATTTTGTAAGAATACTCAAAGTTTTCCCTAATTTTTGCCCTAAATTCTTCAAATCTACGGGCTATGCTATGTTCTCCCTTTTTCCCGATCGTGAAAAATCAAAATTGATCGTTTTATACATATATGCCTTCAAAAATTCAATCCCAAGGTTGAGAAATGCTCAGAATCATGTTTTGTCATCGCTTCTAATTCAAAAAATTTCCATTCTTGGCAAAAATCAATTTCTAGGGCATCCTTGGCGTATTTTGACGGTCGAGACGGGCATCATTTTCCCATCAATTTCTTCCTCGGCATGCATCGGCAACGTGGCGAGGTTCTAATGGGTAGAGGGGATGTGGATGGCGGAGGTTTTTGAAGTTTTTGCCTTTGGAGGTAGAAAATGTTAAAGTAAAATTTTGAAGCGCGGCCCCGTGGCCAATCATAGGTGGACACGTGGCCTTGAAAAGGTAGAATGGGGGAAGGATTTTGGGGTCACTTTGAATTTTTAACTTCAAATGGATCAAAGTAAAAGTAATGTCGAAGCTTTGCATCAAGAATGGACACGTGTCTGGAAAAACCAAAAAGGAGGAGTAGGCCAATGGAAAACTTGATGATTTTTTAGCTTTATTTTCTAAAGTTAAAAAACGGGATGCATATCCACTCCAATCAGCGATGGAAATGTGGCGAGAGCGGGTCAATGGGCGGTGGAGGAAAAAGTGAAAATTTTCTCTTTTGTAAAAATACTCAGTGTGGAAATTTGAAGTGCTGGCCTACGAACGAACCATAAGGGGACACGTGGTAGGGAGGAATCGGAGGCGTGGGCCCACGGAAGAAAAATTGAAAATTTTCCCTTGGCGAAAAAAGGGGTCAAAACATGAAATAAGCCCATGGATTTTTAGCGATAGAGAGCATGACACATGGCAAGGGAGAAATTGGGTGTGTGGGCCCACGGGGGTAAAAAGGTGAAAATTTTCCAATTTTCCAAAAAAAGTTCAAAATGTGCAGAATTGAAGCGTGATCCCAATGGGACCCACCATGTGCCATGTGTCATCACCAAAATTCAAGGGTGGAGGGGTGGAGAAAAAGTCAAATTTTTTCATTTTTCCAAAAATGTTAAAAAGTCAAAAAGTGAACCCAAATTCATTCCCAATCATATTTTGACACATGGAGGGCCCAGATTGAAGGAGAAAGAGCAGATCAAGGGTAACTGTACTTTTTCATTTTGGCCACCATTTTTGCTCCAGGAATCTTGGAGATGTGAATTTTGCATCATTTTTAATCAAATTTTTGATGAATTCGTGTCCTTTATGCCTACAAAGATCAATGCAAGTGGTTTTAGGGATTAATTTGCAGATTTGAGGTGTTTTTGAAACAAAGTTTTTCCCTAATCCATCCAAACATGTGAAATGTCAAATTTAAAAGTTACAAAGGTAGTTTTAAAAGGTGAAAAGGTGAAATGATGAGAGGAAAGGCATCTGCATGCCTTGATGATGAAAAAACGTGCCTCTGGGAAGGATAATGATGCAAATATTTGTAATGATTCAGTCTTTTTAAAACACCTGAAAACTCTTGTTGCAAATTTGTTAAATGTCATTTTTAGTGAATCATGAGAAATTGTTGTAAAAAAATTGATCCCTTGGCATATGCTTTTCTTGAGAAATAAGGCTCAATGTGGCAAGAGATATATAATGCATTTTTAAGAAATGTAAAAAGTCAGAAGTTTAAAATCTCGAGAAAATTCTAAAAGAAAGTTAATTTTCTAAGAAACCCACCAAAGAACCAGGTTAATTTATTTTGTGTTGGATCTTCATGTATGTGAGTTGGTTACAAGTGTATAGCCATCACATAACTCTGAGATTGTTCATGAAACTCTCCCCTGCTGATGAATCTAACAAGATTTTGAGTTAATCTATTTTTTCTGGGCAATATGATGTCTGTTATCAATTTAAATACCTACAAATAGTTTTCATTGTTCTTGTTGCAATCTTGCATTAAAAGTGTTTTGAAATCACATAGAATCTCATCCTTATTGATAGTTCAGTGGAACTTGCAGTTTTGTTTGTTGGAAGAGATTTCATCGCATTGAAAATAAAAAATTTAAAATCACTCCACCTTCATTTTTGAATGGGATTGCTTGTAAGCCTTTGGGATTACCTTAGGCATGGTTGATCAAGGATTTTTGTGTTTAATTGAGTTATTTACTTCAAGCTTTTTTGGTGAGTTCTCAAAGATTGTGTGAAGAATGCAACTTGGGCTTCCATTTATGCATTTTATTTTTGAAAGAACATCTTGATTATTTGAAGCATTTTATCGATATTTTTAAGTATTGTAGAGGTTGTCAAATATTTGATATATCCAAGTTTGTCTTGTCAATACCCCACCAAAAAATCATCTGAATAACTAATCCTACCCATACTACCCCTACATTGCATTGTGTGTCAACAAAAGAATCTAACCCATCTACAAAAATACACAAAGTAAATCAGGATCATACCATGTCTCTAAGTAAGCCTCAACCTTATCTTGAAAGCATTTCCATGATTTAGTAATGAAAGCTCTGTTGAGTTTGAATAATGGAAAATTGATCATTTTTCCCAAGGCCATCTCATACATACAATATGCACAGTTTAAGGATATCTCCACCTCCTTCACAAAATAGAGGCTGCAACATAGGTTCTCTTACCTTGGTTGAAAGGCACAACCTAAAATAGTGAGGATTAGATCAAAATCCTTTCAAAGTTCTATCCATCTCTGCACAAATTTGAGTGCCAATTAGATCACATCCCCAACTACAAAATGACATATATCAAGATCTATCTGCCTTCAAGCTTCATGCCATTTTTTTGATGCTACTCAAACTGAAAAGGAGAAAAAAATTGGGTACCAAAAAGTTACATTGGGGTAGGCATGTAGAGTGAGACTCAGATCTTTGATGATTCCCACAGTGGTCATTGCTGTCCCATCTAATTGAACTACTCCTCTAGAGATAACCTCATATTGGAGACCCAACTGGTCGGCTATTTGTTTGGGCATCACAGAACTACTAGCCCCAGAGTCAATCATACAATTGTGCACTAATTTGTCTCCAATAATTAATGAGACATAGAATGGAGGAGGTCTCAAGTTCTTACCTTGTTGTTCTCCTTGGTTCTTCTTAGGTTGAACTGCATTGGCAAGCACTCTCTCTTGCTGGTTAGGGGGTTGATTTGAGCTTGACCAATTTTGCATGGCAGTTTGCAATAGATCCCTCTACCCTGGAATGGCCAATGACTCCCATAGTGAAATGTTCACACTTTTCCTCTTCATCTACTCAATGATATTGAATGAGCTCTCTTTCTGCTGCCCCTTCCCAGACACATTTCTTTCTTGCACATGAGCTATTACAACTGATGCCTAACTAAGTTTGGAAGGTGGCTTGATTGGTTGGCATGTTAGGGGGTTGGAACACCGGGACCTTGTGGATTGATGGAAGGTTGAGGGTCACCTGAATTCATTGGTTGGCCTTCTCCAATACTTCTCTTCTTAGACCTTGAAGGTTGAGGGTGACAGTGGACCTGGTTCATCCCACATAAGTCTTTAGCCTTTGTCCAATTGACAAGCATAGTCTCTCCTAAAGGTTCTCCTTAGTCACCTCATTGGTGTTGATCTCCTTCTTGGCTAGGTTCTTGTGGCACCATACTTGG
This sequence comes from Taxus wallichiana var. yunnanensis, assembly GCA_018340775.1. Taxonomy (NCBI): domain Eukaryota; kingdom Viridiplantae; phylum Streptophyta; class Pinopsida; order Cupressales; family Taxaceae; genus Taxus; species Taxus wallichiana. Next base: position 299,659,296 of record CM031243.1, on the reverse strand, counting down.
TTTACACCATTAAAACACATTGATTGGTTATGTGGTTGGATCGCATGAAAAACACCAATCATATTCATGTGCCATATTTTTCATTTAGGACCAATATGTCTCATAAGACCTAAAAGGTTCTCCTTGGTCAGCTCATTGATTTTGATCTCATCTTGTAGCTAAGGTTCTTGTGGCACCATCTTGGTTTACTAGAACTCTATTAAAACACATTGATTGAGCATCCAGCAAGACTGGATGATTGCACAACATTGAATCCTTTCCCCAAGTGTGGGACTTGCAAAATGAGAAAGGAATCTCCAGTTTAGAGGCTGGTTCCTCAATTCCTCTGGTCAGATTTATCACTTACAAGTTGTAGAGGTCTATATTCCTAACCCTACCCTAAATTCCAAAGGAGACAGAGATAGAGAATGCAAAAAAGCTAAAACTAATGCTAATAGGTGATGCACCAAAGGAGTGGTGAGCATTTTTTACTTTTGCAGATTGACACAGTCCATAAAAATGCAACAAAGAACCTCATGCACAAAATGATAATTGTAATGAAGGATCATAAATTAACCAAACAACACAGGAAGAGGATGAAAACTAATCACAGAGGTTGTATTGTTATTTTAATCATCAAAATCACTTGCATTACAACACCTGAGAGGCAAAATAAAGTTGCAGCTCTTAGAAAAGGTCTGATATTCCACCAAAATCACTTCCAAGGTGAGAAAGGGGACCTGTAATACACAAAAATGTTCAACCCTTTGAAAATGAGCCAAATCTGGCTTTTACAGTGCAAGGGATGAGCCCAGGAGAGAGAAACACGGGAAAACATGGAAGGGATTCAACCATTGACCAAAACACATTCAAAATAGCATGGGCATCCTTACAAACCCATCCCCTGACATTTTTAGCCATGCTGGGAGAGAATGCGAGCCATTCTTCATTAAAAATGGTGGTTGAAACGTCATTTCTGTCCATGACCACGTGCCAGAGGTGTTTTTCAATTTTCTCTCCAAACTCCATCAAAATGCAAAAATGACCCAGAATCTTGTAGAGAATTTCACCAGCTTTCCATTGATATAAAGAACGTGAAAAACCAAGCTCTAGATCGAAAGATATGGCCATTTGAAGTTTTAGGGCAAAACAAGGCCAAATCGGGTCAAGGCAAAAATTTGAATTTTTGCACCTTTTTGGTCATTTGGAAAATTTTCCAAAATTTCCCCACACTCCACCACTCTAGGTGCCACGTGGTGGCATCTCATTGGCCATGGGCCTTTCAGGGGAAATTTTTTCCAAAAAACTCCGCCGAGCCATAACTTCAAAAATACATGGAGTTAGGAGGAAAACTTTACCTTTCTGGAAAGTTGAGAAAGAGCTCTATCCAATGGTGTCATTTCTAGAAGGTTTTGAGTGCCTAAAAAAAAAATATTATGACTGAGGCACAAGAGAGGAAAAAATGAGAGGAGTTAGCCACAAAAAATGAGCAGGGGCACATTTTGGATAACAATTTTGGCGACTCAGAGGGGTCATCTGCCTGCTGGATGAAGTTACCAGTTGCTGAAGCAATCCATTGGGTATGGAGTCATTGAATTCTCTATTTGATACCCCAACTGACTAGAACACTGCAAGGAGGAAGATGGAATATCACCTGATGGAGCAAGGCCTGCAAACACATCTCCAGAACTAGCAAGCTTGTGCCAAAGCACTTAGGGAAAGAAAAACTAATCTACAGAAAAACAATGTGCACAAGCACTTGGAGGAATGAAAAACCTAAACTAATATGTATAGGGTGAAGCATTTCCTTCAGTAGCAATGCTTCAGATGGATTCCATTGACTAGAATCTACAGTTCTTCACCATCCAATGAAGACAACTGGAAAGCATTGTTGTCCTTACACTTTGTGACCATGTATGGGCCACTCCAAATGGCATCAAATTTTGAATGCCTTCCCGGTTTTTCTCTATCCGCATCCCATTTTAACACTAGATCTCCAACTTGGAAGGATCTGTTCTTGGCCTTTCTATCAAAGGTCTTCTTTATCAAAGCCTGATCCTTCTCCATTGCTTGGGATGCCTGATTTCTGATTTCTTGGAGCTCCATCAATTCTGCATATCTGACTTCCATGGGCTCAAACTCCAACAACTCCAACTGTTTCATGAGTTCCAATGTTGGCAACTCAAGTGATATGGGAAAAATTGCCTCTCTTCCATAAACAAGCTTGAATGGAGAGTTACCTGTAGATCTTTTAGGAGTTATCCTATCAACCCATAAGGCTGATTTCAATTTGGTATGCCAAGACCTCTGATTCTCATCAAGAGTCCTCCTAATGATCCTCAACAAGTTCTTGTTTGTAGATTCAGCCTGGCCATTACCCTGGGGGTAATAGTTTGATGAAGTACTTAGGTAGATCCCAGTTCTTGACAGCCCATTCAGTCACCTTGGATCCAATGAATGCCAATGCATTATCTGATATTATTGTAGCTGGTATGCCAAATCTGGTTACTATTCCCTCATAGAAGTCTAGGATGCTAGATTCATTTGCTTCCTTGAGTGCTACTGCTTCAGTCCATTTGGTGAAGTAATCTGTGGCTGTTAAAATCCACTTGTGCCCTTGGCTCGAATTGGGATTAATAACTCCAATGAAGTCTAAACCCCATTGCATGAATGGCTGGTCAACTGAAATTGGATGCAATGGGAGGGCAGCTAGCCTCTCTTTACCTGTGAAAAATGCACAATTCTTGCACCTCTTGATCCATGCATAACAATCATTGAAAATCTTGGGCCAATAATAACCAGCCCTCATGATCTTTAGAGCTATCACTCTTGGTGCAAAATGACCACCAGCTGGTCCACCATGGAACTCTTCCAGCACCTTATGAATCTGATTTGTACCAATGCATCTCAGCAGTACTCCATTCACATCTCTTTTGAATAAAACACCATCAACAAGGGCATATGGGACAGCTTGCAACCTGAAGTGTCTTCTTTGGGTCTTGTTCATCTCTGGAGGACATAGACCTATGCTTAGGAAGTGCATTATACCTTGGGTCCAGCAAGGAGTGGGGACACCATCATTCTCCTCTTGAGTGCTTCCTTGCTCATGGTTGTCTTGCAACGCCAAAACAGCCTCCTTCTCATTGCATGATTCCTCTTGTTTGCTCAAGATCAGCTGCTCACACAATCCTTTTCCTCTTACCAACTTGGTGACTTTGATCTCAATGTCATACTCCATGACACGAGTAATCCAACCTGCCTTTTTTCATTCAAGTCTTTGTTGAGGAGGAAGTCTTTAACCCCGCATGAGAAACCAGCAATTGGACCTTATTGTTTGAAACTAGATGCTTGAATTTCTTCAAGCTCCTGATTACTGCAAGAACATGCTTCTCAATGAAAGAATATCTCACCTCATAGTCCTCCAGGATTTGGCTGAAGAAAGCAATTGGCTACTCATCATTGTCTTTATTCTGCTGTACCAAAATTGCAGAAATAGTATCATCACCTCCAAACGCATAGAGGATGAAATCCTTGGAGAAATCTGGGTTGATGAGAGTTGGGGCTTGAGAGATGGCTTCTTTGATTGCTTCAAAACTTTCCTTTCCTTCTGTTGTCCATTTGAAAGCCATGCTTTTCTTTAGCATCTTGGTGATAGGTCTGACAAGGGCTGCAAAATTTGGGACAAACCTCCGAACAAAATTTATTCTTCCCAAGAAACTTTGAAGGGCCTTCTTGTGGCTTGGCAATGGCAGTGCTCTTATGGCTTCAACTCTTTCCGGATCAATTGCTAATCCTTCTTTGGAGACAATGTGGCCAAGGAGCTTTCCTTCATGGGCTAGAAAAACACACTTTTTAGGATTCAAGGAGACTCCAAATCTTCTACACCTTTGGAACACTTGTCTCAAATGAAAGAGGTGGTCTGCTGTATTTTTTGAAAAAATAGTGATATCATCAAGATATATCAATACAATGTTGTTAATCAAACCTTTGAACGCCATGTCCATTGCTCTTTGGAAGGTAGCTCCAGCGTTGGACAACCCAAATGGCATTTTCCGTATGCATAAGTTCCCATTTAGTTGTAAAGGCTGTCTTGAACTGATCTTCTTCCTTCACCATAATCTGATTATACCCGAATAGCCATCAAGTAGTGAAAACCTCTCGAGCCAAAGCAACAACTTGTAAAATCTGCTCCATGGAAGGAAGTGGATAATGATCCTTGAGAGATGCTCTATTCAAATCTCTCAAGTCAACACACAATCTGATTTCCCACTCTTCTTTTCTCGATCGGAACCAAGTTGGCAACCCAACTAGAATGCTTGATAGGAATATGATTCTTGATTCTATCAACTTATTCAATTCTTTTCTCATGAGAGGCTCCATGTGGGGTTGACTCGCCTTTTTTTTCGCCCCGATGGGCTTAGTATTTGGATCCAATTCAATGGTGTGTTGAGCTAACTCAGGATTGAAACCTTTCAAATCTTCATAGCTCCAAGAAAACACATCAGGGAATTCTTGACAAAGTTGTATGAACTCATACCTTTCTTGCTCAGTTGTCATCTTACCAATTTGGAGTGATTTGCCTCTTTCTACTGAGATGGACACTGAATCTTCTCCCTTCACTTGGATGTTTGCTTTCTCCTTCCTAAACTGATCATTAGGATTGAAAATGGACTCCAAAGTAATAAGTCCCTTTGGTAGTTTGTTGGTTCTCAGCTGCACCACTTGGTCACCATATTGCTGCTCTAACTTTTCCTGATTTTTGGCTGAGAATTCAGCCTCTTCTTGCAAGAAATGGATGATTTGCTGATCATTTTCAAACACTTGCCAACTTACATTGTTATCTGGCACTGAAGGCCTCACAATCACATGGATGTTTGGCTATACCTTGTCTTTTTGAATGCTCTCCACAACGTCAAAGGCTGCCCCAACTGCTGCAAGCCTGTCAACAGCTTGGTTCTCTTTCCTAGGAATGGATTTGATGCCAAAACCCTCAAAATATTCAATGAGGTCCCACACCCTATTCTTGTAGCACTTGAGTAGATCATTCTTGACAAAGCATGTTGCCCCTTGACTTGGTTGACAATCAACTCACTGTCACCAAAGACTTGCAAGTTCTTTATTCCTCTCTTGATTGCCCAATGCAGTCCTTGCACCAAGGCTTCATATTCAAGCAGTGTTATTAGAGCATGCAAACTGAAATCTAAAAGCTGAATAATACTTAACTCCTTGAGGTGAAACCAGCATGGATCCCCCTCCTGCACCTTGTCTACTCCTTGATCCATCAAAAAACAACTGCCATACCTCATTGTCATCTTTGTGGTTTGGCTTGGTGATGCTAGGAATAGGCTGATTTTCTTCATGTATGCAATAGACTCCTAACTCAGATTCTTCTATTTCTTGATAAGGATCAAAAGCATGCACCTTGCTTGCCCATTCATCAAGAGTTAAATCTGGGATGCTTCCAACCTTGGTGTCAGCTTCATCAGTGCTTGGATGATCTTCTTGATCAAACGTTGAACAATTGGCATTAATCTGACTTGGAGTGTAAGGCTCAATGTGAAAGTTTGCAATAGGTTCAGACCTGATTGTGGCTTTGGTTCCATATCTTGTTCTGAACAAGCATGTGTGACCAATCAGCAGACAAGTAACCTCCAATCTTAGCTGTGAAATCCCTTGACAAACATAGGGAAAAGAGTGGTGGAAGGTCTATTACTGAGACATCTTGCAAAACAACCACGTTGGGACAGGCATGCAAAGTAAGACTCAAGTTTTTAATCACCCCGACTATTGTTACTGCTGTCCCATCCAACTGCACCACCCCTTTGGATATGGTTTCATACTGAATTCCCAACTGATCAGCTATTTGCTTGGGCATTACTGAACTACTTGCCCCGGAATCAATCATGCAATTGTGTACTAATTGTTCCCAATGATCAATGAAACATAGAATGGAGGGGGCTTCAATATTTTACCTTGCTGTCCTCCATGATTCCCCTCAGGCTGGGCAGCATTTGTGAGCACCTTCTCTTGCATTTGGACTTGCTGATTTGAAGTTGACCAGTCCTTCATGGCAGCTTGTAGCAAATCTCTTTGGCCTGGGATAGATAGTGATTCCCACATTGATATGTTTACATTTGTCTTCTTCATCTGATCAATGATACTGAATGGAGATGAAGTATCCCTTTGCTGTCCCTTGGCCTGCACATTCATTCCTTGCACATGGGCAGCAACAACTGGCATTTGGGTTGGCCTAGGGGCTGTTTTAGGCAATCCTTGCGTGCTTGGGATTGCATTTTGTTTGCCAATAGTTTGTGGAGTGACAGAAGGTCATGAATTACTTGGGGCCAATGGCTGTTCTTCACCCAAATTTCTTCTCTTTGACCTTGTGTTGGCTGCAACACTTTGGGAAATCATTTGATTCATGCCACAAAAATCTTCTGCCTGCCAGTTTACAAGTGTGGTATCATTTGGAGCTGATTGCTGCTGGAATGTTTCTTGTTGCTGGTTATTTCCTTGACTACCTTCACCCTCCACACCAGTTGTTGTCACCATTAATGCTTGATTCAAGGCACCGTTGAAGCACATGGACTGGTTATGAGGTTCATTGCATGGGAAACACCAATCATACTCTTGAGCTATATTGTTTTGTACTGGCACTAATGCTTTAGATGCAGATGTAGCATTGGGATTATAGGGCTGAAATGGTCTGTTGGTAGGAGGCCTTGCTTGATTTAGATTTGTAGCTGGATTGGGTGGTCTATGAGGTTGATATGGCTGCCTGTTAGGCTGAGCTTGAGGCTGGAAGGAAGGTCTAAAACCTTGAGCTTGCTGCCTTTTGAGTGTAACCAGCTCATTACCTAGATTTTGCAATTGCTTCATGACTTCTTGAAGTTCATTTGAGGCACTAGAAGATGAAGTGGAAGCTTCACTTGAATTATGATTTCTAGGAGTGGGAATAGAAGATAAATTAGGCACTTGGCTAGTACTTGGGCTCTAAACTTGGAAATAATGGCATCGAGGCTCAGGAGCCAGCTTGCCAGCTTGAATCAAACAATTTTCAGCTCTAATGGCAATGCTATAAGCAATGGGGATAGTTGTGCCTCCCATGGACTGAATTAACATAGAAATATCAGAATTTAAAGCTTTAAGGTAATAAAGAAAAGCACCTTCTGCTGTTGGCCTGACTGCCACTGGAATTCTCTCCCAAGTCCTTTGAAATCTGAAATTAAAATCAGTCAGCTGCTCATTGGGAGCTCTTTTGATAGTTGTCAGCTGCTCCAAAAGGGACAAGTTGTCTCCCTTTTCCCCAAACTGCTCATGGAGGGCTATACATAGCTGATTCCAATTTTGAATAGAACCTGAGGCAAGACTCTTGAACCATTGCAAAGCTTTCCCTTTGAATGAAGATGCCAATAGTTTGACAGCAACTTGCATCTCATTGATCTCATGGATTGCACAAATGTTAGCAATATCCTTAACATGATCACCAGGTGAGGTCTGATTTTCTCCAGTGAAGTATGGAATGTTCTTCAATGCTGCAACTGGGATTGGATTTTGTGCATTGAGAGCAAGTGGGCTGCTGCCAGTGAAATTGACATAGGGGTTGTTTTGTGCCATTCTGATTGGCCTTAGAACCCTTGTTGATTGAATGAAAGGCCTACCAGGTGGAGGAGTTGAGAGAGTTCTATTTGGTGGAGATGGAGACCTTTGGATTCTCCTCCCACTTTGCCTTATTCTTGGAGATAACTGTAGATATTCAAACAACACCTCTTCCTCTCCAGCTCTTGACCTTGTGTTGATTCTTCTCATGAGTTTTCAGGTCTGCACTGCTAAAACCAGCTGATTCTTCTTCCTTGGAGTCACCAGATGTGTAATTTATAGCTCTTTTAAAGCAAGAAACTTGCAACAAATGCACATCAATTTTGTTGCAATGAAGATGAAGACCTCTAAGGTCCCACCGGTGTGCCAAAACTGTTGTTGCAAATCAGCAGCACCCCTTGGATGTTGATCAGATTTCTAGTTTGATCATACTAGCATCCAGTGTGATTGCACAACATTGAATCCTTTCCCCAAGTGTGGGACTTGCAAAATGAGAAAGGAATCTCCAGTTTAGAGGCTGGTTCCTCAACTCCTCTGGTCAGATTTATCACTTACAAGTTGCAGAGGTCTATATTCCTAACCCTACCCTAAATTCCAAAGGAGACAGAGATAGAGAATGCAAAAAGCTAAAACTAATGCTAATAGGTGATGCACCAAAGGAGTGGTGAGCATTTTTTACTTCTGCAGATTGACACAGTCCATAAAAATGCAACAAAGAACCTCATGCACAAACTGATAATTGTAATGAAGGATCATAAATTAACCAAACAACACAGGAAGAGGATGAAAACTAATCACAGAGGCTGTATTGTTATTTTAATCATCAAAATCACTTGCATTACAACACCTGAGAGGAAAAATAAAGTTGCAGCTCTTAGAAAAGGTCTGATATTCCACCAAAATCACTTCCAAGGTGAGAAAGGGGACCTACAATACACAAAAAATGTTCAACCCTTTGAAAATGAGCCAAATCTGGCTTTTACAGTGCAAGGGACGAGCCCAGGAGAGAGAAACGTGGGAAAACGTGGAAGGGATTCAACCATTGACCAAAACACATTCAAAATAGCATGGGCATCCTTACAGACCCATCCCCTAACATTTTTAGCCATGTTGGGAGAGAATGCGAGCCATTCTTCATTAAAAACGGTGGTTGAAATGTCATTTCTATCCATGACCATATGCTAGAGGTGTTTTTGATTTTATCTCTCCAAACTCCATCAAAATGAAAAAATGACCCTGAATCTTGTAGATAATTTCACCAGCTTTCCATTGATATAAAGAACGTGAAAATCTGAGCTCTGGATCGAAAGATATGGCCATTTGAAGTTTTAGGGCAAAACAGGCCAAATCGGGTTGGCGGGCAAAATTCAAAAACTTTTTGCACCTTTTTGGTCATTAGGAGGAAAATTTTCCAAAATTGAGAAAGAGATCTATCCATGGTGTCATTTCTAGAGTGCCATTATGGCGAGGCAAGAGAGAAAAAAATCTCATTAGGCACAAAAATGAGGAGGGGCATTTTGGATAATAGCTTTTAGAGGTGAAATGAAGTTTTTCTAAAATTTTACTCCGGGGGTGGGTATAGGAGCCATTTGGATAGTATCTAGGTTTCTAAAATACATGGAGTTGGATGGAGGAAATTTTACCTTGAATCAAATGGTTCTTAGATGGAAAGAGATCTGGAAATCCAAGTGCTCCCCATTTCTAGATCAGGTTTTGAGAAATATCATAATTCAAAGCCCTAAAAAGTACAATAATGAACCTTCATTTTTCAATCTCATTTGGGGATCTCTTGATAGTTGTTAGTTTCTCCAGAAGAGAAAAATTTTCACCCTTCTCTCCAAATTGGTTATGAAGAGTTGTGCATAGCTGATTCCAATTTTGAATAGAGCCTGCCTCAAGACTTCTGAACCATTTTGAAGCCTTCCCTTTGAGTGAAGAGGCAAGCAACTTGATTGCAATCTCTATCTCATGGATCATACACACATTTACAATATCTTAGACATTATCACCAAGAGAAGTTTGGTTTTCCCTGGTGAAATATGAGGTACTCTTTAATTCTGTAATAGGAAGTAGATTTTGTGCATGCAAGGCAAGTGGACTACTACCAGTGAAGTTAACATAAGGATTTTGGTGAGCCATTCGATCATCCGAGCACTCTTCTTGGTTGAATGAATGGTTTTTCGGGAGGAGCTGTTAATAAAGCTCTGATTGGTGGAGATGGAGACCTTTGAACTCTTCTTCCTCTCCTTTCTCTACCAGGGGATAGATGCAAGTATTCAAATATACCTTCTTTCCTTTCTCTAGACTAGGTTTTTCTCATGAGTCTCCCAAGCTTGCACTATTGAAACCAATAGATTTGTCTCTTTTGGAGTCACCAAATGTACAATTTTAAGGCTTCTTAAAATCTAGAATCACAGCAAGTGTACATCAATTCCTACTGTAATAAGATGGACACTTCTTTGTCTCATCGACATGCCAAAATTGTTAATGTGAAATCACAACACCCCAAATGAGTTCTAAATATCTACTTTTCTATGCAGACTTATTTGGTGTGATTGCATAACATTGAACTTTCCCCAAGGTGTGAGACCTTGCAAAATGGGAAATCTCTCCAGATTGAAGGTTGGTTCCTTATTCCTCTATTTAGGTGCATACATAGAAACTTAATGAGGATCTATTCTTAATCCTAATCTAAAATTTACCAAGGAGACAAGGATCGAAGGAATATAGAAATTAAAACAAAGCTAAACTATGAGGTGATGCACCAAAGGAATGATGAACACTTAGTTTTCCTTTGACAAAAACCAATAAAATTCATACAATAAACCGAGCAGAGATAGCGAGATCTGTAATGAGAGTCCAAATAGAAGCAAAAGAAGCAAGAAAGGATCCGAGATTGACCACGAACGTATTTTATTGCTTTATAGATTGATACAGTTCATTACAAAGTAGCCAAAAGGTAGAAACATATTAAAATTTTAATGGAAGGCCTAAACCCCACAAATCCTATCACTAGAAGGAGAAAAGGGAGCTTAAAAACAAATAATGTCCAACCCTTTACATTAAATCCTCGTCCACATATTTATAGATTCAATCGAGAGAAGAGAGAGAGAGAGAGAGAGAGAGAGAGAGAAGCAGGAAAACATAGGTTGAAGCTTAACCACCATTGTTAATTCTTCTACTAAAATCTACCCCAAATATATCTTTTCTACATCAATCCTTGATTCAACACCTTGAAGGAAAAGGAAACATCGGAAATAGATTAAATCTGATCTGGTTGTTGAGACTGATGATCCTGCATTAAAGGCCCAAAGATGTTTCACCATTTTTCTCCCACCTAACCTCCTCAAAATTAAATTTTTATACTCCCATGGCATAGACAACATTGAGATCTATCCAATGGTGTCAAATTTGCAATATTTTGAGCCCCGAGTCGAAAGATATGCCCCTTTGAAGTTTACATCTATTATGTACAAATGGGCGGGAAAAAAATTGAGAAATGGGTCCCCCTTTTGGGACACGTGGTAGCCAGATTAGGGAAAAATTGGGTTTGTGGGCTCAGAACCCAATTTTTCTCCTTTTTCAAAAATTGTAAAATCCAGAAAACTCCCATGGCCCCAAAGCTCTGCATGGACACATGGCTCCTTCTAGTTGGCTAGGAAAAATGCTCCTATTTTTACTTTTATGCCTTTTGGATGAAAGGAAAACTTTCACTTTTTTCCCGAATCCCCACCTTGGCTTTGACTCAGGCTCAAATGCTGACTTTTTCCTTAGTGGAGTCGTGGGACATTTTGCAACTTTTACTCCTTTTGGGGCAAAGGGTGAAAAACTAACTTTTCCCCGACTCCCACCTTCCCCTGGGACATGTGTCAATCTGGCACTCGCTTGGGAACCTTTTCTCTATTTGACCCTTGAATTAGTGCCATTGAGACACTTGGCAGCCTCCACCGGCCTGTTTGTGCATTGACTATTCAACTAACTCTGCCCCCTTTGAGGACACGTGGAGGCACCGCGCTTGTTTATAAATCGACCCAAAGTTTTCCTTTGGAAGAGCGTCAAGTTGACACTTGTCGGCCTCCGCTGCTTTGTGGACTTTTCAACGGTCCCTCTTACTTATTGACTTTGGGCTATGTGGCGAGCTCATGCTCACTTGGGTCTCTACCTTGGGACCAACTCTTGGAGATGCGCTATGCTGACACTTGGCACTCTCTACTTGCACATTCATACTTAGCCAATTTTTTGAGGCCTACCCCTGTCTCGCCTTTGACTCTATTTGACCATTTTACCCTACCTCTATTCCACCCTGGGACATATGGAGATGTGGCACTTATTTGAGCCTCTCTATTTGGATCCATCTTTGGAGAAGCGCCACGAGGACATGTGGTCTCTTCCGCTGCCTCCTCCATACTTAGTCATTTTTGACCTTTTCCTGAACCATTTCGAGCCCGAGGACTTCAAATATTCGTCATTATTCCTTCTTCTTACTTCTAGCTCTTATGTAGCATCCCCTTTCCTTGTCTCGACCCGCTATTTTATAGTTCTTCCGCCTCGTAACTTTGAGAATGGACTTAAGGTGTAGAAATGGACTAACAAATTTGTTTCTTTCTGTACAGGATCCTTTGATCTCTCTTGGCCTCTCGCCACTTGATTGCTAGATCTTTTTGCAACCAATTTTTAGGATTTAAATGAGCTTTCTTGGGTTATTTATATGCGAGGTCATGATTCGATCCAATATTTAGCTTAGGGGAAAAATTTGGATAATAGGTACATATTATATAACCATAAACTATTGGGTCAAATACTCATCATACGTAAAGTCTTCTCCTTATCCGAAGAACTAATCCTTTAGACACATACTCCTCCTCACCTGCTATATCTCTATAATATCTTCAAGCCAACTTGAAAAATACATGTATGGTCTCCATATAATTCACCTTGGTGCAATCTATCTATCATAATGACATACTCCAACATCTTGAGCCCTCATCTCTATAAGATAACAAACCTAGCTGATTATATCTTTGGATGGGCCTAATTGGCATATGGCCATGTTATGGGCTACACTACTATAATGTTCACATATGCCTACATGTGTAACAATATCACTTGTGTCCACTCGCCACCATGGATCACCGAGAAAACCTATATAATCCATACATAAATGGCTAACATGTAACAATATCAAACATATATATTACCTTAGTCTTCTATAGTTTAGACAATCTCCCATAATATATATGGTATTGACATAATACCTCCATATACCTCCTCAAACGATGCCAATAATACAATAATAAACTTTATACCCATAAAATCTTTCCAGTCGCAATTATGTTGAGCCATATTATAAACTTTGCCACTTTGTGACTTCCCGACCAGCCAAAATCTATGTTTCTACCTCATCCGAAATGGAAAATTTCTTAGAAACACTTGTAATCTATCCCCTACTTTTGAAAGCCTGAAATTTGGTACACATCCTCAAAATTCATATTCATCTCCCTTATTAGAAGTTATAAGGTACATGTATATGTATTCCACCTCTCACACAATGTAATAAGAAAATGCATATTATGGGGTACATCATCTAATATATCCATGTGGAGAAGGCATGGCCTATCTAGTATATACCATGATGTATCATTCATGACTATAATGTTTCCATGTGTTTACCTCCACATAACTTCGATATATGTATATCTCTCAAAAATCATAAAGTAATCAAACATGATAGATATCATAATTATGTGGATCAAAATATTAACAATAAATTAGACAAATATTGTTTACAATAATTTAAATAATTAAAATTTGACTTCACACAATAAAAAACCATCCATATTTGAAAAACCATTATAAAAATCATCATACGGGGAAAAAAACATCAAGAAACTAATGGTTTCTTCTCAAATGAGAAAAATGACCACTTTGGATTCATGGCCCTATCTTAATCAAAAGAACACAAATTTATTATTTCATAAAAAAATCAAGTTCTATGTATATTTTGGTCCAAAATAAATGTTTCACATTACTCACCACCTCCTTATATGCTTATGTCTAAATGGCCTCTTCCACTTTATCAAAATGCAATCTCAAGGCCCTTCTAACATGTGACATAATGTATTGCTCAAAGATCAAGTCTCTATCAATCAAGGTTCACATGAGATCACTTTTTAATTTTACACTTTACTATTTATATTAAAGTGACGTTATAATATATTACTATACTAGTAAACACAAAAATTTGGTATCTTCCACCCTCCACCCCGTGTTCGCTCTCTTTTCCTAAAAATCAATCATTCAATTTTATCTTCCCTCCTAAAATCAATTTATCCCATTAATCACCATTTCCCACCTTTAATCTTACATTTTCCATCTTATCCTTTTATTTATGCTAATTATTCTTAATTAGCGCAAATCCTCATCTCATTATTTTATCCTCCTAAATCATTTTCTTATTCATCCTTAATCATCATTAATTAATCCTAATCCTCATTTAATCTATTTCTCATCCCTAAATCTCCCAATTTTCTATCCCTAGGCCATCATTTAATATTTTTACCCATCCATGGCCTTTATTTACTCATTTTAACCTCCCACCTACCCATTTATCTTCCCTATACACCCTAGTTCATTTCGATCTCCCAAACCCTAATCTACCCTCTTTAGGGCCATTTTTCCTCGAGTTGGGCATCATTCCATTGTCCAAATGGATGGATCCCCACAATCGAAGTGACCCATCCGGGTCATTGTTGACCCTATAAAATCACCTTTACCCCTCTTTGTTCAAGGATGTAATTTTGAAATCCTTGAGCTATCTTTGATCTTGTCTCCATCTCCGAGTTCTTTTGCAGCTATCACATCCATTTTGGGAGCCTTCTTAGAGCTTTGGAATATCAAATTTGGTGATTTAGAGAGGATTATTTCATTTTTGGCATAGCTTTTGTTGTTATTGCTATTTTGTTTCCAATAACATCTTGTGTAGATTCATGTATCTTCACGGATTTTGCATAAGTCTCTTTCAACCTTTGTTTTTTTGCGAGGTCTCCATTTCAGTCCTTAGACCTTCGTCCATACCCTAACTAGTCTAGGTCGTCACTAATATAGTCCAAGAACCATTAATCCATCCTTCATTTTTTTGTTTTCGTATTACATGCCTTTATCCACCTATGTTTTTGGTCTTACGGTCCACCTACCATCCAGATCTTGTCATTTATTTGATCTGCCACTTTAGATCCACTTTTTCAATCCCTAATTTTCACCAACCGAGTTCGGATCATTGCTGACCCTATCCAAATTTTAGTATTCCCTTTATTCATCTAAATTTTTTTGCATCATTTATATTTCCTCTTATCTCATATCTTCTGTAGGTTCATGTTGATCATCACAGTGCATTACCATATCTAGATCTAGCTACAGGAAGACTTGCATGTATGATTTTTTGCATTTTCTTCTCATCCATCCCTAGTCACCATCAACTGGAACTTTGTAGTCTCGGATCTCTATTGAACCCTATCGGGTTTGAATTATTTTATCATATTTAGATCATATGTTCTTTTTATCACCTTAGATCTAGCTTTAGTTTATGTTTTACTTGATTATGCATATACGATATATCCAATTTATTAAATATTTATTTTATCCATCTTTATCAAACACACCTTGGGTTGAAATCTATCTTAAGAAACTCACAATTCTTGAGATTGTATTTTTAAGTATCCCTCCTATCCTATCTACTGATCCATTTTTTTGAGTTATCTTGATTTCTGGTCACTTAGCTTGTTGCGGAGAAGGATTCATCACTTTTCCCATTCACACCATCATTTCATCTTAAGGTACCAAAAACCATTTATATTCGGAGTTGTTTGTTTCCTTTATTACTAGTTCACTAATCTGGAAAAAGAAAAGAAACTTGGTCAATATTATGGCATGCCCAGTGGGACCCACCTACTTTTAAGATCATATAAAAAGGAAAACTATATACCAGGTATTCCTTGTTTTTGTTCCCTATATTTTTCTTTATTTCATTGCATCATTGCATCATTTGTTTTTTTTCTCATCGAATATTCACATTTAAATTTGGATCTAAAAATAACCCTTTCATTTTTGTCTTGACATCTAGTCTAACTAGAGGGTTTAACATTTGCATACACACTTCATCATACACATCCTAAAACACACAAATCCAATTTACACATTCCCAAACACTTCCTACCAAGTGGAACTATTGGTATTTTATCACCCAATAGGAAATATGCCATGGTGTTTGGTGCATTATAATTTTTTTATACTAGTATATTGGCTAAATAACTCCCTTATCACTTGTGGGACCATGAAGTGAGGTGGTAGGCCCCAATAATAAGCCCTGTACTAGTATAAATCACATATTCATCCCTCACATACCTATAGGTATATTGAGGAATCCATCCCACACTACCTGAAACCATCCATAGATTTCTATTTCCTAAGTTTCCTCTGAGCCCATTTTCCATTTCTTTATCACATTTCTAATAATCAAGATAATTAAAAACTTATTGTGTGACTTTCTTTCTTTAATCAAAAGTAAACATAGTTATATTTCTTATTTGTTTCATGTCAGTTATCACAAGATTCCAATAAAAAAATGGAATAAAACATGACATCAACCAATATCCCCATTTCCACTATCACCTCTTCTCAATAAATGCCCACACTTTCCCTTCTTACTTCTAATCCTTTGATCATGTCTTCTATAATTATCCAACCCATTGTTTCCATTCCTCCTCTTCAAGAGGTTCAATTTCTTCAATCTAACACCCATGGTGGGACCAATCCTTTCCTTTTTGTCCCACCTAGGCTATAAAAACCTCTTTGTTCCATCTCCATCCATGCTTCTAGGCCTCCTCTCATCCCTCGTGGGTTTGCGGAGTTTTAGGAGCTTCTTGATGTAAATATGGCCACTCTTTATGACTATCTCCTTTGAAAAACCACTAACCTTCCCATTGATAGACCTCCCCTTGAAAAAATTTATGCCTACCATTCTAATCTAGAGTCCACCCAAGTTCTTACCTCCCAACTTGTCATTTTCTTTCCTAGAGCCATGAGTGAGCTTGCTAGGGCCCAACATGAGTTTGATCCTAACCAACCATATTCCTCCATTCCTCACAATCATAAAACCACCCAATTAGTAGTCCCCATCCCTCCTAATTTTCCTCATGTCAATACTACCATCCCTTCTTCTATTCCCATTACCTCATCTACCACCATCACTTCTCTACCTATTCAATCATCTCAAGAATCACACTTTCTTCCTCCCATATCCGAACAACATCACACAACCTTACCCCTCATCTCTACTTCACATATCCATGCCAATGTAATCACCTCTCAACCTCAACCATCCAAATCAATGCAAACTTATCAACCACCTCACCAAGGTGCTTATTAATACATACTCCCACTCAACCAACCCAAGTATCTCAACCACCTACCAATTACATCCCAACCAATCCCATATAAAATCAATCAAACATTCCCATCTCACAACAACCAACTCAATAAAATCAATCTTACCACATCCCCATATCTCAACATCAACCCTTATCTCAACCAATCCAATCACAACCCCTTAATTATATTCCCCCTTATCAACCACCTCCACCTACACCAACACATCCCCAAACTTACCAAACATATAACAACCCAACCCATCCACATCATATGCATATATATATCATCCCTTGACATCTCAACTATCTAATGATCCCTTACAAACACTACTAAACAAAATGGATAACCTTGAAGCCACAACTTTAAAATCTAAGACCACATTTTCATATGAACAAATTTGCAATGAACCCATCAACCCATCTATCCCCATGAAACCATATCCTCCTCATTAGGAATCTGAAAGTTCTCCAAGTTCAACAATAATGAGGATCCCCAAAATATATATGAGCTTTTAGACATGCATGTTATCTTATCACCCACCATCAATATATCATGCTCTGCACCTTTCCTATGTCATTTTCCAATCCTGCATTATATTGGTACAATAGTATCCCACATCATTCACTATTCACAATCAATCAACTTATGTAATTATTCCTTGAATAATTCTCAATTATCATTACACGTAATATTACCATCACTCGACCTCTATGCCATTCGACAATATGATGATGAATCTATCACATATTTTTTTCACACAATGACGTAACATCATTAATCAATTATCATTTCCCCTTCCACAAAATGAGCTTATTTAATTATTCTCACGTTCTTGTGTGAAGCACATCTCTTCAAATCTTCAAATTCAATATTTTCAAACCTTTGAAGAGGCATTCACTATGGCTCACAAACTTGAACTTTGTGCCCTTGAGCAAGGCCATCTTAAAATTAGATCAAACAAACCCAAAAATGAGTTCACCAAATCCTCCATACACAATGATAAATCCAAAAGCATCACTAATGCAATCGTAGTTAAATCCTCATCTACTTCTACATCCACTTCACATGTGGAGCCTCCACAAAGAGCTCCTAGACCGACTCCCAACTACATCCATCTTAGGGAATCTTACAATTTATTATTTGACAATTTGATGATGGTCACCATCATTAGGCTTCCCATGATTTGACCATATGATGAGACACATCCTAAATCCACATGGTATTGTGAATAAAATTACTGCAAATATCACCAAGTTCATGGCCATGACATTGAAAAGTGTCGCACATTCAAATATCTTATCCAAAAGCTTATAGACTTTGGTGATCTTCAAGTAGAAAACCCTAATGCACCACCTAATCAATCCTTAGACATTTTCAAACAACCATTCCCTAATCATTCACCCAATAATCAGAACTAACCTTCCACATCATAGGAACCTAATGCCCATATCATTAATGCTATAGATCAAAGACCAACAACACCATCATAATCATCATCTCGATGCCTATTACATATACCCCCATTTTAGACTCTCCTCCTACAACCATAACTTCAACTATGACTACAGCCACAACACCCCCATTATACTTAACCATATCCACTTCTACATCTATGTTATCTACACCTATTGCATATCCTCCTTTCCTATAATGATTTCAACCCAAACCTCCACATTTACACCTTTTCCTATTATTAAAACAACTACACCCACATCAACATCTGAAATTACACCTATATCTACACCACCTCTTGAATCATCCACTATCCAAACTCCCATAATCAATACACCTACAACTAACACTTCCACCACATCTACAACTCCAATCACATCAACACCAACAAATCCTAAACCTAAGCCATCTTCCACACCTTTATATATTGTTAAACACATCATGCAAAAACCACTCCCACCTTCAATATTACAAACCTTACTACCAAATCCTACCACCACAAATTCTCTAGCTAAATATGTCACTATCTCTACCAAGGCCAAACCCTCACAATCAAAAATTAAAAACCTTGGTATGCCCATCCAAAAATATCTTACACATCCACATAAAAGGATAGACATTCCTTCTCCTAAGATGAATCCTCCTAAGAAACTTAGTGTCACATCACCATCCTTAGGAGTGTCTCCTTCCCTTTTAGGACCATCCCCTTCTAAAACCCTCATTATCAACAAGTCAACATAACCTAAACCTTCTTCCAAATCAAAATAACCTTCCAAATCATCCACATCTTCCACTATTAAAACTAAATCCAAACCTTCCAAATCACCACCAATCAAAACTGAGACTAAAACACAACCATCTCCCTCTTCTTCTAAGCCAAAGAAGAAATCAAAAGATCCCATGAAACCACCTCAAATTGAATAATCCAAATCTTTATCTACCATACTTGAAGCCACCTCATCCTCCATATTTCCCATAGGGTATTACACAATAATGTTTCATCAATTACTCTAAGATTCCGAAATCACTCTTCCATATATCAAACCATTTGATCCAAATTCCCCAAGAATCTCATGGTTTGATTCCAACCTCATTTTTACATATCATCATGCACTGGAACATGACACATAACACTGTAGGGATATTCAAATGATCATTCATAATTTTATCGATGATGATGACCTTATTGTTGAGGAGGAACAAACTCACCCACCAACCAAATCAACTCCCTCATCCCAACCTTTATTTACTAAGACATCCAAATCCCCTCATTCATCTAAGACTTATGTCGCCATTCCACCTCCAACCTCAACTTCTCCCAAAGAAAGTCCTCCTCTCTACATTGATGTTGTTAAGGTCATAACTCATTCCCATCCCCGTGAATCCCAACCATTTGTTCAACCCAAATCCAAATTCACTTTTTCCACTCCCTTTAGTGATCCTACTCCATCACTTTCCTCATCAAAATATAAGGTCTTTATCTTAGCTACCCCTCGGCCTGCTTTTGAGAGGAGTGTTATGAAATAACTTCACCTGTCCCTAATTATGATGTCACTTTATGAACTTATCCAAAACTCCCAGGACCATAAAAATCCTTCATTTAATCCCTTAAGTGCATCCCTACTCCTAATGAGGAGGCTCATCCCTTTGTATCTCTTATTAGGTCCTTGGCCTCTTTATCATCTATATCATTTGACGACACCGACATTCCACACGAGAAGAACATGATCTTCCCCTTTTCCCCACAGTTTGTATCAATGACACCTTCATTCATCATTCCATGATCAAAAAAGAGTTAACGCTTATTTCCCTAAATTAGCACTTTTTCCGGATCCCAACATCTAAAAAATATACTTAATATCAAAATCCATTATTGTTATTTTAGGATTTCAAAATGTCAAATATTGGAATTATCTACACTCCAAAATCACACATATCAGATTCCAAAATCACACATATTGGATTCCAATATCGCATATATTGGAATCCAAAATCACATATATTGGAATCCAAAATCAGCTATATTGGAATCTAGAAAATCAAATATTGGAATCCATTATATGGGCTAGCAGCCACTGGCCATTATTTATGCTATGTTATGTATAGAACATGTTTCTATTTTATAAGGGCTAACATATGCTAGCCATTATTTATGCTATGTTATGTACAAAACATGTTTCTGTTTTATAAGGGCTAGTGGCTTGGCCATTATTTATGCTATGTTATATACAGAAAATGGTTATGTTTTAAACGGGCTAGTGACCACTAAGCATTATTTATGCTTTGTCTTAGTGAAGCTCCAAAAAATAAGTTCCCTCAATTTGGTTTTTGATCAAATATCATCCCGAACATCTTCTCTTGTCCTTCAATGGTTGTAACAAAGGCCACAACATGGTGTTAAATTTGACACCCGTTTAGACTTTTTTAATCCTTTTTATCCATAAAATAGTTGCAAATATTTGAAATAACCGTCACATATGACTTGCATATTTTAGATATGACTGTCAATTTTTATAGATTATTATATATATATATATATACATATATATATATATATTATATTAAAAAATATTTAAGAACAATTAAGTATATATAGTATAATTTTATATTTATTTTATGAACAATGTAAAAATAATGCTATTTTACAAATTTTCAAGGGAAATTTTTTCCAATAATTCACCACAGAAGTTATTCAATCATATTGTCATCTTATAATCAATGAAAATATAAATCCTCCCAACTTATATTTCGACAATATCAACATAATAGAATAGAGTTATGCAGTACATTTCATAATAACATATGAATGTATATATTATTGGAAATGTTAAGCAGTACAATCATAACAACATTATGAAAAGATAAATAGTTATTTAGCTTTTTCTTGCTCCAAGTATTTGATGCCCTCTACACATAGTCCATTCCGAGACACCATTTTTGATATTTTTTGTACAAATCTGCCATCAACCATTTATCTTTTGTACAATCTTTTCATCTGCTTTTCATACTCACCATAAAATATTAGGAGGGTTTCCCTTTGCACCTAATGTAATACAATTTTTTTTTCGAACTATATGAAAAATCATTTCTACTCCAAACATTTTTAGGTCTCTTATTGTTATTCCCTCAACTATATTGCAATGTTCCTTTCCCCAAGTGAGTCTTGGATTCAATATGGTCGATTTTTTTATTGAAGCCCGTTGATATATTTTTAACATCAGCAGAAATGAGAGTTTTGGACTAGAATCCTAGTTCATAGTATGGTGATAGTAATTTTATAAATTTTGACAGGCCACCTCGCAGGTTGACAACTTTCATACCAAACTTGAATGACATCTTCTTATTGTATGTTTTGTTTATCCCATATAACAAGTCCTCCATATCCAAAATGAGTAAATAAATCTTATCACTACTGCAGGAAGTAAAAAATTTTATTTTCATCAGCCGCATATCAATTACAACCAATTGAAATAAACAACATTTTGGCTTACAGCTAATAATTACCGATTGAGATTCAGGTTTGGATTACACCGCATGTACACATTTTTGGATCTGTTGATGCAAGATCTATTTAAAATAAACAATAATCAATTCATAATCTATTTCTTCCTGTTGAAAATGTGAGAATAATGTATTAGAAAGAAACATTAATCAATTCATAATCAATTTCATGCTGTGGAAAACTTAAATGGATACACATAGTGGTTTATGTGGTGATATGGTAAGTACAATATCAATTATTCTTTGTATTATAATTCAAATTTAGCTTTCGTTAAACTACGATTATATTCATCAAGCCACCCTTTAGTGGTGAATAGTCCTCACTATTGATGAGGATTTGTGACCATTAGGCTATGCCATCATTGGCTAAACTACACTTAGCTAGAAAACCTTTAATGAGGCTAGCCAAGTGTTTCTTTACATACAAATGAGTTGGATCAAGCCATATGTAGTTCTATTTATGATGATGTTGAAGCCAAAACAATGTTAATTCAATGTAAGTAGTTAGTATGTAGTAGTGAATCAATGAAACATTGTAGATAGTATGTAGTTGTAAATCAACAAGATATTGATGAATGTAAGGTTTTTTAGTCAAACCATTTATGTATTGAACATGGATGCATAGAGTTCACTAAGCTCTATATAGTTCATTTTAAATTGTTATCGTAGCTTACAAATGGATTTCCTTAAATTTTTCTTCGAACCTAAGCCAAGCATACAAAGTAATGTCTATTAGTTATTGTTTCCTTTAAATTTTTAGGCCTTATAAATAATTTTGTTGTAAAATACAAATGGATATCATATCATTTCCTATAAATTTGTGGGCCTTATTAGTTGTCTACATAATCATTTATGGTCTTATAATTTTTGGGGCTTATTAGTGGTTGTTTGTTTGTAAATTCACACGATTAACATACCTGGATCTGATGGTGTATTCATGGCTGATGTGCCCATGTCCTCCACATCATCGTCATCCAAATGTAAAAAAAATACCTTTGTTGAAAAAAAATGAAAACCATGAAAATTAAAGATAGAGCTCATTAAACATATTTATAAAATTATTGAAAGTAAATCACCATGTTGAACTGGTTGAGTAACATCACGGTGAAATGGTTATACATAAAATTTTATAGCTTTATGGTTGTCTTCATAAATAATAATTGTATAAG
Organism: Taxus wallichiana var. yunnanensis; assembly: GCA_018340775.1. NCBI lineage: Eukaryota > Viridiplantae > Streptophyta > Pinopsida > Cupressales > Taxaceae > Taxus > Taxus wallichiana. The sequence goes on along the minus strand of CM031243.1, from coordinate 299,636,170 downwards.
TAGCATATTTAGGTTAAAATCCATTTAAAAAAATCACTATTTGAAGTTATTTTCAAAGATGAACCTTACTTCATATGAGAATAGTAATGTTTCGAAACATTGATTGACTATGTGTCTCAACAATAAAAACAAAAGATAGAAAAATTTGGAGTTAGAGCGATGGAAAAAATTAACCCTAAAACCAGTAGCGCGCATGGGAGGGGGAATGTAAGGTGAAAAGCTCAAGTCGATAGGAAATATGAATGTGCCTTTTGGTGCATTTTCTTGAGGAGATGGATTGGGAGGAGGCTGTAGGGTGGTGACTAAGCTAGGAGGAAGTAAAAATGGAAATAAAACGGGTGCTACCCCTCTCCAAACTCTTTCAAAGAGGTGTTGGGGTTTAATGGGGGAAGCCAAGCAGGAAATCAGCCATATCTGGTCAATTTAGTAGAGGAAGTAGTTGAGGTGGAGATCATTAACCCTATGGTTGATGCTTATTTCAAAACCCTATTTGAATATTCAATCATAGGCTGATTTACCTATCTTTGGACCTCCTCTTAAACCTTGTGTCAATGGGTATTTGAAAACTGGACAAGTAAGTGTGAAATCTCCCTATGCTCTAAAGGTTTTTTCATAGTCCATTTCAAAGATCATGAAGAATATCAACAGTGTTTATCTGAGGGCCCCTAGTTCTGGGGTAATGTTGGTTTGTATCTAACCCCGTGGTTCCCAAATTTCGACCCTAACACTCATCCAGTCACGATAACGCCGGTCTGGGTAAGGTTACCCAATTTACCCTTGTATTTATGGTATGCATTAGAGGATATTGGTAATGCCCTAGGTAACTTCATAAAAGAGGATATGGAACGAATACATTCCAGAATGTGCACCTTTGCAAGATTGTGTGTTGAAGTAGATTCAAGCAAAGGTTTGCCAGATCACATAAACTTGAAATTTGGGAACTTGCAGCGAGTTCAACCCTTGGACTATGAGAACACCACCTTTCGGTGTCGAATCTGTAAAAATCTGGGTCATCTGCACGCCTCATGCCCATTTAATAGAAACAACAAAAATGTGAAGAAGGGAGCCTCAGGATGGGGAACTCCAAGCCCAGATTTAGTATCAGCTATGACATTCAAGGAAGCTTCGGAAAAAGAGAACAATGAGAATGGGGTGGAAAAAAATATCAAATGTTTTGAATAACTAGACAATGGTAGGAGGTATGAAGCTTGACACTCACTCGTAAAGTCACGCTCGAGCCATATTTTTACCAGATAGTACGGAAGCTAAAGAGGAAAACAATCTCATGTTGGTTGTTAGTTCAGATCTTGGTAAGTGGCATGAGGTGTCAAAAAGAAAAGGAAAGAAGGGACGGAGAGCTAACATTTCTGATTATTTCCCATCTCAAGGTGGGAATTAATTTCTATTTACTTTTGTCCCTCTTTTTTAGCCATTGTTGGGATTTTACATGTTAGAGGTTTATTTCATTTTTTATGGTTGTTCGAGTGGGGTCCCATCAACCCATTGGTTCTAAGCTCCGGTCAAAATCATTTAAAAAACAATAAAAATAAAAGATAGGCTGGAATCCACCAATGCATGAAGTGCGACATTGTTGCCATAAAGCACTAGTACTAGAGAATTTATAGAATAACATCGAGTGAACATCTCAGCCTAGAAATCATATGATATTTCACAAAGAAAAGGATGGATGTTTCCTTGTAGGCCAATTTCTCTTGCAATTACCAATTTTTGTGGCAATTTCTCCATCCAATCCATAGTGACCTCTTCTCTATAATCATCGTTATTGTCACGGTTGTGCACACAAGATATTGTGTACATAAGACACAAACTTTTGAATATCCCATTTCTATCATAGAGTCTGTAGCATCCATCTAGAATTGATACTCCAATGTATTTAACCTTTTCCATGTATCTTTGTACCATGTCACTTAACATTTTTGAATAACCAGTTGGTATTAGAATAATAATAATACAATCCTACACATTAGTTCCGATAACTGTTAGAATCTCCATTATGACATTGAAAGTAATATTGATGTCCAAATTACACAAAACAATGATCAAACATTTAAAATTGAAATGATTACTTGAAGGAATATATGATAAAGTTGATGGAAGCTGGAATGGATATGCACATTTACAAGAAAAATTATTTGTGAGTGTGACTTTCACCCTTTCAATATGTTTCCTTCTAGTGACATCACATAGTTTATATAATATTATCGAGCCATGATAGGAAGAAATCATTCCACCTCATGATCTTTTTCCATTTTTCCATTTTTCCCCAATATGGGAATCAAATTTTATTTTTCCATTGCTCTCTTCACCCAACAGTATAGACAACTGGTGGTAGTGTGATTCATGCAATTTAATTTTTTTGATTACATTGGTTCACTGCAAGATGTCAATACAATATTATCTAGATGTTTATTTCTCAAATAATGTAGAAATTTTTCTCTCATTTTGTTGTTTCCTTTTATTCTCTGGTAATAAGAATCAAATGTCTCTACTATTACACTAGCCTCAAAAGACTCAGTTGATTTAGTATTTCTTTTCAATCCATGCAATTTTGATTTAGATGGGACTAGCTCCAATTTAGTCAAATATGTTTGCCTCAACATAGTAAACAACTTGACATGTTATAGAGGTGAAAGAAAACCTTTTCTATGCAAAAATGACAAACATAATATGTTTTCTTATTTCTATACAATTTTTTGAATCACTGTAAATATACCATTTTGAATGACTTGTTCATTTGAACAACCAATTTTGTAAATTTTTAGAATCCCCAAATTTTAACTATATTTTGAACATGAATATGGTCCGATGTTTATGTAGGCATAAATTTCCCATTTCCTAAACAAAGAAACATCCAAATCCATATCTAGTTAAGACACTTATTTTCTTCAAATTCAAAGTGTTCCACCTGGACACATAGTGTCCCCAAATCAATAAATTTTGATGATAAAACAATATCAACTTCCTTGTGATTTTCATCTATAAAAAAAAAAACACATGTCGATGTGGTAGTTTTAGGGAATTAAGTTCCACAAACCATTCCTCATCTCTTTTCTTCCAAAAATACCCCATGCGATGAATGGAATTGTTCTAAATGGAGCATGAAACAATGGAAGACATTTTTCCTATATTTAGAGTAAAATACAATAATAATTAGGTCATTTCCAAACTTTAAAGTGTTTTTCTCACATTATTTGTTAAGGAATGTAAATAGTACCTTAATAGACACCAACATTCTAGAGTTATTTACTATATATCATAAGATAGTAATTAACTTAATGGTTAGTGACCATTAGGATTCGATAGGAAATCTTATGTATCATTCAACTGGTTACAGTAATTCATATTTTGTGGATCAAATCAATAATAACAATTTTTTTATAAAATTCTAAAATCGAATTATGATGCATTGAAAGATACGAAACCATTTTCACCTTTTGAAAGTATTACATATGAGTTAGATAAGACATAACATTATATAGATGGCATGATATGAACATTAAAAATACATATTTTCTTGGTAGATAGACTTCTAGTCAACATATAAAAGAACAACCTAATTTTGTTTAATCCATTTACACCTTTTTTTTATAAGATAAACATTAAGATTTTATTTGGAATTTTATGAATCTAGGGTTCTTGGGTCCCCTCCCTTTATAGTATGAATAATAGTATCAAATCTATCAGGGTGGTTTACAATGAAACCATGAAGAATATGCCACCCTGATACAAAATAAAAATTCTATAAAACTACTCAGGGTGAAAAACAATAGCATTGTGAAACTATTCCACCCTAGACCAAAAAGAAAAAAACTATATATACTATACTATCTAGCCTTAAGCCATTTAGTCTGATACACTAACTATTTCCACTTTGGGAATTTTGATGTCCCCTTTAACTAAAAATTCCTTTCTCTTTCAAAATGCTATACGTCAAGTATGTATATTTTTTGTATGGAAGCACTTGTGGGAAGGAATGAGTAGGCCGAGCCACCTCGATCCTTGAGTCAAGCCATGTGAGAGGGAATCGAGCCTATGGGATTTTCTAAATCCTCTAGGTCAAGCTGTGAGATAGAGGACCCTTCTGTCGCCTAGACTTGCATTTCACGTGCACAACCACCGCAAACCTCCACAGAACCTTGTTTCACCTCTCCAATTCTTAAACCAACTCCTAGGCACCCTTTTCAAGCCCTTACTCTCTGCATCAAGCATGAAATAGGAGGGCATACAAAACCCACAAACCGCCTCTTCTAGCCCAACAATGTGATGGGGAAAGACGAAACTCCAATAAATTTACATCACCGCCACTTTTTCCTCACCTATCAGTAGAAGATTGGTCACGAAAAGATTGGAAAAATCAATATTGACTCGTGGTCAACCATTACTCTGCAAACATTCTTCCCCAATTATGCCTTCAATTGCCCTACAAATCTGGAGGGATTCGAGCTTAAACACATTTTTTAGGTGTGTAAGAGTGACAAGCCCTTAAAACACCATTTCTTGAGTCTCTCAACGTAGATACAACCTAGGAAGAGGATAAAAATCCATTGTAATAACTCGTGAAAACCCCCAGAAATCTAAAATCAAGAGGAAAATTGTGAAGCAAATGAGATCTTGGCAGAGTATTAAAGAGAATTTTCCCATGTGCCTCCAAAAATTTAATCTTCCATTGGTTAGAGAGCATCATTCTTGAAAATGGTGGCCAAGCCCGGCCACCCCATGCAATCATTAGCTATTAAAGAATTATAGGCTTGTGTCACACCAAAATTGGCTAAGAGATCCACTACGAGCGATTTACCTCACGAAAGATATGATGTACTTCCCATGACTCCAATTTAGCAAGCCAAAAAACTACATTGGATAAGAAGTAATCTAGTTTCCAATTTGGGGCTTTACCTTATTTGAGAGCTTGAATGATAATCATTGAATCCCCTTCGATATGAAAGTGAGAAATACCACTTTGCATAACAAGTTTAATACCCATAAACAAAGAAGAGTTTGTTCCCCTGCTTGATTATTGGTTCCTTTTTGCAAGAGGAATGATCCTGCTCTTAACATCTTTCCCAAATCATTACAAATAATACACCCCACCCTAAATACTTGGGTTCCATTAAAGGCCCCATCAAATTTCCATTTAAACATTTTTAATGATAAACCATAGAGGACATTGAGATGTAATATTTTTTATTTCAAAGAGAGTTTGTGGTAGCTTGTGATTTTTTGTTTTCAAGACCATGTGATTTATGTGTATATCGGTCATCTTTAGTAGTAATAAGGTTTAGATTCTGTAACAAGACTAATTAACATGTTTCCAAAAAGGATAATAGTGGAAGATCTAATGTTTTGTATTTTGAGGAGAGTATTTGATAAAAAAATCACATTGACGGAGTTAGTGATAGCTCATAATTTTTTGTTATATAAGACAACATGAAATATGTGTATATCGGAAATAATTTATTCATGTCTAACTATCTATAACTACAAGTATGATATTTTAAGTGTAGTGCTACGTGGGAAATTCCACAACAAGCTATAAAAACAAACGGGAAGGATTACACTTTTCCTAAACGTAAGCATGGACCTCTTCACAATGTTTTGTATTGGAAAAATTGTTTACCTAATACTTAGTTTCATTACTTTGCGAAAGTAATGACACATCAAAAACTACTTTCAATGGTTTCTTTTATTAAAAATTACGATAAAATAATAAATCACACTAGCTAGAGTGATCACGAGGCTCCTACGATCATGGTCATTGTAAACACTATATGTACAACTTTGGATTTCTAGTGTTTTTTATTGATTATAATTATATCATGTTGGCTGAAATGTACCAATGACAGAGACAAATAATGCACTATATATACCATACATAGAGGGATCAAGCCTTACATAGTTCCCATAAGGTATATTATTTGAAACACATAATTCACATTTAGATCTTATGGGAGAAAATGCTTAGCGAACGCTAAGAATTTTTTCCTTATCGAAAGTAAGGGCATAGTGGATGCTAGGTTCAATAGTTTAATAATTTGAAAACAATGATAAAATAAAAGATCATGCTCTAGTTTAGTGGTCACTAGGCTCATCATACTTTCTCTAGTACTGAAAAACTCATCATCGATATTGTGTTTATAGTTCATCTTATTGTAGTGAAATCTCACTAGAATGGAATTGTAGATGGTCTTACATCAGCCTTAAACCTCAAAAGTATGTAATCCAAGTTGACTCCCTTGCATCAATTTCCAAGTAGAACCCCTTTCCCTCAACATAGCCATCACAGATTCAGGCCATTTTCCAACTTGCAAACCCCAACCTTGTTACACTTTGCACCACCACTTATGAGAATGTTTTTCAATGAGTTAAGCCTCATGCCCAAATTCATAGGAAATGAGCTTTGTCTTGTAAAGTGAAAATAAATTATTACAAACCTTATCCAAGTAAATATCTTACTAGATGTTACTTCTTATTTTGGTTTAATGCTTCCAGTTGATATTTACAATCTAACATTACCAAAATAACTCATTTTTATTAAGGAAATTAGGCCTACAAATATAGAGTACATTAAACAAGAAAATACACAAACATTAAATAAGAAACAAAACCCACTATAACCAAATTTGGTGTGCTCATTTTTATTCAATGAAAGACCCATAAATATTTAAGCCATTATTCCCCAATCAAACCTTAAAAACAAAAAAATACCCAATACACTAAAACTCAATAAAACATACCCAAAAAAAAAATCACTTCCTTCGATCAATCCTATGGAATCTTGACCTCTCCTTCATCGATCCTGATTGTAAATCCTTGGGATCCTTACCATCGATAAATGCACCCGAGAAACACACATACCCAAAATCTCCTTCACAGTTCCCACAAGATGTTTTTCCATGGATCGATGCTTCATGACCTTCAAATTTCAATAACATCATCCAATGAGATGTTCCAATATGTTTAATGTTTTTCATCTTTTTCCTATCACGTTTAGGTTCCTTTAGGGATTTAATCACCAACTTTTTCTTGGGAATGAATTTGTAACTTTGGCTGATGATTTTGTACAGTGAGCTTCACTGTAACCCTCAAACCATTCCAATCTCTTGCAGTCTCCTTTACAAATTCTTCTCCGATTTTATTTGGTGAAAGACCCAAAGGACCAATTTTAGGGGCCAATGAAGAGGCCTTCTCTAAACTTCTCCTCCTATCACATGGATGAACACCTCCACACCTGAGATGGGTCCAAATTTGGTGGAATTTTTCCTCAACCCTTCAAACCGTGCCTCTTCCACAAATCCTCTACAACTCGCGTGACCTCTTGTTAAAAGGGAAGACTAGGAAAAACCCTACGTCTTTATCTATACTTGGACTTAGGGTTGTTCTCTTTTTTTTTTTTTTTAAGTAATATATGTTGTTATTTCTTAGAGTGATTAAGGTACAATATTAAAGGTAGGTAAAAAAATTCCTATTTTTGGGTCCTACAATATTAAAAGGTGGGTAAAAAAAATTCCTATTTTTTTCCCTACAATATTATGTTTTATTTATTAGTTTTTATTTTAGAGTGATTAAGGTATACATGAGGATCAATCCTTACATAGTTCCCATAAGGTATATTGTTTGAAACACATAATTCACATTGGATCTTGTGGGAGAAAATGTTTAGCAAACACTAAGCATTTTTTCCTTATCAAAAGTAAGGGCATAGTGGATGCTAGGTTCAACATTTTAATAATTTGAAAACAATGATAAAATAAAGATCATGCTCTAGTTTAGCAGTCGCTAGGCTCCCATCATACTTACTTCAAGTCATTAAAAACCCCGATATATAGTTTATAGTTCATTCTAGTGAAATCTCACTATGAATTTAGATGGTATTACATTAACCTTAAACCTCAAAATTTAATCATTTTTAAGATCCTCTGCATCAACTTCTAGGGATTGGAACCCCCTTTCCATCAACATAGCCATACATATTTGGGCCATTCCCAACTTTCCAAACCCAAAAAGTTGCAAAACCTTTACACCACCACTTATGAGAATGTTTCCCAAATGTCCATGAGAGTTAAGCCTCATGCCCCAAATTCATAAAAAAGATTTGTCTTGTAAAGTGAAAATAAATTATTACAAACCTTAGCTAGTAAATATATTACTAGATGTTACTTCTTATTTTGGTTTAATGAAAACCTAATATTTATAGTCTAATATTACCAAAATAAACAAGTTGTTTTTTATTAAGGAGATTAGGCCTCAAAATAAGAATCAAAGAGACATTAAACAAGAAAATACAAAAACATTAAATAAGAAACAAAACCCACTATAACCAAATTGGCATGCTCATTTTTATTCAATGAAATACCCATAAATATTTAAGCCATTTTTCCCAATCAAACCTTAAAAACAAACAAATACCCAATACACTAAAACTCAATAAAACATACCCAAAACAAAATTGCTTCCTTCGATCAATCCTTTGGAATCTCGACCTCTCCTTCATCGATCTCTGATTATAAATCCTTGGGATCCTTTCCATCGAAAGTGCACCTGAATGAAAACACGTACCTAAAATATCCTTCACAGTTCCCACAAGATGTTTTGTCATGGATCGGGTCTTCATGACCTTTGCAATTTCAATAACATCGTCCAACAAGATATTCCCCGTATGTTAATGTTTTTCATATTTTTCCTCATACGTTTAGGTTCCTTTAAGGGCTTTAATCAACAAGGAAGTTATTTTAGGAACAAATTTAACTTTTTCACGATGATTTTGTATAGATGAGCTTCATAGTAACCCTGAAACCCTTCCAATATCTTGCAGAAAGGCTCTCCTTTTCAAGAAATCTTCTATGATTTTCTTCAATGAAATCCTCCAAAGGACCAATTTTAGGGGCCAATGAAGAGGCCACTCCAAATTATCCTCCTATCACACAAATGAACACCTCCACAACCTAAGATGGGTCTAATTTTGGTGACATTTTTCCTCAACCCTTCAAATTGTGCCTCTTCTGCAAATCCTCTACAAATTGTGACCTCTTATTAAAAGGAAGACTAGGAAAAACCCTACATCTTTATTTGTACTTGGACTTAGGGTTGTTCTCTTTTGTTTTATTTTTTAAGTAATATATGTTGTTATTTATTAGAGTGATTAAGGTATAATATTAAAGGTAGGTAAAAAATTCCTATTTTTTGGGTCCTACATTATTAAAGGTAGATAATTTTTTTCCTATTTTTTTTTCCTATGTTGTTATTTCTTAGAGTGATTAAGGTACATGAGGGATAAAGCCTTACGTAGTTCCCATAAGGTATATTGTTTGAAACACATAATTCACATATGATATTGTGGGAGAAAATGCTTAGCTGAACCGCTAAGCATTTTTTTCCTTATGGAAAAAGTAAGGGCATAGTGAACACTAGGTTCAACAATTTAATAAGTTGAAAACAATGATAAAATAAAAGATCATGATTTAGTTTAGCGGTCGCTAGGCTCCCACCATTACTACTAGTCATTATAAATACCATACGTATATAGCTTTGGGTCACTACTGTGTTTTCATCTATTATGTAGTACTCACAAGACTTATTTCTTATAACATATAATTCACATCTTTTTTACAAGAGAAAATGCTTAGCAACCGCTAAAATTTTGTACGTATTGAGTGGAACACCATAACCTATTGAATTGAATGGTATAGCTTAGCGGTCGCTAGGCTCCTACCTTTACCTCTTATCAATATAAACACTATCTTTACAGTTTTGGATTGCTAGCCTTAATATGTAGTTCCCATAAGATACATAGTTTTCAACTCATATTCACATCATTTACTATCAAAGAAAATGCTTAGCACCACTAAGCTCCTTTACTTATTGACATAAAATGGCATATCAGACCCTAGGCTCAAAATTTTCTTATTTTGAAAGTAGACATAAAATAATAAATCATGGTTTAGCTTAGCGTCATATACCCTACTAGGCTCAAAAGTTTTTTTTACCTCTTCTCATTTTACCTCTTCTCTATAAAATTATCTTTAGTTTTGGATCCCTAGCCTTGGTATGTAGTTCTAATGAGATACATGGTTTTCAACTCATACTTCACATCATTTCTATCAAATAAAATATCTTGGAAGCGCCTTGGTATGTAGCTAAGCTCCTTTACTTATTGACAAAAATGACATATTAGATACATAGGCTCAAAAGTTTCTTATTTTGAAAGTAGACATAAAATAATAAATCATGGTTTAGCTTAGTGGCCGCTAGGCTCCTACCTTTACCTCTTCTCATTTTAAACACTATCTGTAAAGTTGTGGATCGTTAGGCTTAGTATGTAGTTTCCATAAGATACATGGTTTTCAAGACATATTTCACATCGTTTCTTAACAAAGAAAATGCTTAGCACCCGCTAAGCTCCTTTACTTATTGATAGAAATGGACATATCAGACCCTAGGCTCAAACGTTTCTTATTTTGAAAATAGTACATAGTAACACTAACTGTAAGTCTTGGATCACTAGCCTTATTATGTATCTGAAATATCTTGTTCGAACTTGCCACGTGGCACATTTTCATTAGATAATTAATTTAAATTAGTGCACACTATATCTAACAATGTAGAAATTATTTTGATAAAGAATGGAATGTAAATGTTTGTATATTATTCTAATAATCTTCAAAACTATGTTTAGGATTTATTTTTTGTTTTTTTTTAATATATATTTTTGCTATGCTTGGTTTAATTATATGTTGTATAATATATTTGTTATTATGTTTATATTATTATAGGCTATAGATAATGAAAAATGTTTAGTTTTTTAATTTTTAAACCATGGAAAAATAAAAATAGGGAAATTTGAATTCCCCGCATTTTCAGATATTTATTTGAAATTTCAATAGCCCACTCTTTTTCTTTTAGAGGGAAATTTTTTTAGATATTTGAAATTTCCCACCCTTTTTCTTTTAGGGGGAAAAGATATTTGAAATTTCAATAACCTTTTTCAAATTTTTGATATTTGAAATTTCAATAGCTCGCCCTTTTGCTTTTAGAGGGGGAAAGTGAAAATTTCAAATTTTTGTATCTTGCTCTTTTTCTATTTTTGAAATTTATTTCATGGAATGTGCTAAAAAATTATTAAATACCTCGAGAGAAATATTGAGTAGGGTTTCATATTTTTTTCATTCAATAGAAAAGCATGTCTTCAAAATAAAAAAAATATGTATGGATGTAGATTAGGGTTGAGTGTTGAATCTAGTTTTTTTTTCATGTGATTATAATCTTGTTCAAGAGAAAGGACACACAAAATAAGCATAGAAAGGATGCACACAAAGGACACACACAAAGGAGGAGGAGGATAACAAGAGGTTGTGAAAAAATCGTGATGATTGTTTGAATGAGATAGCAGATGGAGGTTTCATAGACAACATAAAGCATGAAATAATCCCAGATATTACTAAACAGGTATTTATAGTAAAGGTGTACCTTTTTTTTATGTGGGATCTATTAGTTTCTCTGTAGTGACTGGTTCATGTGTTTTACATGGTAGTCAATCATGATCCACACAAGCCCTACTTTGTCCTACTGAATCGTGCTCCATAGTCAAGCCTTGCTTTCCAGTTGCTTTTGATCTCCATGCCAAAACTGCCTTGTTCTTCATGAAAACTCACTTTTTTTTGCATTAATGAAAGAAATTTTAATCACTTTTTTGCTCTAGTATTTATCTTTGTTTAACGCTTTCCCATTTCCACCATTCTATGTCTCTCTTTGGCTATTTTCATTTTGAATTTTCGTTCTTGTTCCTACGATTTTTTTAGGATAATGATAGCTTCTAGCATATCACCTTATTTTTAATTTTATTTTGGTGGGAGAACCAAAAATAGTTTAATGTTGTTCATCAAGATGATGCAAAGAAACCTCACTAATTAATGCATATTACATTTTTTACATGGTTTCGCTTAGATATTTTAGGAAAATATATGAGGTTAAAAAATTAATTCAAAACTATAAAACTATATTAAGAATTCAATTGTATGATAATTATTTCCAATTATATACGTGTTTCCATGTAGAATTAACCAAATGTAATGTCTTCATCATTTTTATGGTATGTACATTGGAAGTTAAACACATTATATATGCAATAATATTATTAAATATAATTTTAATCAATATGCATTTTATAATTAATATATTCTTCCTTTTGAGCCCGCTAATCTATGCCAAAAATTAACATAGCTTTGAGGCTTCCATGATATAATTGGTTGTTTTCAACAACCTATTTATGAAACCCCAATTCTATTTTGAATTACATACAAGATTCTACACGTATATTTATATATCCATTATATAAATTATGGATTTATTTGTTATCATTTGTATCTTTTCAATATGATTTTTTTTCTATGAATAAACTCTACCATAGGAAAATTTGTCTACCCTAGTGTCCGCTAGGCTATAATTCTAATTTGAAAAAGCATTTGTATTCCTTGGCCCCTGTGGATCAGTTGTTTTTATATAGGAAACACAATTTTTTTTTGGTCCTAGTGATCACTTTTGTTCTTTTCGTCATTGTTATATTCACAAAGATTAACAATTTAGATTTATAAAACAACTTCATTATGAACATGATATATTTACCTTTAAGAATAGATTATTAGCCATTGCTAGGATGCAATGAGTAGATGGCGTCGTATGTAAAAAATTTGTTTTATAGATTCTCAGACGCAATTTGAGTTTCCATATGATTTCATAACTGTAAAATAATTCTTCTAGAATCTTGTAAGAACTAGATAAAACTATACGTTTACCTGTATAACATATTAAAGATATGATTTTACACGTATATTTATGTATCCATTATATAAACACCAGATTTATTTGTTATCTTTTATAGCTTTTCAATATGATTTCTAGAAAACATTAAGAATTTAGATGTATAACATTTATGAACATGATATATTTACCTTTAGGAATAGCTTAGCGCCACTAGGGTGCAATGAGTAGATCACGTTGTATTTAAAAACTTGTAGTATAACTTCTTGGTCGCTAGTCCAGGTTTCTTTTCTTTTCCTAAATGTAAAAATATTATGCCTTTAAGTATAGCTTAGTGGCCACTAGGGTACAACAAGTCCAAGTCTATACGTATACTATTATATAAATTCTAGATTTATTTTTTACCATTTATATAAACTCCTTTTTGAATATGATCTAAATGAAAAATGTTGCCTACTCTAGTGACCACTAGGCTATAATTCTTATTTGGATGAAGTCTTTGTTTACTTGGACTTTTCAAGAAAGGCTCAACTAGGAGGATAGGTGGATAATATATTTTTACTAGGATAACACATTTTTTTAGGAAACACACTTTTTGGGTCAAGTGATTGATTTGTTATTTCTCTCGTGTTAAATACGCTTTGTTATTTTTAGGAAACACACTTTTTTGGGTCAAGCGATCATTTTCTTTACAACTAAGAATATCTTAGTAGCCATTAGGCTTCATCGAGTATATCACATTGTATAGCATTAAGACCTTACAATGGGTTGGATTAAAAAATTAAATTAAAATAGTTTCAACTAAGTAGGCGCTAGGTACTTCCACAGTATAATATTTTGAGCTTAGTGGGTGCTATAATCTATCTAGTTACCCAATTATATTTTGAGCTTAGCATCCGCTAGCTTATGACACAACATAATATTTGGATCTTAGAAGTCTCTAGGTTTTAGTAAAAGAAAGTAAGATATTATAAGCATAGTGGCGGGTAGGTTATGCAACATAATAATAATATCTTAGTGAATATTGGTATTAAGAGCTTTAGATACCACTAGGTTATTCCACAACATATTATTTGGGTATTAAATTCACTAGGTTATGTATCAAAAACATGATATGTTATTTTAAATTAAGATATTTGAGCTTAGTGCCCACTAGGTTATGCTACCGTATAATCGTTGGAACCTAGTGGTAGTAAGGATTTAAAAACTAAATTGAGGTATTAAGAGCTTAGTGGCTAGCTAGGTTATGCCACAATATAACCCAATTATATTTTGAGCTTAGCATCTACTAGCTTATGACACAACATAATATTTGGATCTTAGAAGTCTCTAGGTTTTAGTAAAAGAAAGTAAGATATTATAAGCATAGTGGCGGGTAGGTTATGCAACATAATAATATGATCTTAGTGAATATTGGTATTAAGAGCTTAGTGGCCACTAGGTTATTCCACAACATATTATTTGGGTATTCAATTCACTAGGTTATGTATCACAAACATGATATGTTATTTTAAATTAAGATATTTTGAGCTTAGCACCCACTAGGTTATGTTACCACATAATCATTGGAACCTAGTGGTAGTTAGGATTTAAAAACTAAATTGAGGTATTAAGAGCTTAGTGGCTGCTAGGTTATGCCACAATATAGTATTTGGGTATTCAATTCACTAGCTTATGTATCACAAACATTATATGTATCGTAAAGAAGATATATATAAATTAGATGAATTCATTCTATGATTTTAAGATTTTAAACTAGGATATTTTGATGATAAGTCTTAAAAAAAAAGTACATGAGGAACCAATCCATGATAAGTCTTCTAGCAATGGACTCCCATGATGATTAAAAACTTATCTTACTAAATATATGCCAAAATATGGGGAAGAGATGTAATCACTTCACTTCACCCATAAATACTTCCTATATCTATACACTTTGCTATACAAATGACCATTTCTGGCCTTAATAAAAACTAAAGAAAAATTCATCCAAGAAAGATTAGCCATTCGGCCTCTTGGCTCCACCTCATCGATGATCTCGACATCCACATCCCCTTTACTCTGATCAGAGGAGGATGAATCGACACAACATTCTGACATTTTCACACTTTAGTTGAAAGCAGGAGTTCTATACCCTGATTTTTACAACTACCTCCAGACCACACAATCACCTGCATCCCCACATCAAGGCATGGACATGATATTGAAGGATGACTAGATGCTCTTCCAACTTCTCATTCTCCTTATGCAAGATAAACTACCCCAAAGAGTTGGACAATATGTTTTCCACGCTCAACCCTTAAGCCATGTCAAAAATGTTCCTTCACCCTTGAATGGTTTAGTTCAGGTCAAGCATTAGCTTGCACATGCTCTCACAAATATCACCATCATCTTCTTCTTTGAATCACTTTGTGACTAATAAAAGACCTTCTTAAGCCAATTCACATAGTTACGCATTCTAAATTTTCCCATCCATCCAAGAAGTAAATGATTCCCTTGACATCCTTTCCTATCATAGCTCTCTGCCTCTTCCTACTAGGACCACACTCCATGCTACCCAAGAAACCACTAACACCCCTATCACCATAGAGAGAGACAGGAAGCACAATAACCAAAGACAAAAAGTGGAAATGGGTAGTGAAATGTCTAGCCATGCCCGGAGATATAAAGCCACCAATGCACAACACACAAAGGAGGTAAGTGTGATAGTACCAAAGATCATCGATTAGATAGAAAAATATCTTATCATAAATATCATGCTTCCCATTAAAACTCTTAAATTTCCAATGCCATCTTACATCATCATGCATGTGTATAACCCTTAATCGATTATCATCTATCACATGAAAAAAAATATCGATGTCATAAATGACCATTAAAGTCATAAATAATCATATCCTCTTGTAATAATCTAACAATTTTTATTAAAATCTTATAAGTCACTACATTTTGACAAATTAAAGTAAGTTATTTTGAGCTTATCGACCTCTAAGTTAATCAACCATGTTAACTTTGGAGAAATGTATAGCAAAATCAAATCTATGTATAAATTAGTGACTTTATTGTATGATTTTAAGATTTCAAATTAAGATATTTGAGCATAGCACCCACTAGTTTATAAATGCCACCACACAATATCATTTTTTAGCTTATAGGTGGTTAGGATTTGATAAATTAAATTAAGATATTTTCAACATAGTGCCACTAGGTTATGCCACAACATAATATTTGGGATCTTAGTGAGTAGTTCTCTAGGTTTTCAAAAAAGAAAAAGAACTTAAGAATATAAATATTTTGAGCTAAAAAACAATAGTATTTAACAAAAAAAAAAAGACATTGACTTTGGAGATCCTTATAGCAATCAAGACCAATATAAATTAGTTGAATTTTTTTGTATGCATTTAAGATTTTGAAATTAAGATATTTTTAAGCTTAGTAACCACTAGGTTATTTACCACATAATATTTGGATATACTATCATTAGTTGGTTTAGATACTTTGAGTATTAGATTCAAGATAGCCTTTTTGCCACAATATATTATTTGGAGATTGAACTCGCTTAGGGTTCAATAATTCATAGTATACGATATTTTACATTAGTTAACAAATTACATGAAGATATTTTATAACATTAGTTAAACACTAGACATAATATGGAGGTTTTATGGATCATGATATGATTAAGAAATTAAAGGACATATTTTGAATTTGGATGAAACTAAGTCTTTAAACATAATTATTTAATCATATATGCATAAATCATTTAACATGTTCCGAAAATATTTTGACTTAACTCTTGCGAAATACTTGATTATGAAAAACATAATATTTGCATATTAACTCATTTCTAGGTTTAAAATAAAAAAAATAAATAAAATATCCAAGAAATATTAGTCATTCACAACCTTTTGAAAGCTCCACCTTGTCGATAAATTATGCCAAAACATAATATGGACATGGATCTGAAATGGTGATTAGATTTAAAATTTTTCCTTTAGCTTGGAATGAGTTGGTACTTAAACAAATATATACCCATTTTGACCTTGACTTTAGGTTTTAGAAATTATTTGGTGATCATCAAACTTAAAAATACCTATCCCCATTAAAATTTTTGGATGATTGAAGATTGAGATATGATTTAATAACTTCTAAATATGCTTTAGAAAATCTACCCCAAATATTTAGGACAATATGTTTTATTCATTGATTAAAGCATTCAATCCAAAAACATTCCTTACCCTTTGGACTAATATAATCAAGCATTAGCTTATGCATGCTCATCCTAAATATCATAACTAAGAATCATCTTCTTTGAAATCTTAAACATGAAACTGATAAACCTTATGGACATAATAATTAGCATAAGATATTTTTCAAATTTTCCCATCCATCTCTATTTTAAGATTTTCTCCCAAAATCCTTTCTATCATAAAGTCTTACTCTTGACAACAGGACCACACATATATACTCCTAAGAAAACCACCACACACCCAAACCAAAGATTACAGAAGACAAACCAAAAGAAATTTCCTTAATTTTGAATTTTATCCAAGGGGTATGAAATTTGGAACTTTTATTAGAATAAATTTTTCCTTGGACTACAACTTACACACATGTTAAGAAAATAGGTTATTGTGTAAAAAATTAGAAAAATGAATGAGGTTCAATTAGAATCCTTATCATAAAAACATTATTATGAATTTAAAAATAATTAACTCTCATATCATTCCATTTACATTTGATGCTGATATTAAACATCAATATATTTGATGTCATTCAATACATCAAATAAACAATATATAAATCATAAATCACAGATATTAAATATCAAGATTTCTTATATGCCAAAAAAAATTACCCCTTAAATAATATTAAATTTATAATATTAAAATCTTTAAGTGCACTACATTTTTTTGACAAATTAAATAATATTCATTTAAAGCTTATGAACCTTAAGTTAATTAACCACGTTTGTTAACTTTTGAATATTGATATATACATTCAAGATTCATAAATATAAATTTAGACTTTTTTATTATAAAATTTTTAGATTTCATGATTAAGTTAAATATTTCAAATTAATATTTTGAGCATAAGCTAAAAACCTACTAGTTTATGGATTCCACACATCTTCATTTTTTGCAGCCTATCGGTGGTTAGGATTTGATAAATTAAATTAAGATTTTTTAAAACTATATTCAAATATTGCCATTAGGTTTTGCCACAACATATTAGGATCTTACAAGTCTCTAGGTTTCAAAAAAAAGAAAGTAAGAACTTAAGAATATAAATATTTTGAAGCTAAAAATTTTCAATAGTATTTAACAAAAAAAAGAAAGACATTGACTTTGGAGATTTAGAATAAGAATCAAGACCAGTATAAATTAGTTAAAAAATTTTCTTATGCATTTAAGATTTGGAATTAAGATATTTTGATAGCTTAGCAAAGGCTATAATTTTACATCTTACCAATAATATTTGGATACTACCGGTGGTTTCAGATACTTTAAAGCTTAGAACAAGATATATTGAATATCCAACATAACATATTTGGATATTGAATTCACTATAGTTCAAATTACATTTAAATATTTTCAAAGGTAACTTGTAGAAGTTACAAATTAATGAAGATATTTATAACTTATGGCCAGATACTAGTTTAAACAATGACATAATATATGGAGGTTACGGTGATAGGATTAAACAAATTAAATTAACATATTTTGAACTAAAGAGACTAGGTACTTCCAAATATATTTTATTTCGAGAATAGTGGTTATTATCATTTAAATGTTATTGAATGATATTTTGAGCTTAGTATCACACTATATTATGACACAACATAATATTTGGTGCTTAGCACTCACTAGGTTTAAACAAAAGAAATAAGATATTATTAGCTTGGTTGGTGGGTTATGCCAAAACATAATATTTGGATCTTAATGGTGATTGGGATTTAGCAAATTTGAATCAACATAGTTTTGAGCTTAGACCATTAGGTACTTAAACAATATATTATTTTGATCTTTAAATGGCAGTTGCTAGGTTTTTGCCACAACATGTTATTTGGTGATTTCATCACTAGGGTTTAATAATTCATAATTAAGATATTTTACAACATCTAGCAAATTAGAGGTAGATATTAATAACTTTTTTAGTGCTAAACCCACAATATAATATTTTGAGTTTAGTTTTTGCTACCACCTAACTAGTAAGAAAATTATATTTTGATATTAGACAATGGTATGTTATGCCACACCATAAATTTTTGGAGCTTGGTGGTCGCTAGGTTTTATCAAAATAAAGTAGGATACTCTCATCTAAGAAGTTGCTAGGTTATACCAAGACATAAAATTTGGAGCATAGCGATCTTAAGGATGTAAGAAAACTCATTAAGATATTAGGAGCTTAGTCATTGACTACGATATGCCAAAACATAAAACTATTTGGAATTAGAGTAAAAGGGGTTTTCCCAAATGACCCACATACTTGCAAAAAAATCCCTCATGGCGAAAAGTATTATAGTGAAAAAAGAAGAGAACAATCTCATATACAACAAAAAAAAAAAACCAAAAATTCCCAAACTGGACAAAGCCAAATTACATTTTATGGATATTCATGAGAGTAGTTGCTTCATCCTTAGCATCGGTAGTAGGGCCTTCCTTGAACCAACACATCCACTAACTTAATGTGTTCTAAGGAAGTCTTTGTTGATTTTCATCAAGTCATGACCATGTGACTTTTCCATTCCTGAATATAGATATCTTGAGTATAACATAATCTTGATGGCCTCATGTGGATCAAGAGAGATCTTCTCTAAATGCTCCTTGTGTTCCAGAAGTTGTAGTGGGGAGCCCATTTTCTCTAATAGAGGAGAATCAAGGTAACCAAGGAGAGATCCCAAACACATTATGGAATTTCTGATTCCATGCTAACTTCCATGTAAAAAGGTGGGAGGGAAGTTGCACATGCTTCCGTGATTAGGTGAGTTGAGATGGTTGTAGCCATTACAATGTTAGTGGAGATGAGAGGAGAATCTAGAGAAGCGTCGAAAGAGGTGGAGAGGAAGTAGATGTTGGGTGAAAGTGGTTCAAGAGACCTTAGGAGAGTGCTCTGAGGTGTCTAGAGGGTTATGAGCCTCCAGAGAAGATGAGGGAGACCCAGAGTGAAAATAATGGGGCTAATGATCATGATGTCTAAATCGAGTCAAAAGGGAGACCAAGGTGGTGGTGATGACGATAATAGGGAGTTGGTTATGGAAGAGGAGGGGGACATGACACTTTCACCTAGCTTAGAGGGGAAGCGTGAGATTTATTTTTGGGAAGCTTCCATTTTAAAGAGAAAATACAAAAGGCCTTGGTGTAGGAAAGGACCTTCATCTTCTCTAGCCATTTTAAGGGACCTCTCAAGTGATTGAAACAAAAAATCCACAAATTTTACCTTCCGATCATGTGAAGATGTACAAGAAGAAAAAATTTTGAGGTCCATAGATCACTTTTTAGCATCACTAAAGCATGAAGTACCTCCTCATTTCTCAACAACCCTATCCCAAGGTTGTGGAAGTGAGTCTCATTTCATATCCCGAGTGATACATTGTCATATTTTCACCAGGATACAGGAAATCATCCATCTCCTCCTAAAGTGAGCATTGAAAATAAATGTCTCCCTCCATGGGAGCCCCATTCGCAGCCATGCAATGGACTTTCAAAATAATAAATTTAGTCTTTCCCACTTTGACTCTTCCTTTCTTCCAGGTTTCCAACACACTACACGTTACTTGGACAGAGTGACCTAGACAAGTCTTTCCATAAATGACGTAACACCACCATCATGAAAAATATTCCATACTACTGGGTCGGCCTTGACCTCTTCACAGAAGAAGGCTCAATGATGTTTTTGTTGGTGCTACCCATAGTGAATAGGGATTTTTTATAGTGATTTCCAAAGGCCTGATATAGACGATGCTTAAATAGAGATGTCGAGCACCTTCATTCCAATCTTCAACTTGTGTCTCCAAGATTTCTAATTGAATTTTTTCCTAATTAGTAATAGTCATTAATTGATCTCATCCATCACATGAACACAATCTATGAATGTCATAAATTCCCAAAAAAATCCACAAATGCCTTATCCTCTTTCCACCAAAAGAGGTTATGCCTCAACATAACCTAAATTTTTTTAATCTTAGTTAATGTTCAGCCAACCCCAACATTAATTAGTTAATGTTCTTGCAATTACTGCATTTAGTGGAGGTTGAAGGTTTGAATGTTAGCGATATTAGATGTATTTAGTTAATATATATTATAAAGGAAGAATCTGCAAACAAAATGAAGCAAGGTGAAATAACTAACATTGCTAGACATGATTTCATACTTATATAGATTATCAAACAACAAATCATAAAGCAATATCTTATTAGAATTTCTTTATTGACACTTCTATTTGTTACATTTAGGTTCTCCAAGGTTGTTCATTCTACACATGGAAATGAAGTGGGTAAGCACAAAGATGTTATAGGGAGCACAAGCAACACTTGTGATGGGAATTTGTTTGTGAGATTTGGTGAGGTGATTTCACAAAAACATTGTTTGATTGGAATAAGATGGGGACAATGTTTTGTCAAAAAAAATGCATCCCCATGAGTCCTCCCATCCCGGGGTCTGATTTTTTCAATGGAGAGCAAGTGTGTTTAGTTCAGACCAAGATAAAATTAAATGTAGATACAATTACATATACATGGAAAGAATAATATCCTTATTGGGTTTGTGTTCTCTTAGGTACAATTACATTCACAATTACATGTATAATTATAGGTACATGACAAGAATAATATAATTTTTCATCTTTTAACTAGCCTCATGGATGTTAAAATTTCTTCTTATATTGAACCCTTACGTGACTTCAGACTAGTGTGGGTATATATATTAACTTGAATCAATATTGTTTTTTTGTAGGTACAATTGGCAGTTGGTTGTTTATATTACTTCAAGCATGTAGTGGTCGCTTTCATTTAACAAGTTATTGAATGATATTTTGAACTTAGTGTCCACTAGCTTATGACACAACATAATATTTGGATCTTTGCGGTCTCAAGGTTTTGACAAAATAAAGTGAGATATTATTATGATTTTAGTGGTCATTGGGATTTAACAAATTAAATCAACCTAGTTTGAGCTTAGTGGGTGAATGTATTTGAAGAATATAATATTTTGAGCTAAAGAGTCACTATCATTTAACAAGCTAAAGAAAGACATATTGAGTTTAGTTTTCGCTAGTATCTCTAGTGTTAATCTCATAATGAACTTCCTCCTGGTTGGAGGATTGAATTGATATAACAAAAAAAGGTATAGTAGTTTGGGATTGAAGTGAAATTTGTAACCTATTTTTTAAATTTGTTACTTGCTCAAAAAAAAGTGTGCAACTAATCGTCATGGATGTTAGAAGTTCTTATTATTGAAAGGATTGAAAGATTTTTTAATTACTACAAAATTCCTTTTATGTTGTACTTATAATATGTTGTTGTTTGAATGAAAAATATTGAACATGTTTCTAAAATAGTCTGGTGTGTTTTAAACATCCTAGATCAATTGCTTTCACAAAAATTACTTTTCTTACATGCATTGATGGAGATCAATGACTACAATGCTTAAGTATAACATGTGACATATCAGTTATTGGACCAAACATATTCATTGTCAAAACATATGTTGTCTTGCAAAGGATTTTTGGAGGAAAAATTGGACTAAGGATTTACTCCCCAAGGTCAACAACATGAAGACTTCCTACCTTAACTGGAATTGAATTGTAAATATTGGAGGAAAAAATTGTATTTATTTGAAATATTTTTTACTTACTACAAAATACCTTTTATGTTGTACTTATAATATGTTGTTGTTTGAATGAAAAATATTGAACGTGTTTCTAAAATAATTTGATGTCTTTTAAACGTCCTAGATCAATTGTTTTCACATAAATGCTTTTCCTACATATGTTTATGGAGATCAATGACTATAATGCTTAAGTATAACACTTGACATATATGTTCTTGGACCAAACATATTCATTTATCCAAACATATGTTGTCTTGCAAAGGATTTGTAGAGGAAAATTTTGATTAAGGATTTACTCACCAATGTCAACATGTTTTTTGGTTAGTTGTTCAAAACAAGATTTTAACACTAGACAATGTGAGAAAGGATACAATTAATAATTGGACCATAAGAAATATCCTTAAAGATACTAAAGAAATTTTTTTGAAAGAGTTTGATAAATGTAATTAATTATTCACACCCCTAGAAAGGGTAATAAATGTGTGGATTATCTTGCCAAATTGGGGGCTAAAGGTAGTAATTTTAAAGTGTGTGAGAGGGGAGATGATATCACCAATGTTATTAATCTCATTAAGAACATTAAGTACTGATGTGTGTGGTGGTTTTTTCCCTCATTGGGATGTCATCCTTGTACTTATGGTTAACAGGACCCTTCCCACGTGCAAGATATATGGTGGGATTTGTATTAATTTTTCTCTTACGATTCATTTTGGCCATTGTTTCTTCCATTTTCAATCTCAGTTGACTAAAACCATGGGAGGTGGTCATTTGAGAACCGATCCCATGAGCTATGGTTCCCTAAAGGACAACCCCTCCTTGTGGCACATTTTGAAAATTGGGGGTTTAGGAATTTCATCTCAAAAATCATGGGGTCTGATCCTTATCTTACATTGGAGTTTGGTTGGGCATGGAACAATGGCACATGGTGATCATGGCATGGAAATTTAGGTTTTGGAGGATTTGATAGCATGGTGACTAGAATGGAGATGGAGGGCTTAAAGATATTCAAAGACCACACCAGACGTAAGCATGAAATTGAGACTTTCTTTATGGTAAAGAAATGGTTTACCCTATTTGGTAGATATATATAGCTAGATTTTGCATCCTTGATATTTGGAATATGGTCTGCCTCCACCTTATGAGGTACATTACTCTTGAAGTGAATTATAGAAAGATATTTACTCACCATCTCACTATGCTTAATATGTTTAGGAATAAGATTGTTATGAGCCTTCCCTTTTTCTTGTTTATGTTCTCTCTGCATCGAGTGAATGATTTTCAATAGGGAAAGATTGATACCCTGATACACCATGGACTAATTATTTTTCTTTTTAAGAATGGTAAACCGGTGGTGGAAAAGGAATTAGAGCCCAAATCTAGGGATTCAAGATGAAAATTGTACTCTTACGGACCATATGAACAAACTGAGGAGAAAGAAGAGTAAGGAACCTCAGGGGAATGGAAATCTTGGTACTGGAGCTACAGGTTCTCTGATTGATATGAAAGGGGAGTCATCTAAAGGGAAAGAGAGAGTGGAGATGGGTTGGAATGTGGATTTTGATAAAATTTCTCTTAGGGTGAGTTAGGTGGAAATGGATATGGAGGCCTTAGGAGAAGTTGGAATGGATATGGGAAACAATGTCATGCATTGCATCGATGCCTCTAAGAAAATTTTCATCACCCAAAACTCTATCAAGGCCGATATGGTAGAGATAAAAAGTTTGGTTTTGGAGTTACAGGGGCATGTGGTCAAGATGAGAGTAGGGACACAAAGTTTAATAGGTATAATCTCCACCTCATTAGTTCTGATGAGGAAGAGCAGGTTGAAGACCACATCCCTATCATGAGAAATCAGTGATGATAATATGAAAGGAGGATGAATAGGAGGAGCATCAACGGAGGAGTAAAACGTTTGAAGACTAACTAGTCCATTGGCTCTTGGAGATTTTGTTTGATTTTTGTGGACTATATCATTTGGGATGTTTTCCCCTCCATGTTTTGTGATTTTTCCTTGTATTGATTTGTTGGATTGTAGTTTGGGATAAGTTGTTTTATCCATTTTTTTGTCTGTTTCTTTTTGTTCACTCTTGGTGATGCTCATGATGCATTCTATTGTAAGGTTTTTGGGTGCCTTAATCCCTATATAAAGTAGCCAATCATTATGTTCATGTATATTTAATAAACCTTGTTAATAGTAATTTTGTTAATGACATTTTAAATTAAACAAGATAGAACATTAAGTTCATGCCTCACGGATGGGAGATGTGTTAGTTGTGTGATGTGCTAGATGTGCTAGTTGTGTGATTGTTTTTTCTTAGAATTATGATTTTTATTAAATAGAATAAATCAATGTTGCAAAAAGGCCTCATATTTTTCAAATCAATACTAACTAGAAAATAAAGAAAAATATAAATAAGTTTTGTAGTTTAAAAAATTATTTAAATAAATTACAAACATTAGAAAGTTGAAAAGTTATAGAATTTTTTTATTTTGATTGGTGGATTGAGGAGAAATTTTAAGTAAGATGTTTTGAGCTTAGCCTCGCTAAGGTAACCTAATACTTCCACAATATAAAATTTTGAGCTTATGGATCGCTAGCATTTAACAAGTCAAAGAATATTATTTTTAGCTTAGCATCCACTAGCTTATGTGACACCATAGTAATTGGATATTATCGATCGATAGGAATTAACAAAATAAAGTAAGATATTGTCATCATAGAGTCTGTTAGGTTATGCCACAACAACATATTTCGATGTACAAAAAATATGTCCATTTTTTGTATAAGGGTTAATATGGGGGTTTTGAAAGGACCCACATCCTTTTACAAAAAGGTCCTTAAGGCAGAATATGACATTGAAGCATAGAAGAGAGAAATCCGTAGGCAAAAAAGACAAAAAGCCACATAGCCACATGATGCAAACAAAGAAAATTTACATTTTGTGAATTTTTTGAGGATAGTTGTTGCTTCCATAGTAGTAACATCTTAGAGTTTCCTTGTTCCTTGAATTCTCCTTTCACAAATTGTATTTGTTCTTTTGTTCTCCAAAATTTGTTTGGTTCTCCTACTCTTGCATTACCATATTTTTTCACAAATAGGTCACTGTAATCCAACACCAACACATTCAATGGAAACTCATTCTTAACATGAATATCTTCTAAAATATTGTCATTGACAATGTCAACGATGTCGTAGCCATTGAATTTTGTTGAGTATGTGTAGTGGAGGACTATTTGTGGACAATAATAAGGCCAAAAAATAATATCAATTTTATAAAATACATCTTCTCTTCTATTCCTGCACCACCATGTCCATAAATCAATTTCGATATTCACTTTTTTATTGTGAAAATTGAGCCACCATCCATACCACCAGGATTCTTTTTCAAGACTCAACAAAACAAGTTCTTGGTAGGTGTTTTGGTTTTTAAAAATTCTATAAATCTTCCTCTCATGTTATTATGTATTAGTTACATCATTTCTCTGTCAAGATGTGCTCCATTCCATCCTCTTTCACTACTCTAACAAATGTTTACTATATTACGAAATTATTTATTTGATAAAAAAACTACCTTCTACAAAATATTGAATAACAAACTTGCTTCCATTTAATTATCTACAAAATCCCTACATGGATATAAGCCCTAATCAACTATGGAAAATTTTACATGGATATAATCCCTAATCAACTATGGAAAATTTTACATTAACAAAATTTTGTAATTTTGGAGGGACTGAAGGTGAGAATGCATACCAATTTTTGGCATGGAGAGGAAATCAAAACATTTCTAGAACTCGAGCATAGAATTTTTGATGCTTGTGATGATGATATTTTTCTATTGATGAATAAGCTTATGCAATGACATGAAGAGAATAGAAAGGAAAATGTTAAAAATATAAACTCAAAAACTGTCTACTTATAGTGATATGTAACAAATCCAACCACCAATTTTTGTTGCGCACATGAATTTAAGAGGGCACATGTATGATTTTACATTGCTTTTCATTAAATGGTTGATTAATGGATGACAACAGTTACATGCTCCAAAAGGCACACATATTTTGAATGGTGCATGTACTTTTAAATGGAAAATTTTACATAGCTTGAATTAATGGCTAATTAATGTTGAGGAAAATGCAACATTAATTAGCATTTTTCCTTACAAAATGGTTATCATTAATACTGCAAATACTTGTAAATATTTGTAATAAAATACTTACAAATATTTGTAATAAATGTCACATGAATTACATATTTAATATTTAACCATCAATTATTAATATAGATTTATATATAAATTACAAAAATTATCAAAATTTACATCAATATATATTAAAAATAATGAAATTTATACAAAATAATTGGTATAAATAAACATTGTTTTGTATTTTTAAAGGGAAGTGTTGAAAAATTACCATTACCCAAAAATTGTTTGACAGTGAGTTATCACACTTAGCTATGTGAATCAAGACTTGCACTTAGTGGTGTGAATCAATACTCACACCTATAAGTGCGTGAGTTGAGACTAAGACTTAGAAGTGTGAGTCGATACTTGTACTTTAACTTAGTGTTAGTGAAAGATACTCACACTTAAAGTGTGAGTCGAGAGATGTGTGACTTGAGGCTCGCACTTAGAATGTACCAATTGCACTCGAGATGTGTGACCGAGGCTCACACTTAGACGTGTGACCAATCACACTTGTAAGTGCGATCACTCGCACTTATACACTACTTACAAAATTTATAAATGACAATTCCAGATTTTTTTAACTATGCTTAATATATACAAATAATTATTTATATAAATGTATATAAATATTGAATGGTCACCTTTTAAACATGTGAGTCACACGTGTCAGTTCTATAAAATATTTGAAAGTATGTTACATCTAAAATCATGAAAAACGTCTAAATAATCATCAAATTTAACACCATTCAAGGAAGTTCAGGGAAGGGATTTTCAACGTCAACGTTTATTGATTTGAATAAGGTATGCATGAATAGTTGTATATGTATGATGATATTAAGATTGATATGTGGCATAAATGACAACAATCACTTACGCACTATCTTGAAGTTTAGATGAGATGCTTGTCATATGTAAGTTAGCGGGAACTTGGCATATGTAAGTTAGCGACCACTTGGATTATGTGGAAAAAGTGGAATCCAATTATAGTGTTATTAGAATCAAGTAATTGTGAAATTGGAGTCTAATAATAGGTAAATTGGAATCCAATATTAGCGAAATTAGAATCCAATAATAGAGAAATTGGAACTTGAATAAGTATGATAATGAAAATATTGGAATCTAATATGCTACTAATGGAATC
The DNA here is from genome assembly GCA_018340775.1 of Taxus wallichiana var. yunnanensis. Classification (NCBI taxonomy): domain Eukaryota; kingdom Viridiplantae; phylum Streptophyta; class Pinopsida; order Cupressales; family Taxaceae; genus Taxus; species Taxus wallichiana. Next base: position 299,608,238 of record CM031243.1, on the reverse strand, counting down.
CAAGATATATATAGCCAAAATGGAATCTAATATATGTAAAAATAGAGATGGATTTCTTTCAATACTTGAAATTGGAGTATCAATTTACTAGAATATGTCCGATTTAGTGAAATAAGCATTCTAGAAGATGCATTGTGTTCCTTCCACTCTCCATCAATGTATCAAATATGAACATGAGGGGAAAATTCTAACTCTCCCTCAGACAATTCACCACTCAAATAATGTAACATGACCTATCGACCCAATGATGTCCTCATTCCTAAATAGGACCCTTCTGAAGCTTCCACCTACTCATTTGTTTTTACTTCCAAGCTTCTTAATGATGATTCCTTGGACAAAGTGATGGATCACCTTTCACTAGGGGAGTATCGCATTCTCACATTTAATGCCCTTCCCAGACCTCAAAGACATGGAAGACCCAATAAAGATCCCATGTATCAACCTAATGTCAAGGTCGTCATTTATTTTGTTCTACCTCATCTTCCCACAAAACTCATCTATGGTGGCATTGATTTCCCTTCTTCATACATTGATACAAAATCACACACGAAGTTCTACACCAATGGATGTGGTTGTCTTTACAATAAATCATTTTCCTACACCTACCTCCATCATTGTGTGTGGAAAGGATTTGGAATGGGGTGTTACAAACAAGGTATCAAGACCTCATCATTGATCAACCTTGTAAACCCCATGAAAAATTCAAACTAGGATTCAAAGAAAAATCTATAGACCCTCTTCCACCATCTATGATGCTCATAGAAATTGAACCTCTGTATCTTCCATCCCACACGGATATGGGTATAAATGAAACTATTTCCATATCCTCCACCTTTTTTAATCTCTACCATCACTTTAGGACCACTGACTTATTAGTGTGAAAATGAAACTCATTCCCTCCCTTTTCAACATCTGGAAATGATGGAGGAAGTCTCCCCTACCATTGAAATTATCCAATACCAGGATAATGATGCCATCCTTTCCCACATGGGGGAATAATAATCCTATATTTACAAGTCCTTACCGCTAGAAATATCCACCCTTCTCAATGAATCCACCATTGACATCAATATCGGGACTCCTCAGGAGCCTCACATTCTCAAAGTGGGTTAATCCCTTGATCCACATGATCTTGAATCCTTCACCACCTTTCTTTCTTTCCATAGTTAAGCCTTCACATAGTCGTACTCCCATATGTCAGGCCTTGATCCATCCATTGTTGTCCATAACATTACATAGATGATAGGTTTTTGTTATGGGTATGGGATATCTTTATCTCATTCATCAAATTAATATCCATAGGAAACATTGGGCAAAATCCCGATGTATAAAACATCATTACCATCGTATGTAAGTTATTAGAATAAAATCAAAGAACTTGGCACAAAAATTTATATGATGCATTGTGGGCTAATTGCATAACTCCCAAAAGAGCAATCGGGATGTCTCCATTTCAAATTTTGTATGGAACCGACGCTCAAATTCCCATCACATTGGAGTTCTAGCATTACGATTGGCTCAAGCGGTTGATGATGAATGCTTCCCCAATCCGTTAGATAAAAGGATCATGTTCCTAATTAAGCTCGAAGAACAAAGACATCAAGTAGCAAAAAGGATCGAGGAACACCAATCCAAAGTAAAGAGGTTGTTCGACGGAAAAATACGGAGAGGAAATTTCAAATCAATGACTTAGTTATTCTTTGCGACAAGAGACGTGAGCCAAAAGGAAAGAACAGGAAGTTTGATTATTTTGTGGCTAGGCCCTTTCAAGATTATAAATTTTTGTGGAGACAAACCTATTACTTGGCGTATCCTGATGGAACTCATTTTCTTTTTCCCTACAACGGGAAATATCTCAAGCATTATCAAAATTGAAAATGGGTTGTCCCTCGTATGTACATAGGTAATTAGGATTTTGGTTTGTTTCATTTCCCTATTTTTCGGTTTCCTCTGTTTTGTCATGTCATTTTTTTGCTTTGTCATTTTTGGGATCATGTCCATTAAATATTTGAGTCTGGATCATTTTCTATGTCCATGAAGTCCTTTTCCATAATTAGAGCATTTGTTATCAACTAATTTTGACTTCACAAAATTAATAAACATAAAATTTTAAAAAAATTCAAAAGTATTCTTTCACGTGATTTATCATCCCCATTGCAATCATATTGTTCTTGATAATTCTAGTCTTCATTTCATCCATTTCAGGAAAGAACTCCCCATTAGGTCACAAAGCTGTGTTAATAATTAATTAATTAATTAATATTTAATTAATTTATTACCCTTTATTTGATAAAATCAATTTTATTGATTTTTGGATTTTTAATTAAATAAATATTAATATAATGTTTATTAAAATTCAATGGAAAAGTTTTCTTTATTTTCGGAGATGAAAAATTGGATTCTCGTACCCAAATTTCACCTTTTCTTGGAAAATACTTCTTATTTCCCTGCTTGTGGGATTTCTTCTACTAATTGCCAATCCAACCGGTTGGAAAACGGAAAAAAATCTCCCGATCTCCCACATGGGGAAATAGGGTGGGGATTGTCAACCTACCTTGCCATTTCCAGTGCAAATGGTTATCTTTTTCCCATTTCCCCCTAGCAATTTATGCCACTACCCAGAGAAAGAGGAAGTTTTTAATTTTAAGGGGACAAAAAAGAAATAGTTATGAGGAAGCTTCCTAAATCCTCATAATTCTCTTCCATTAAAATCTATAGAAAAAGTTGAGGATTTTTATTTCCAACTTCTTATTATTTCCTCGTGTGGAAACATTTGCCGAGAAATATTCATTTTCATCACATGTTTTAAAGGAGAAGAGCATGCTCATGCATTGATTAGAGAATTTCCACCACATGTACAACAATCGGGAATAAAAGCCAATAATAATAAAAATATTTCAATGCATTCATCAAAATCTCCATGCATTGTCAAAATAGTCCATGCAATTTTTTTTTGTTTGTTTTCTTTTGCAGCCAACAAGCCACGTGGGAAAGGTAGAGTAATTCAACGCCTATGTAGGGGAAGAATAAAAGGTAAAATTCAAAAGTAAAAATTATGTTTTCATGCATAAGGAAAAGAGAAAATTCCACAACAAGAAAAAGACATGTCCACCACACATTACACAAGACAATAGGGTAAGTGCACCAAGTTGGGGGACAATTAAGTGGACATCAAATCCTGAATTTTACATTAAAAATAGCAAAACATCAAATTTAGTCTTCCACGGACTTGAACCATGCCAAAAAGTAAAAAATATGTCATAAAAATGGTACCATTGTGTAGGGGAGACTGTTAGCTTTGTAGAAATACTGATTTTAAAGTGAATAGAATAGGATAAATATCATTTTATAATTTTTTACTAATAGTAGGTCTTTAAGACACTTTTTCCCGTGAATGTTTATGTGTAGGTTTAAGACTGCAAATTTTGTTTCACTTATCAGAATGTGATAAAACTTATACCATCCCAACTGTGGTGAAATTATATACATGTTCAAAAAAAAATTTATTTGATTTCAATATTTTTTGATGAAGTTATGGCGGGCAAACGGAAAGTGCTCTATTTTCTTTATGTTTTCATACCACTTTCACGGAAAAAATCATAAAAAATAAAATATTACTCAAAAAAATAAAAATAAAATCCATCCCAAGATAGATAGTGGCATCTAACTTCTCACCAAAGGATAAAAATATATATCAATTTTTGGTCATCCAAATCATGGGCAAACGAACTATAATTTTATAGGCGTTTTTAAAAAAAAATACCAAGTCATTGAATTTTGAGTGTTTAATATATCTAATCTTGTCCATTTTTAAAAAAATTAGTATTTTAGAAACTAGATTCCGGATGCTACGATTCATATTAATATAATTTTTTTAATTTTGAGTGTATATATTGCTAATAATCCCTACAAGTTGATATTATGTTGTTATTTACAATATGACGTCCACTTATGACCCCCTTTTTGTCCCCCAACTTGCTGCACTTACCCAATAGTCCACGTTGGAGAAAAGAAGTAAACAAAATAGTCCAAAAAAACAATCCACGCATAGGAGGTAGTAAAGATGCCAAAGAAGACAAATAAAATTGCAGTCAAAGTGCCACGTTTGGTGAGAGGTTCCCACACGAGGTTGAGAAAAATTCAAAAGCAAATCCATGCATTTCCAAGAATGTAGAGCCATTCACACATTCACCAAGAAAAATAGCCACATAAGAAGTTTACCAAGCCCACGCAGCCCGGGAATAGAAGGAGGAATTCACGTTCCATGCAACAATAAAATTATAGTCCAACGTTGAGAAGAGAGAGAATAAAATGCCATGCTTAGCCAACCTGACTTCATAGGAATTTTCCATAAGGTAATAAAAATAAATCATTTCCAACGCATTTGGAGAAAGAATACAACATAAGAGTGAATTCATGCAAAAATAAAGAAGTTTCAAGTATTCACGCAGGAGCTCTCTAGGCAATTCGAGCTATTAAATAATATCCCACGTTCAAACACCAACGCAAGAAAATTGCAAGTTCAAAGTATTTTTCAGAAGATCAGAGTAATATCCATGCCAAAGCAACTGAATCGGGAAAGACAAAGAAATAGTGAATTAAAAATATTAAAATTGATCTTGCTCAAGCCATTACAATCGAAATAATATATATATATATATATATATATATATGCCACGGTTTGTTTCTTTGAATTATTCCCATATTTTTGTACTCGTTTTCCAAATTTCAAATGCACAACACCTCATTTGATATTTTTCATGAACCCAAGAAAAACTCAGTTTGCTTGTTTTACGTGCATGCATGCATTTTAGCTTGTCGGAAGGCCTATTTTGGGAATCCGTTTTTCAGTCATGAGTGGATGTTAATAAGAAAGGTTTGGTTCATTGAATTCTTCCCAACTTCATGTACTACTTTTCAAATTTTCAAATTCACATCACCTTGTTTGATATTTTTCACGGAGCCAAATAAAACGCAATTTGTTTGATTTCTCCTCGTGTGTAGTTTTTAACTGTCAAGGAGACTGAATTTGAGGGTCAATATTTTGAACTTAGATGATCATCGAGAATAAAATGATTATTTCATTGATATCTTCACATATTCATATGATCTCTTTCTAAGTTGTAGATTCCCAAGGTGACTTTTGGCATTTTTTCTAGGCTAAAACCAAATGGTATTTTTGTAGTTTTACATCTGCATTTTCCTAGCATTTTCATAAGAGTCAACTTTGACCTTTAATATTTGATTGAATAATTTGATTGGGAAAAAACCCTACGAGAGGAGAACTTTCGGTACCTTAATAAAATCCCTCATCTAGTGAGATTTTCTCATAACAAGATTTGTTATTTTTCTCAGGGCAGTTTCAGAGGTGATTTGTGCAGTTTTGTAAGAAGGAAGTAATACCCTGAAATCATGCTTTTGTCATAATCATGTCATCTTCAAACAAAAAGATGTTGCAGTATGGGTTACAGAACATTCTACCCACCTCAAAGCTCTATTGAGTATGATAACATCACCGATACCAATTTGGGACATGTCAATGTAGATCGATTCTGCAATCGCATATCAACTGAAGGTGAGTCACAATTTTCTCAATGCTTGTTTCGAATTGGTAATCACTTACATGGATGCACCACGACACCTGCACAATATGGTGATTTAAATCCAGCCAATCGAAGTAGAAGCAACCTCGAATTTTTATTATGTGGTATAAGTTGTAGTTATTGGCATTAGTATCTTTAGAGTCGAAAGCCATTGTTATCGACAAAGATTGATAATGGGGAAGCTTGTCTACATCAATTGTATTCACTTGATCATTGTACAAATCTATTCATTGAGCAACCAAGACCAATGATAAGTAAAATTGTGCAAATCATCAAATAAGACCACATCATTCAAGTGTGTCTCTTTCACTATCGATTAATGCTTGGTGCAATACTTCATCGACCAAGATTAAAGTTGAAGTGTTATACACACACACACACACACACACACACACACACACACACACACACACACACACACACACACACACACACACACACACACACACACACACATCTATCTATCGAAGTAATCAACTTTGGAGCTTGATATCTCGAAGTTGAGTGATTTTTGAGAAAAATGGTTTGTTTCTTTGAATTCTTCCCCATATTTGTGTACTCGTTTTCTAAATTTCAAATGCACAACACCTCATTTGATATTGTTCACGAACGCAAGAAAAACTCATTTTCTTATTTTTCCCACACACGAGTTTTAGCTTGTCAGAAGGCCTATTTTGGGAATCCATTTTTGGTCATGAGTGGATGTTAAGAAGAAAGGTTGGGTTCATTGAAATAAAACTTAATTTGTTTTATTTCTCCATGTGTGCAATTTTTAGCTTTGTCACAAGGAGACTGAATTTGAGGGTCGATATTTTGAACTCGAGACGATCGATCGTCGAATAAATGATTATTTCATTTCTATCTTCCCATATTCATATGATCACTTTCCAAGTTTTAGATTCCCATGGTGATATTTGATCTTTTTCCAGGCTAAAACCAAATGGTATTTTTCGTAGTTTTACATCCGTATTTTCCTAAATGAGTTTCATAAGAGTCAACTTTGACATTTAATATTTGATTGAATAATTTGATTGGGAAAAAATCATCGAGAAGAAAACTTTAGGTACCTTAATAGTCTCCCTCATCCAAAGTGAGAGTTTCTCGAACAAGATTTGATATTTTTCTTAGGCGGTTTCGAGAGGTGATTTGTGTAGTTTTGTAAGAAGGAAGTAACATCCTGAAATCATGCTTACATCACAATCATGTCATAATCAAACAAAATTACGGTATGGATTACAGGACATTATACCCACCTCAAAGCTCCATTCGAGTATGAGAACATCGCTGATACCAATTCGGGACACATCAATGTAGATCGATTTTGCGATCGCATATCAACCGAAGGTGAGTCATAATTTTCCGACGCTTGTTTTGAATTTGTCATCATTTGTATGGATGCACCACGACACCTGCACAATATGGTGATTAAAATCCAAAATATATGAAGCGAAGAAACCTTTGAATTCCTTATTATGTGGTATAAGTCGTAGTTATTGTCATAAGTCTCTTCGAGTCAAAAGCCATTGTTATCGATAGAGATCAATAATGGGAAGCTTGTTGACATCAATTGTATTCACTTAATCATTGTACATATCTATTCATTAACCAACCACTACCAATGATAATTAAAATTGTGAAAATAATAAAACAAGACCACATCATTCAAGTGTGTCCCTCGGCTATTAGTTATGTGTGCAATACTTCATCGACCGATATTAAAGTTGAAGCGTTCTCGAATTATACAATTGTGTGCGGATCAAAATGACAAAACTTCAGGATGGTGACAAAGAAAAAAAACATAACTCTAGGAAGTGAATTACAATTTTGGCTCTTGGGAGATCTTCATAATGGTGAAAGATCAAGAGTTGGATTTTGACAAGCCACGGTGCCATAACGACTACAATCTCATGAAAAATGAATAATTCACCATGGAAGACTATTTAGAGCATGTGGTGAACTGTGTGTAATTGTGAATGTGAATACGAATGAAGAAAAATTTCTCACACCAGGATGTTTCTCAAACGGAGGGGTGGATGAATTTCTCAAGTTTCAAGCTCGACTCTCTTGTCATCTAGAGGATTGTGAAGCACGATCAATGAGTTCATTCCTATACGATCAGGATAGGTAGATTCTTGGCCCAATGGATAAGGCACTGATCATAGGTGTTTTGATCTAGGTGGCGCATTCTTAACTAGGATGTCTATGTGTGTGTCCAAGTCATTTAAGTGGGGTCCACATGTACCCATTTTTGTTATTTATGTATTTTTCCTTAAATGACTTTTTAACTAAAGTGGTTTCTATTTTTAGTCTCTTTTAATAAATTTTGTTGAGAAATTCAAAGTCACTTAAGTGCCCTGTTTAATGTGCATTTAAAATTCTAACTACTTTGTAGCTAATTTTTGGGTTATAAAGAAAGTCGGGGCCTCTGTTGTAAGGGTGACTTTGAGAGAAGAGAAGAAAATACATTTGTATGCAAGCTTTACTTCAAAGAAAAAAATGTTTTTTTTTTTGAGAAAACATTTTGGAGTTAATGAAATAGAACTATGTCCCATTCATCATTATCTGCTATAAAATTTGATGATCTTATGTTCATTCAATGTTAGTGTTTGAATCTTGTATGCAAATATTTTCTTGGATCTTATTTTAAATGCTACTAATATGTTATTCTAGTTCATAGTGATCAAGATATGATTATCTACTTGCTCACGTGTGTTCTCTATTACTCATTCTCTTTTAACCGATGTAAACTCTGTTTTATTTGTGTTAATTATTTATTGTTCTTCTCCATGCAATATTAGGCTCTTATTTTATGTAACTCTTGCATGTTCCTTCCATTAATTCCTTTCCATTCCTTTCCTTCATTTCATTCCATCTCCTAATTCAATTTTCTTTCCATTTAAGTTCCAAATCCTCCCCACATACAATTTTGAATGTATAGGTGTAAATGTAGTTTTGGTTTTCAATAAAGGCGGCCTCACCTTCATTGAGGAGGGACTTCATTCCCACACCATTGCATGTCATTTGCATGTGTGACAATCCATATGATAATAGGATCATTTAAGTGATCTAATAACATTGTTTCAATGTATCGCAAAAGGTTAATGTATGCTAATTAGTTTATTGGGACCAAATTAATCTAAGTTCCTATGAATTTTATCCTATCTTAAGCTTAATTTAAGGTGATTTTATTAATGATGATGATTAATTCTTTGAAGGGGTAATCCTTTGTCATTGACACTAATTTATACTAAGTTAAATTGAATTACTCCTAAGGTCCTAAGCTTGGTTTATAAGCTAATACTATATAAACCTAACCTAAGGGCATCAAACTAGCCTAAGGGGAGATTAGGATGGCATGGATGGAAAGTTGTTGGTGGTGGTGACACCATTCCAAAGGAATTTTGAAGGTTTAAATGTGGCATTTAATACTCTAATTGTCTCCAATTTTGGCCAAGGCATGAAGGTAGAGGGAAATTGTTGAGTTGTCAACTCTGCTAATTTCATTTGAATGAGTTTTTAATTGTTAGTTTTAACTAATAATGAGTTTTCATTGATGGGAATTTTGGGAGGGACACTGGCAGTCCTGTTGGCATTTATTATCCTTGACTAGAGGAAAAACCACCGGGGAATAGTAGAAGGTTGGAGGAAAAATAAATGGTTTTTGGTTTTATTGTTTCATTTGGATTTTTGGAGCTTTGGAGATTTACATGTTGTTTACCATTCTTTCAAACCTTCAGTTTGAATCAGTTGCATGCATAATTTCACCCTTGCATGGTGGAAATAATAGAAAAAAATGAGCATGAAAGCTATAAGAAGAAAATGGGGAAGTTCAGAGGCTTTGTTTTGGCATTTTTGTTGGAAATATTTCAGAGGAAGATTTGTTTGAAGGCTTGGAAGAAAAGAAGATAATCCATAGAGCACTATCATGCATGATAGGCTCTATCTCTTTAAGATCTCTTGCTTTTATTTAAATGTTTTCATAAAAAGAACTCTTCTCTTTATGAAAACATCTCTGAGAATATTTTCTTGTGTGTTGTTTACTTCTTCTTTCTTATGTGATGTTTCTTATGGATATGGTTTCTTGTGGATATAAGTGATACAATGGTATGAGGTTATATTCAGTTTTGTTATTCTTTGTTGGAAAAATAAATAGGTTTGTCTTTGTAATATATAAAATATATTGTGTTTATATATATATATATCAAACTACAAACGAATGACATGAGAAGAATGTGTTATATTATCTATGATAGGTAAATCTCCTTGTATTTGTAACTTATTGGCATGAAATGAATGCTTAGGGTTATGGAGAAAGTATTAAGGATTGTGGTAATGACCTATGTTATTTTTGTTGTTAAAATGGGTATTGACCAACATTATTTTGGTCAATTTTTGTTAAGCCTATGTGTGATTTCCACATTGGTTTTTTGGTCACTTGTTTGGCTTATAATCATAACTGATCTTTTGATATTTTTGTTGGTTTATGTAAGTCTTGGTCGACCCATACTAGGTTCTTTCAATAGTGATATTTCAAGCACTGTAAGTGCATAATATGAAGGTGTTCGATAGAATTTTTTCATCTCCGTCATTTTATGTTACATTTTTTTGTTTATCACCCTTCACGGGTGGACCTATTTTGGAAATATGGACTGGTAAAATCTCTCTCTTGTTAGTTGTGTTTACTTTGTATGAATACCCTTTTTGGGTTGGCTTGAGATTTGGACTCCATTGAGTATTGGTGCTCCAGGTCATCATATTTTATTTTCAAAATGGTCTTCTTTTGTTCATTTTGTTAAACATTCTCTCAAGAACTATTACTCTTCAAAGTGACATGAGTGGGATATATTGGGTTATATCTACTCATGTTCAATCTTGAAGATTTTTGTGATCTAGTTTATTAGTGTTTATAAAGACATTTTACATGGTGAATGTTCATGTTTTAATTGAATGTTTAATCTTTGCAATATCTCATTGAGTTTGAGTTTTGTAGCTTTGGTTGGGCTAAAATGTTTATGTGGTAGCTAATGCTCTTATTGTGAATTTTGGTTCAAATGTGAATTAGACTGTGAGTTATTGTGATCATTGTTAAAGGAAATTTTTATTCTTTAAACCTGAATACTGATATTTTCAAGTAAATACCATGCACTGTGATTTTTTTCCTTAGATCTATTCGGTTTTCATTATCCTTAAGTTTTTGGAAAAGGGTTACTTGTGCATTTAATGTAGCTTGATCATTTAAAATGCATGGTTATGTTTTGACTTTTTCCCTTCTTGGTTCAGTTGATATGATATGAACAAATGGGTTTTGGAAACTATTTGTTTTGTTAAGTCATACTTTTTGAATTCTTAACTTGTGTTGGTTCTTTCTTTTCCTTGATTAGAGTATCCTCCTGTAGGAATGTACAATGAGTACACTCGGTTCCTGTAAAGTGATCTTTGTTTTGTTGGCTTCCTTTTATGGATGGTAATAGGGATTTGGTTAGATGTACTATGGTGGTAACATCTTGTTCATGTCAATTTGTAATTGTTCCTAGATACCTTTTAGATTGAATGATAAGGAACCTGAATTGTGATTTTGTAGAACTTTGGCTTGGTGAATTAAATTGAAAAGAATGAGGATAGAATATGAATTTTAATTAATTCTCTTCTTATAGTTGGTTATAATTTGAAATGTTATCATGTTGAAATGATTATCATTATTGTGACATAGATGGAATTAAATTTTGTTGGATTATTTAACTTCTTTATGGAAAATTGATTCTTAAATAGATTTAGTGATGTCTTTCTATTTCTGACATAGTGGTTTTTGGTTTATTTTATTGTTCTTATTTTGAGTACTTGGAACATTTTCTTAAATAGCAGGGTTCCTTTTACAAAACAATTAGATAAAAGCATATTTTTTAATGTTATAGTGCTTATCATGCTCATTTTTTGTGAACTGACTCATGCTAACAATTTTGCAGATGGACTTCGTGAAAAGTGAAAGGAGAAAGACTTATAAAAAGTTACATTTGTTTTATTAAATGAAGTCATTTTCCTCATTTAGATGCTTTATGTATTGAAATTATCTTGAAATGAACTTGTTGAAGAAATTATGAGGATGTATTAAATTGGTTTTGTAATGATGAAAGAATTTTTTCTTATAAACTTATGGAATACTTATTGAGTTTGGAGTGTAGTGACATCTCTTTTTGATAAATGAATTATTGTGTGAAAGGTTGTTGATTTCTGATTTATTCTAGGGTCATATATGACTTAGATTTGATTAATGTTCTTAAATATTATCATGCATGGCTTAATGGATTCTAAGGTATAAAATGATACTAGGAATAAGGATCTATACTTATAGTTTCATTTCATTTCATTTTGGGGGAAGTGTATAACTAAGTTGATTATGATTGATAAATCCTTATTCGAAAAGGGAATAAGTATAGTTTATATAGAAGAATGTGGCTTTCTTATTACAAAACTATACCATATGTTTTCTGATTTCATTAATAGGACAATAGTCCTTAATAAGAAAGAAAAGGATGTTTCCTTTTATCATTAAATAAAGAACTATGTATGTTATCTTGTTAGGAGATTATGTTTAAATCATAAAGGATGATTGGTTGTATGCTCCTTATCTGTAAACAATAAATGGAAACAGAAAGCTTAAAAGAGTTAATAGAAATATTTAGACTTTATGATATCTCTAAGTCTAATGTATAAGCTTTCAATCAAGTTTTTTACATAATGATAAACTATAGTAAGAAAACTTAATGATCTTACTCACTTAATATTGAATTTAGATATATCGATAAATGAAAATAATGGTTTAAGATTAAAATGATCATATGCACAAAACATAAATTTTATCTACATACCTTCAAACTAGTGTAAAAGTACACTTCATACCCTTCTTTGGGTCAATCATGCATAGTGAACCCTTAGGTGCATTGTTTAACGATAAATTAAACAAGATAATAAATTGATGGGTTAATGATATAATGTTCTTAAGTATGTTAGTTTAGTTGAAGGAACTCAATTGGTTGTTAATATAGGGACTACAACAGAGTACCCTCATAATGATGGGAGTCATTATGAGGATACTGTGATGCAACCATCTATGCTTCAACACCCCACTTAGTTCAATTAACTTGATTGACATAAGTAGAAATTTAGTTCATAGTTCTACTCTAAACAAAGATAGAAACATGGACTAGTGTAGTGGTCAACTCATGTTGACTTAGGGTAACTAAACACACCCAATCAACAAAATTTGATTGAGTATGTCTATGTATCCTTAGTCACCATGAGTAGTCTTCCACACTAGTGCATGTAAGTTTCCCTTGTTTAGTGTGAAACTTTGACTGAGTTTGGTTGACAGTAGTCAAGGATGACCAATCTAGATAATAATATGAGTGTGGTGAAAGACATATTCCTTTTGATGAGTATGTCATCTTGGAATGTAAACATGGTAAACATGTTTAAAACTTTGGCCAAAGTATCGCAAGCTGCTGGTTGTGTTGTCTTATGTCACCTAGTCTAAGTTGTAGGATTTCAGATGAATATCGGTAACAAATATTTAGATAGGCTTCTTAGATAGAACACTTGAGTGACCCTTAAAGGGTAAAAGAACCAAGTATACATAGTATACACTTGAACAAGTTAACATGAGAGATCATTTAATACCGAGTCATGGAATGAGAGATTAGTGTTTCACCGAGTCATTACAAGCTGCATATGGTTTTCTGTTATGAGATGGATTGGAAATGGAATGTGTGTTCTGAATTATATTAATTTAGAATAGAGAACATTATTAAAAAAAATTCCCTTATTTCTAAGTCATAAAAAGTGGATGTTACATTTTGGTATCAGAGCTAAAGGTTGCATCTCTTGGACCTATTGAGTCCATATCTGATAAAAAAATTTTTCTTGTTAATAGAAAATGGTTAGAACAAGGGGAGGTGCTGCAAATAATCCACCTCTAGGTGGAGAGGAAATAGTTACCACACAAAAACTTGATGAGATTCTTTGCTTTATTGGACACAAGAGATCATCTTGATGTACTTGAACAACAAGTAATGGGTAATGAGGAGGAGGAAGATGATGCTAATAATAACAATCAACCACCTCCAGGAAACAATGCCAATGTTGGAAATTTGGGTGTTGATAATAATAATGCAGCAAATAATAATGTTGTGAATGTCAATAATAATGCTGCAAATGCAAATGCAAATGTACCTAATCCACTTGAAAATAAAAGGAAAGATTAGCAACTGAACTTACTAATGACATAAAGAGGATAAGTCCACCAAATTTTGATGGCACTACACTGGGGGATGGGGTGAGAATTGTCTCAGTGAAATGGAGAAGTACTTTGCAATAAGGAACTTCTCGGAAGAAACAAAAGTAGTATGGGGAGCTTATCACTTTCCCATGAGGCATCCTCTGGTGGGACAACCATAAGGATGAACTGAACATTGATGAATCAAAGCATTACATGGGATCAATTTAAGAGCTACTTTAGGAAACATTGGCTGCCACAACTCTATTATGATCAGAAAATGATAGAATTTCATAATTTAATTCAAGGAAAGTTAACTATAACTGAGTATTGGGAGAGGTTTACCAAACTTCTTAAGTACGTTCCTCAAGTATCAAACTGACGAGAAGTTTAGGATACACAAGTTTATTATGGGATTGAATCCTGTCATAGGGGAGAAGTAGATGTGCACATCCCAACCACTATGGAAGGGGTTGTAGAAAAATCCATAAGGACAAGAACAAAAATTGAAGGAAATTTCTTGCTCATAAAGAAGAAAATCAAAAGAAAATTTCTAATTCTTCTTCATCACTTACACCTAAGAAGGTGGCATGGAAAATTTTGGAGCCAAAAACAATTTTTTTATTGATAACAATAAGAAAAAAACAAAAATAAACCTGCTACGAACATTAGAAACAATTTTGTGAAGAATAACAATAATGGGTTGAAATCTTATGGAGGTCAAAATAGTAATTTCAAGACTGGAAATAAGTTTGAACCAAAAAGAGGACCTGTAGGGGTATTTTAATTGTGGTAAGGATCACTATGCAAATCAGTTCCCTCTAAAGAAAGATGATAACAACCAACAACATAAGATACATGTTGTAGTAGTTGATAAGCAAGATGAAAAATAAGTTACACCCATAGAAGTGCTAGGTAAATTATTTGGTACACATGTTACTATATTTTTGATACTGGAGCTACAAAATGTTTTATTTCTAGTAAATTAGCTACAAAATTAAAAATAAAAGTAGGAATAATGGAAAAATCTTGGACTGTACATTATGGTAATAATGTTGTCCATATTATTAGTAAATGTCTTTTTGGAGCAATCTTAGAGTTACCAAGTTTTTCCACAGAAGTAGATATTTATGTTGCTCCTTTGGGGTCATATGATGTCATAATTGGTGTTAACTAGATTGCTGATCATAAACAAAAGTTGATTATTTTGAAAAACACATTAGATGCCTTGATGATCTATAGAAAACAATAGACATTCAAGGGGTAAAATGAGAAATTTCAGTTAGAAAATTTTGTCAATATGTAGCTTAAGAAGGCCAAAAACAAAGGTTACTCTGTATGCAGTAAAAATTTCTAAAACAATAGAAAAGGATAGTGATTTCTTAGAAAATTATCCATTGTTAAGAGATTTTAGTGATGTGTTTCTGGAAGAACTACCGGTCTTCCTCTAAACAAGAATTTGACTTCACAATAGAAATCAAACCTAGAACTAAACCTATTTCCAAGGAACCTTATCGATGAACTACCATTGAACTGGTAGAACTTAAGGCATAATTACAAGAACTATTTTTCTAAAGGTTTGATAAGACCGAGTGTCTCACCTTGGGGAGCACTAGTAATTTTTGTGAAAAAGAAAGATGGAACACTTAGACTTTGTATTGATTACAAGAATGTTAAACAAAGAAACAATCAAAAACAGATATCCACTTCCTAGAATTGATGATCTATTTGATCAGATGTGTGGTGCATCAAGTATATTCAAAGATAGATCTTCATTTGGATATCATCAATTAAGAATTAAGGATGAAGATATTCATAAAACAAATTTTAGAACAAGGTATGGACATTATGAATTCATGATTTTACCTTTTGGTTTGACAAATGCACCTACAAATTTTATGAATTTAATGAATAATATATTTCAAGAATACTTGGACAAGTTTTTACTTGTATTCTTGGATGATATTCTTATCTATTCTAAAAGCATTGATGAACACCATGAGCATTTGAAAATTGTACTTGAAATTTTGAGAAAGAGAAAATTGTATGGTAAGTTGTCCAAATGTTCTTTTTATGAAACAAAAGTGCACTATTTAGGACATGTCATAAGAAAAGATGGAATAACAATTGATCCATCAAATATTGTTTCCATAACTGAATGGCCTACACCTAAAAATGTACATGAATTCAAGAAGCTTCATGGGGCTTTTGGTTATTACAAAAATTTTGTTAAGGACTTTTCAAAAGTTGTTGCCCTAATTACTTCATTACAAAAGAAAGACAATTTTTTTGTGTGGAGTGATAAATGTGAATCAACATTTAAAACTCTAAAGGAACAACTAACTTCGCACCTATTTTGGTTGTACCAGATCCAAATGGGAGCTTTACGGTAGTTACAAATGCTTCCGGTGAAGGACTAGGAGGTATTATTGTTGCAAGATGATCATGTTATAGCTTATGAGAGAAGGAAACTCAAGTTACATGAGTTGAATTATGTTCCCCATGACCTAGAGCTTGTTGCCATAGTTCATGCACTTCAAGTATGGAGACATTATCTCTTAGGAAGACCCTTTGAGTTAAAAATTGACCACCTTGGGCTGAAGTATATTTTCACTCAGCCAAATCTAAATGCAAGACAACGAAGATGGTTAGATTTTTTTCACAATATGATTTTGACATAAGTTACATTAAAGGTAAAGAAAATAGAGTGGCAAGATGCACTAAGTCATAGGAAACATATTTCTGCACTTATAACTTTGAGAACTCAGTTTAAGGATGAGGTAAAGAGTATCATGGATTCTGATTTGTATTTTTAGCAAGTAAAAACAACACTTGCTATAGATCCTAATGATGCAAGATACAAAGGTTTTAACTTTGATAATGAAGGAATTTTAAGATATGAAAAACAAGTGTATGTACCTTTGGGAAATGAGTTAAGGAAAAATTTAATGATGGAATTTCATAATTCACCTTACTTAGGACATCTCGGTGTTACAAAAATGCTTGTTGATGTAAAACAACAATATTTTTGGAAAGGGATGAAGAGAGACATAACTTGATTTTGTTTCACATTTTCCTAGAATGTAGTGTGTTAAGGTTGAGCATATACACCAGTTAGTTTATTATATCCCCATAGCATACCACAATATAAGTGGCAAGTAATAAGTATGGATTTTTTAGGGGCTACCTATGTCTAGAAATAAACATGATGTTATTTTAGTTGTGGTGAAAATTAACAAAAGTAGCACATTTTATTGTTGGTAATCTTAAAGATGATTCACCTATTTTAGCAAAAATATTTGTGCATGAAATTTTAGATTACATGGAGTACCTGAATTGATTATATCTGATAGAGACCCTAGAATGACATCTTGTTTCTAAACACTAAATGTAGCCTTAGGAACAAAACTAAATTTTAGTTCCGCATACCATCCAAAATAAATGGTCAAATAGAAAGAGTAAATCAGGTTTTGGAGATATGTTAAGAATGTACTGTATGGATCAGCATATACAAATGGGAAGAATATCTTCCTTTAGTTGAATTTTCTTACAATAATACTTATCATTCCTCTTTAAAAATGGCACCTTTGAAGCATTATATGGAAGGAAATGCAAAACTCAGTTAGTTGGGATAGCATTGAAGATAGAGAGGTAATTGGACTGAAATGCTTATTGAAATGGAACAACAAGTGAAAATAATTCGTGAATGATTAAAAGAAGTTTGCGGATAGGTAGAAAAGTTATGCAGATCTAAAAAGAGTTGATAAGAAATTTGAACTTGGTGAAAATTATTTTTACGTGTTAAGCCTAAAAAGAGCTCTCTATTCCTTTGGCAAGGAAGCCAAATTATCACCTCATTTTGTGGGACCTTTTGAGATTGTTGAAGTGATTAGCCATGTAGCTTATCACTTAGCATTACCTCCCACCTTATCACGAATGCATGATGTTTTCCATATTTATTTTCTTAAGAAATACATTTCAGATTTATCACATGTATTAAATTGGGATTCCTTGTAAGTCCAAGACCCAAGAATAATGTGGTTGAACCCATAAGAGTGTTGGAAACTCTCCAGTTGCACTTGTGAAATCATGAAATCAGTCAATGCAAGGTCTAATGGGACTAGTTTAATGAAGAAAGTGCAACATGGGAAAACCTTGAGGACATGAAAATTACTTTTCCTCATCTATTTGAACATAATTAATTCTGATTTTTGAGATAATTAAAGACTTTTTTTTGAAATCTATCTTTAATTTCTACCAAGTTTTGGGAAGGTACTATATTTTTTAGTACAAGGACAACTATTTGATGTTGTAATAAGTTATGAAAAACTTGAATTCTACAAATCTAGTTTTGTTTGAAAATTTTTGTATGGATAGAAGAACTATAATTATGATTATTTTTCTTGTTTAAAGAATGTGGACTAAGTTAATCATCGGGATGATGATGCTTTTTAGAGGGAGGTATGTAATGCCTCTTCCATGGTTGATATCCTTGATGGACTTCTATGTAATTGAAGTTGTAAACATTGATAGGTGATTCTTGTTTGAAGATGGTGTACTCTTTTGAACTAAGTAATCATGTTTGTTATAGATGATATGTTTATCTTCTAAAAATGGATACAATCATGCCATGACAATTTTGAATTTATAATGAAGTATTTCATATATTCTTTATGCTAAAATTTTTAATGTGTTCTACATGTGGATGGAGGAAATAAATTTAGTCTAATTCATTCATTGCCTATTTTGCAATATTGAACTTGTGCTTTAGTCTATTTGATTTCAAAATGTAGGAATAACCATACCTTGGATCAATTTTAGTGATCCAAGGCATGTCTTTGATTTTATGATGTTTTGATCATTTGACCAAGTTGGTCAAAATGTTTGATTTTGAACTCAAGCTACTTTGGGATCATAGGGGCATTTGATGGCATCTTTAGCATGCACCCTTTTAAGTGATCTAATAATGTCATTTTGATACATTGAAAAAGGTAATGTATGTTAATTAGTTTATTGGGACCTAATTAATCTAAGTTCCTATGATTTTTATCTATCTTAAGCTTAAGTTAAGGTGATTTTATTAATGGTGATGATTAATTGGAAGGGGTAATCCTAATTCATTGACACTAATTTATCCTAAGCTAAATTGAATTACTCCTAAGGTCCTAAGCTTGGTTTATAAGCTAATACTATATAAACCTAACCTAAGGGCATAAGATAATCTTAGAAGGGGTAAAACGTAACCTAGCCGAACTAGCCTAAGGGGAAATTAGGATGGATGGATGGAAAGTTTTTGGTGGTAGTGGCACCATTCCAAAGGCATTTTGAAGGTTTAAATGTGGCATTTAATATTTTGTTACCACCAATTTTGGCCAAGGCATGAAGGTAGTGGAAAGTTTTGAGTTGTCAACTCTGCTAATTTCATTTGAATGAATTTTTTAATTATTAGTTCTAACTAAAAATGAGTTGGAATTGGTGGAAATTTTGGTGGGACAATAAGAGTCTTATTGGCATTTATTATCCTCGACTAGAGTGAAAAACCGCCTTGGGGAATAGTAGAAGGTTGGAGGAAAAATAAATGGTTTTTGGTTTTATTGTTTCATTCATATTTTTGGAGCTTTAGAGCTTTGCATGTTGTTTACCATTCTTTCAAACCTCTAGTTTGAATCAAGTTGCATGCATAATCTTGCCCTTGCATGGTGGAAATAATAGAAAAATATGAGCATGGAAGCTATAAGAAGAAAAATGGGGGAAGTTACAGAGGCTTTGTTTTGGCATTTTCATTGGAAATATTTCAGTGGAAGATTTTCTTGAAGGATTGAAGAAAAGAAGAGAATCCATGAGCACTACCAAGGCATGATAGGCTCTATCTCTTTAAATCTCTTGATTTTATTTAAACACATTTCATAAAAAGAACTCTCTTTATGAAAATGTCTCTGAGAATAGTTTCTTGTGTGTTGTTTTTTCTTCTTCTTCTTTTGTGACGTTTCTTATGGATATGGTTTCTTGTGGATATAAGTGATATAATGGTATGAGGTTGTTATTCATGATTCTGGGTTTTTTTTGTTGGAAAAATAGTTGTGTTTATAAAATTATATATATATATATATATATATATATATATATCAAACTACGAATGAATGACAGGAGAAGAATGTGTTATATTATCTCTGATAGGTAAATCTCCTTGTATTTGTAACTTGTTGGTGAGAAATGAATGCTCAGGGTTATGGAGAAATTCTTTTAGATTTTGGTAATGACTAGGTTATTTTTTTGTTAAAATGGGTATCGACCAATATTATTTTAGTGAATTTTTGTTAAGCTTGTGTTTGATTTCCACATTGGTTTATTGGTCACTTGTTTGTCTTATAATCATAACTAATCTTTTGATATTTTTGTTGATTTATGTAAGTCTGGTCTTGACCCATACTGGGTTCTTTTGGTAGTGATTTTTTGAGCATTGTAAGTGCATAATATGAAGGTATCTAATGGATTTTTCAGCCTCTATCATTTTATGATATTTTTTATGATTATCACCCTTCATGGGTGGACCTATTTTGGAAATATGGACTGGTAAATCTCTCTCTTGGTTGAGTTTACTTTATATGAATACCCTTTTGGGGTTGGCTTGAGATTTGGACTCTATTGAGTATTGGTCACTCTAGGTCATCATAGTTTATTACTTTGAAATGGTCTTCTTTTGTTCCTTTTGTTAAACATTTCTCTTGAAGAACTATATTTATTTGAAATGACGTGAGTGGGATATCTTGGGATATATCTTCTCTATTCAATCTTGAAGATTTTTGTGATATGGGTTATTTAGAGTTTATAAAGACATTTACATGTTGAATATTGTACATTTTAATGAATGTTTAATTTTCTCTCTGCAATGTTTCATTGAGACTGATTTTGTAGCTTTGGTTGGGATGAAACGTTTATGTGGTATCTAATTCTCTTATTACGAATTTTGTTTCGAATGTGCATTAGACCTATGAGTTACTGTGATCATTTTAAATGAATTTATTTATTCTTTAAATTTGAATACTGATATTTACAAGTAAAGACCATGCACTATGATTTTTTTCCTTTGATTTGTTTAGTTTTCATTATCCTTAAGTTTTTGGCAAGGGTTACTTGTGAATTCGATTGTAGCTTGATCATTTGAAATGCATGGTTATGTTTTGACTTTTTCCTTTCTTGGTTCATTTGATATGATACAAACAAATGGGATTTTTGAAACTATTTTATTTTATTAAGTTAACTTTTTTGAATTCTTAACTTGTGTTGGTTCTTTCCTTTTCTTGATTAGAGTATCCTCCTATAGGAATGTATAATGAGTACACTCAGTTTCTGTAAAGTGATCTCTATTTTGTTGGCTTCCTTTTATGGATGGTATAGGGATTTGGTTAGATGTACTATGGTGGTAACATCCTATTCATGTCAAATTATAATTGTTCTCTAGATACATTTTAGATTGAATGATAAGGAATGATTTGTGATTTTGTAGAACTTTGGCTTGGTGAATTAAATTGAAAAGAATGAGGATAGAATATGAATTTTAATTAATTCTCTTTCTATATTCTGGTTATATATGAAAATGTTATCATGTTGAAATGATTATCATTATTGTGACATAGATGGAAATTAAATTTTTTTGGATTATTTAACTTCTTTATGAACAATTGATTCTTAAATAGATTTAGTAATGTCTTCTCTATTTCTGACATAGTGTTTTTGAGCAGTTAACTTTTATTGTTCTTATTTTGAGTACTTGGAACATTTTCTTAAATAGCAGGGTTCCTTTTATGAAATAGTTAGATAAAATCATATTGTTTTAACGTTATAGTTCTTATCATGCTCAGTTCTTGTGAACTGACTCCTACTAACAATTTTATAGATGGACTTCATGAAAAGTGAAAGGAGAAAGACTTATAAAAAGTTACATTTGTTTTATTAACAAAGTCATTTTATTCATTCAGATGCTTTATGTATTGAAATTCTCTTGAAATGAACTTGTTGAAGAAATTATGAGGATGTATTAAATTGGTTTTGTAATGATGAAAGAATTTTTCTTATAAACTTATGGAATACTTATTGAGTTTGGAGTGTAGTGAACTCTCTTTTTGATAAATGAATTGTTGTGTGAAAGTTGTTGATTTCTGATTTATTCTAGGGTCATATATGACTTAGATTTGATTAATATTCTTAAATATTATCATGCATGGCTTAATGGATTCTAAGGAATAAATGATACTAGGAATAAGGATCTATACTTATAGTTTCATTTCATTTCATTTTGGGGAAAATGTATAACTAAGTTGATTATAATTGATAAATCTTTATTCGGAAAAGGGAATAAGTATAGTTTTATATAGAAGAATGTGGCTTTCTTATTATGAAACTATACCATATGTTTTCTGATTTCATTAATAGGACAATAGTCCTTAATAAGAAAGAAAAGGATGTTTCCTTTTATCATTAAATAAAGAACTATGTATGTTATCTTGTTAGGAGATTATGTTTAAATCATAAAGGATGATTGGTTGTATGCTCCTTATCTATAAACAATAAATGGAAATAAGAAATCTTAAAAGAGTTAATAGAAAGATTTAGACTTTATGATATCTCTAAGTCTAATGTATAAGATTTCAATCAAGTTTGTTTACAATGATAAACTATAGTAAGAAAACTTAATGATCTTACTCACTTAATATCAAATTCAGATATATCGATAAATGAAAATAATGGTTTAAGATTAAAATGATCATATGCATGAATGCATATTTTATCTGCATACCTTTAACTAGTGTAAAATTACACTTCATACCCTTATTTGGGTCAATCATGCATAGTGAACCCTTAGGTTCATTTTTAATGAAAATTAAACAAGATAATAAATTGATGGGTTAATGATCTAATGTTCTTAAGTATGTTAGTTTAGTTGAAGGAACTCAGTTGGTTTTTGTAATATAGGGACTACAATAGAGTACCCTCATAATGATGAGAGTCATTATGAGGATATTGTGATGCAACCATCTATGCTTCAACACCCCACTTAGTTCAATTAACTCAATTGACATAAGTAGAAATTTGGTTCATAGTTCTACTCTAAACAGAGATAGAAACATGGACTAGTGTAGTGGTCAACTCATGTTGACTTAGGGTAACTAAACACACCCAATCGATGAAATTTGATTGAGTATGTCTATGTATCCTTAGTCACCATGAGTAGTCTTCCACACTAGTGCATGTAAGCTTCCCTTTTTAGTGTGAAAATTTGACTCAGGTTTGGTTTGAAATAGTCAAGGATGACCAATATAGATAACAATATGAGTGTGGTGAAAGACATATTCCTTTCAATGAGTATGTCATCTTGGAATGTAAACATGGTAAACATGTTTAAAACTTTGGCCAAAGTATTGCAAACTATTGGTTGCGTTGTCTTATGTCACCTAGTCTAAGTTATGAGGATTTCAGATGAATATCGAGTAACATATATTCAGGGATAGGCGAATGTGTTTTTTCTTAGAACATTAAAACACTTGAGTGACCCTTAAAGGGTAAAAGAACCAAGTATGGGGTATATATAAGTCCACATGTTAGTCCAAAGTGGTCATTTTCACTTTGAGAATGACGACTAAGAGATTTGGTTGATAAAAGGAGATTTCGTTTATGATAAAAAATGGAGGTGGAGGAGTGGTGAAGAAGAGACAGAGGAAAAAATGGATGGTGAGTAATGGCTGAAGCTTGTTTTTATTTATTTAATGTTTTTTATATATATATATATATATATTTTAAAATATTGAGATGGGCACCATGGGTGGTTTCCACCAACCGGGGGTGATCACCGTCGACCCACCTAAAAAGGTGGTGACTTAGCTCTGTAGGCATTGACCCATTTGGGTTGGCATCGAATGGGTAATGAATGATAGGGTTAGGATGGATTTAGATTTTGATGAAATTAATGATGAAGAAATTAATATTTGATTGGTTTTTTTACGATTACAAGCTTGGGAGATGTTGCATTTGAGAGACAAGAGTCCCTACCTTATATGATTAGATTCGGGAGACATAGGCGATCTTTGAGTGGGATCATTTGGGTCAGTAAAAGGGTTAGGTGGTTTTAGATATTATCAGAGGATCCCATGAGACATGGGTTTGATGATCATGTTAGTGGAGAGGTGGGATGTGCACACATGCACATTTTGGTTCAAGATGAGTGAGATGATTATCACCCGGAGGATGTGTAGTGCATTCTCATATTGTTAATATAGAGGAGCATATAGTTACCATTACGGTGGATGATCGAATGACAATGTTGACACGCTTGTTTGGAGCCGATGTAACACAAATTAGATTCTTTTCAGAGCTTTTAAATATGACCGTGGAGTGCCACATAATATATTTATTTATTTAATGATGATGGTGATAATCTACTACTCACTGCCTGATTCAAGGTGCAACGAGGTTTCCATGGGCACTATTAGGGTTCTACAGTAGACATAGTGGATCACGAGACTATGTTTTCATTCGGAACAATGCTATTGGCATATTTATACCATTAGTTAGCGATGTATAGATTATGGAGGAGGATGAGGTTAGATGTTGGGTTTATACTCCAATGCTAGGATTATAAGCACATAACAATTATTAGGCCACTAGGGCTATCTTGGATCATAGGGGATCAAATTGAGTTAGATGTGGGGTTTCTTAGATACGGGGTAGACCAAGCCTTTAGGGATAGAGGAGGCTAGGATGTAGATTGGTACATAGATATATTTACAAATCTCAAGGGGGATAAGATTAGATGACGGACATAGAGAGACTTCTTTGCATGGAAGGGAGTTGACATTGAGTTAGCAATGATGAGGAGGACTAGGTGGGTTCAAGGCTATAGGTCGGAGATGGTCGAGGTCGTGCGGTTTGATAGGGTCTAATGATAGTTTGGTGTCATAGAGAGGCGTGCCGATGGATCCTATTATGTATACATGGGAGGAGGGGCAGAGGGATCTAGAAAACCCTATCATGATGGATCCATTGGAGGAGGAAGTTCCATGAGATGATGATGATGATGTAGGGGTTGGAGCAATATTTTCTAATTGAATGATTGCATCTTAGAAATCTCGGAGTAGATGGAGAGAGGGGAGATGATGAGGAGGAGGAGATGGAGATTGAGGTAGATGTAGCTCTAGAAGGTAGTGGAGATGGGGGTAGGGGAGATTTTATAGAGATGGAATGATTACATGCAGAGTTAGAGTAGATGTGTTTGGAGAGGGACACCAAGATACAAAAATATATGTAGTCACGTAGGAGAGTGTAGTCATTTTTATGCCCATAGAATAACCTTATAATCCCATGTGTGTTTTCCTATCTTCCAACGGGCACCGATCTCTCACCGAGGCACACGTGGGTGCCGAGCCCCTCCTTTATGTGAGAATTGTGAGAATATCTTTTCATCGATGATGGATTAAGTGTAGAAAAGTAAATTATCATGCATATATTCTAAAAATATATGATGAATCATTACACCAACATACCCATTCAGAAAAAAAGAAACATCATACATATAGTAGATCTAATCCATGACATAAAGAAAAAGGCACTAGGGTTTACACCCATGAACAATATATTTAGGACATAACCATACATTCATGTTGACCATAGTCCAAGTAACCTATTACATCCAAAAGGGTCATATCAAACCAATATATCAAGACTCATGCATCATAATTTCTAGCTATTCTTCTTTATTACAAAAATTTACTAGACCCATTCCCTAGATATGCTAACATGCCTATAATCCTCTAATGTGAACCCTAGCCCCTAGAATCCTCTATTCATTTCTACAAATATTTTTCTACTCTATTATGGTTTATCACACCATGGCCCTCTTCTCCTCTAGCTCTCTTAATGATGCTCTCTCCAAAATGGTCCTCTCTCCTCTATTTTTCTACCCGAGCATCTCTATAAATAGGTTTAGCACCCACTGTCATGCCTTCTTAAAGTATCAGATTGGTTACCAAGTGTCAAGGTGGTCCTCTAATGGAGCATGCTTCTTCTGATCCAAGCTCCCCAATTTCTACAATGATGTCTTCGGGAATGTTCCATGTGTGGAATATTATTTCCTTGACCACCAAGTCACCAGGATGTCACCTTATCCATTCAACACACCTAGTTGAGTCATGGTTTTCCTCGGGGCCTCTTGAAAATCCAAATATGACTAAGTCCTGAAATCCTTTGTTCTACCTCGCGCGCATGCCGTGGTTTCTACTAAACCCTTCTAAAACCCTTATCTTGTGCACTTTTCTCCATGCACCCATCCTTTTCACTAGTCCCGTGCGCACACACACCCTTTGGGACTTGGTTAATATTCTGAGGCCCAAAATCACCCCACACTAAGATTTTCTCCCTCCCATGAAACATCCTCTCCAAAGAATAAAGAATGACATGACTAAAGAATGAAGAATGAAGAAGTGAGAAATGGAAGCAATGAAGAATGGAGGAATGAAGAAGAATTTGTTTATTTCTTCAAGAATGAGTTGGAAATCCTTCCTTATATCTACCTCAATCTTCTCCCTAGGCATCTACCTCATCCTGCACCTATTGATAGAGGTCACCTACTAAGGCACTCACCTCTTCAAAGCCTAGTTCATCACCCTTAGAATTTAGCATATCAAAAATGTTTTCCAATTGCTTACTAATATCGTCCAACACATCCATCTTGTGGGTGATATGAGGATATAATTCCTTCAGCCAATTTTTGATCGAGCCTCTCAGGGTCTTAATGGCTTCAGAATTATTCTCTACCTCGGCCAAGATCTTATCCCACTTTTCCCTATTTCCTTTATTCTTCTCCTAAAACTCCTTGAGGTCTGCCTCATGGGTGGTAACTAAAATACTTGCCACTTTATCTCTATCCATGCAATTGTCATAAGAAAATTTGACTATCTGTGTGGTGTCCTTCACATTGGTAAGGAGCTTAGTGTACCGAGAGACTATCTCCATAACCTTCAACTTTTCCTCTTTCTCTGGTGCACTAACACTTTTTTTGATGATTTCAAAGTGAGAGGTCATCTCTCCATGGTGAGGATGTGAGTTAGGTCTTCCAAGCATTACAAGGTTGAATCATACTTCTACTCGGGTGGTGCTAGGTCTGGATGCTTCAAGATAATAACATCTGTAATAATTTCTACCTTTTTATATACCTAATGTACTCTTGCCTTTTCCTCCTTTAGCGCATGCCTTAAGCGTGCCCTGATTAGTTCCTCTTGCTTCAAATATTTTATCTTTTCAATGAGCTCCTCCTTTTTCTTCTCAATTCCCCTTCTAGGAATCTCACTCAGTCATTCCTTCCAAAGAGCCTTGCCTTAACTTCAATTGAAACCTTGTTGAGTGCATTAAAAACTTTCTCATCAGATAACTGTTGAGCATTCACCAATGGGTTTATACCTTTGGTATCCGACACCTTCATCGTGAGCCCCTTGGTTAACTTCAAACTCAGGTTCATCGACATGGGACTCAAAAGCCCAAGATAACATCTTCTGGTTCATGGGTATGTGCCTTCTTCCTCAAATGAAGACATTGTCAGGAGTTGGTCTATAGGCACGATGCTCTAGAAGTGTGTGCATAGCACTTTGTTTAGATCATGGATATAACCCATTCCATTCCCTTGTGCTACTACCACGTTCTTCCCTCCTGTGCACGCAGCCTTTGGAAAGCTCACCACTAAGCTGGGATCTCCACCCATGCTTCCATACTCCTTCCCTATGCTCTCTTCTTCTATCTCCTTGAGTATCTCATCCATGCTCCACTCCACTTCTTTCTCCACTAACTTCTCTATTATGCCCACTACTTCTCTTTTTGTTTCCTCTTCTATTTGTGCCTTGGTGAAGTTGGGGTTCTCTCGATCCTTATTATTTACTTCTTCACTCTCCCCTTTTCCTTGAGTGCCTTCCTCTTCTCCACCCTTCCCTCAATTATTTCTTCTTTTGATTCACGTACATCATACACAAGATGATTATGAACTTCTTCATCCTCATCATCATCTCTCTTGCCCCTGTAGGCCTCCAAGCTCTCTGTCTCCTCTAAGTCTTCCTTCCCGCTACCTTCTATTTCTTCCTAGTTGGGGATTCTTCCTCTTCCCTAGTAGGTGACTCCTTTCTAGGTGAATCTTCTTATTTAGGAACCTATTCCTTGGGTGTATTTTCCTTCTCCTTAATGGGAGACTTATTTCTACGCGTGTATTTGTTTGGATTAGCACATGACTCTGGAAATCCCACGTATTGTGTTGTCTTCACACTTGGTGCTTTCTTCTCTGACGCCTCTTTCTCTAGGGTCTCTTCCCTTTACCTCTTCTTTAGAACAACCTTCTTCCTACTAGTGGGGTCCTCTAGGATGGAGAAATAATTCTCTAAGTAAGCTCCCTTTTCATACTTGTGCCTAATGTGCAAGTATCTTCTTAATGCGACCCTTCCAACAATTGGTAGCATCAATTTTTTATATGCGCACTTCATGGGAGACATAATTCTCCACATAAGCGTGCTTCTATGTAAATACCAGCTTCCTTTGAAATCATGGTGAGCCTGGTCCACCTTACTAAGGTCGAACCTTAGTCTTTTAGCTTCCTTGAAGTTGTTTACCCTGTTTGGAAATGCAGCGGTGAAAGAGAAGGGTAATTTACACCATGGGCTGTTAGTCCCATCTGATAGAGTGAACCTGCCAATGTATAAATGTTAATAGATAGTGAACTCAACTTCTCCATTTAATAGTGTTGGAAACTATTCTGGTATCCTCCACTCAGCCCTAAATGCTTCGTGAATTCACTTATACCATTTCTCCAGGTGTGCTTTGTGGGTGGCCGTCATGGTATCTCATGTGTATTTCTCAAACCTCTTCATGGGGAGGGATCCTCATCTGGATACTCCCATAAAAACTTCTTGGGTCCATCGGCTACTCCAATTTATGAGAATACGATGGTGAGAAGAAAAATTCTAAACATTTTCTTCTCTCCTTCTTACGTGGCGCTGATGATCTCTTCTACAATATAGGCAGACAGGTTATAGATGGTCCCTTCTAAAATTTTCTAGCATACATTCAACCATGTCTTGTTTATTTGTGTCCACCTCTCTTGACCATTCAGTTTGGTTACTAGCTACATGGCCATTCTCATCATAGGGTCAGGGATATTTGAGATATCAAAGTACTACGAACCCTTTTTATAATCATACTCCTCCATGATCTTCTTAATAGACTCTTTATTTTCTAGATCATCATCCAATGAATACTCTTCATAGATAAGGCCAGTAAATTTGGAGATGAGCTGGGGATTCATGCACATTCTATGGCCCGAAAATTAGAAATGGTCCTTGTGCATATGCGACATCAACCATTGGTATAACCACTCGAGCTTTCCAAAATAGGGAAATTAAAATAGTTGCAGCAACTCAACTTTCTCCAATTTTACTTTCACTTCATCAATGTAAATTGGCATCCCTTTCAGTGTCCTCTTATTGTAACATCCACTTTTTGTCACTTCAATCTTAGAGATTTTTTTAATCTTACCTTATGTAGCTGATTTAAATACCCATATATTTAAATCCAACATAAGTCTTAATGCAATCCATTTTTGATAACTATCATGAACCATGTGCAGTTGTATGAGAGAATACTGAACTTACTCATTCTCCCTCAATGCTCTTACGAGCCATACATAAAATGTATCCCTTTGGTTCTCCTTTAACATGATATGATATATAAGTGATAACCCCTAAGTGTGTACCTAGGTTCCACCTATGAAATCCATAGGCATCTCATAGCTTAGATAATGGTGAAATCTCGATAGTATAATCAGTAGTTACACTACCTTGCACAAGGTTTCTGAGTCATGTATACCATGCTCAATTCCATGATGACACACTCGTCATTAGGAAATTTTCGTTTCACCTTAATCACTTGTTTAGTTATAAGGATTTGTAGTCAATGATGCTGTAAATAGCTACAAGTCTTGTACAAGGTACAAGCTGGATTAACCTACATGAAGTCATACCTTGATGTCATCCTGTGATGCCTATGGGAAAGCAAGTGTCTTTGTAATGATTCACATCATTACTAGACTGCTTCACTTCCCGTAGCCATCATATGTTGGCATCGGGGTACCATCCGTGGAACCAACCTTGTAACTTTAACAAGCTTGTACTTAAGCAATACCACACTACATTTTAAGGTCTTGAATCAATATAGTTGTTATGTGGCAGTATTCAAATAACAACAACTATCATTAAATAGATACGACCATGTAATGGTGGTAGTGAGTTGACCTGTCAAGAGTCCTAAAATGAAACACAGTATCCTAATAAATTAAACATGACAGATTGTTCTAGTTCCCATGTCTTCATCACTTAGTGAAGAGTATCTAGAGTCATGTCCCATAGTATCACGATAGGTTAAATGTAGTTCCAAAAATACTCATTTCTTCCTATCTATTTCAGATATAAGATAGATCAATCTTTAGACCTAAATTCCCAATCTTACTGTTTATTAATGATTCAATTTCTACCGAATCAAAATAATTCCTTACATTATCAAGGAGTAATAACCACTAATGTTATTCTTACTCCTATAAGCAATCATGCAAGCTACATAATCACTCATCATTGGGGACATACGGAGTCGTTCCCATTACCCTCCTTTCAATAACACTTATGCTATATTATTAGAATTGTGTTATTCAATTTTACTTCAGCATTTATACTAGTCAGGTATAATTTATCTATATATATAAATCTCATTCATTTTAAGGTTCTTGTTTCAGTAGAATTCCCAATTCTCTTGAGGACCTTTACAACAA
The DNA here is from genome assembly GCA_018340775.1 of Taxus wallichiana var. yunnanensis. Lineage (NCBI taxonomy): Eukaryota > Viridiplantae > Streptophyta > Pinopsida > Cupressales > Taxaceae > Taxus > Taxus wallichiana. The sequence continues at coordinate 299,577,520 of CM031243.1, read as the reverse complement.
TAACCAAACCCGACTTAGGTTTATTTGCATGGTTACTATCACCTTGGCAGTATAATCATTTTTCTTGGATCCTTATACCAATTTCCTTGGCATCCAAAAATACATTCCATTAATTCTAGCTATCAGATCATTGCTATCCTTTATATGACTACACCGTCATATCTTAATCATGGTTGATTTCAACTCACAAATTTTAGGAGCATAGACACCAAACTTCCATAATGAATATGATGGAAAGTACTCAAATTGAGCACAATCTGCATGTTCCCATCAACAATCTCATCATTTGCATTGGGCATCATACCCATGGTTTCATAGAGGTTTAGTATTCTAGGATTTAATCATCTCCCATACAATTCTATGCCAACTATATCCCATATCCTATGGGTCCTTTTAGCATTTATGTTCAACCTGATTATTAATGAATTATCTTCATTACATCTTGTTAGTTGGAGTAAATCCATCATAAATGTTCATCACATCATATTTTGAATGATGGTAATCTGATAGATCTTATACTTTATTTACCCATTTTATGGAAAGACAGTTCACTTAAGTATCAAAGAACATCGTGTTCTATTCTCATTATTATTTCACCTTGAAGTATTATGTTGAACTCCCCATCATGTTATAAGAGTTGGGTTAGTTTTACAAAGTATTTCAACTTAATTTCCTTAAAGGTTTAAGTGCTTCCCAAAAGGAACATCAACAAGTTTAAAGACATAACCCTTATATGTTGAACTTTATCTTATCATCCATAAGGTTCATCATATTAATTTATCTCTAGTATAGTTACTCAAAATTTACTAAAAGAATATTCCTTAAGTATGTATACATAAGCATATACATCAAGATTCATACCTAGATGATTTCTCATCTACCAAGCATTTAACCTTTAACTGGTCTTGTGAGGAATCACAACCTCTTGCTAACAATAATATTAATTTCCCATAAGTTAATCAATTTAGATTAAAGAATTCATCAACACTACTCCATAGTGTATTTCATTAACCTATCCATTATATTACATGATTTATAACTTCACAACTCATCCATTGAACTTACTAGGTTCACCTAGTCCATAAGATAGCTGTTATATTTCTAAAATAGAGAGTTACAACAGCCCTCCATTACAATCATCCAATGATCCAATTTTCATAAAATATCATAAGTATAAAGCCATTCTTATACCGACACTACTACAACATAGTATAATTTATTACAGAGATTGCAGAGAGGCATCAACATTCTTCAACAATATGAAGTAGGTATTTATTGACCAAAAATATGGAATCTTTACCATGTCACAATATATCATAATTGTACCCAGTAGATTTTTACAATAAAATATTTGCTCAAAGGCAACAAATAACTTCCTTGACATAATTAAGAATGTCTCAATTCAACAAATTTGACTGCCACTTTATCCTTTAAAAGTAAGCATATGGTTCAATTAGATAATCAAGGCATTTCTTTACTTTACACCTGTTATCTTCGCTCACTTTCCTGCAATGGTTAGGCAAGATCAGTTCGACTGAACTGAGCAAGAAAATTCCTTTATCCCATTTATCAATTTATGTCATTAAATGTTAGAATGAATATATACTGCAATAATAATCTCATTCTTACAATTTAACCATGTAATGCAACAAACATCATATTTAATTAACTTGCTTTGCAAACATTAAGTACAACTCTTTTTACCTTTTTCAGTATTCCTCCATGAAAAAGTCTCATCAACACTTCACTTATTTAAATTGAAGTAATGCCTGGTAAATATGTTAATGTCAAACAATGACCATCAACTAATTAATACCACATGTTATTATAATTACAACTAAATTCCATAGAGGTTATATAGAGTATCAAACTCTTACAAATCATGGTAAGTATCTATACCATCCCATTCATAACTAGAAATTGCTGCAACTATTGTTGCTACTCAAGCAATTCAAACAAGTATTAACCTTGGACACACAAGGTAATCCAAGCTACGGAAATGAAACCAACTAGTTTCATCAATACCAACATATCCATCAAATAGATCCGGTTAATACACATGACGTTTATATGTCATAACTACATAAAACAACATATTTTGCATTATCCATTAATATCCTAAGAAGGAATGATATCTATACATCTCAAGTTACATATCGTAGTAACTTAAAGGAGTTAAGGAAATATAGAATTTGTTGCCTATTTATACCATATTATACCTTCTTTAATAAAACACATCATCTCAAATTATGTCTTACTATATTCAGCTATAATAAGAATCCAAAGGCACAACCATTCCAAAGCTTATTTATGCATACGTAAAGAGTCTAAACTCCTGAATTTTCTCAATGACTAGCACATATTACTCCTCAATAATGGAGATATGTTACACTTGATTTAATTGTCCTATAGAGATTCAATCAGTTACATAAACTTCACATAATATTAATATTAAAATTTGCAGTAAAGGTTGGTTTAAAGAAATGGGAACAAAACTAAGTTTTAGTTCCACCTTTGCGCCATATAAATGGAGAAACAATACTTAAGACACGCATCGAGGTGCCAACCAACCAAGACCCTTTGGTTTCAATAAGGCTTTTAGCCTTCCTTATAAAAATGATACAATCCATCATTTTTCCAATCTTTATCCATCAAGACTTCCTGGAGGAGGAAGAATTGGTGTGCCATACCCGGCGTAAGATAAATTAGGCTCAGTCCTTCGAAACCTAATTCCCAATTTCATTTGTTGTTCTCCAGTGTCAATTTGAACTGGTTTAGACAACCACTTAAGAGCAATTAATTGAATTCTTAAAATTGATTGAGCTGAAGGTTCCACAAAATCAACATTCAATTATATCAACAAAAGGTAGTTCCTATATCCTAAGGAAAGGAACATTCTTGTTGAGATTACAACCTTCACGAGGCTAAATGATGACAACATGAGATACTTCTGCAACTCATCCATCTATTTTTGTCCAACTACTACGAAACCAGGAGTAACCCCAACTATTTCCCAATAAAATTTCCTAGGAGTTGCAAGGATCCATGTATCAGACAAGGATAACAAGAAGTGTTGACAATTTATTAACACATCATTCAAACTGAGCCTTTCCAAAAAGGTTTATGCCCAGGTTTATTTTACAAGGAGGGAGTGGTAAATGTAATTTTCTCATAGACCCACTAATGGTAAAAGATTACGATGGGTGACTAGAAAATCCTCCACGCCCGCAATCCTATTCTTCTCTCAGTCCAATCGATGGAAGAAGAAGTCTATAAATTATCCTATGCATGAGATAGAAATACCAACAGGATATCACCAGATCTACCTGGGCTCATGCCCAAATATACCTCCTTTTTCTATGGTTGTTACGCACAGAACAAAAGTGAAAGTAATAAACACTAGTATCTAGAATAGGTTTAATTACTAGATCCATATACCCAGATTTCAGTCAGGTAAAAGGGAACCCATACACCCAAATTCAATTTTTGCATAACATTATATTATTTGCACAAAAACCCATTATTATCTGGGTCAACCTCCTCGAGTGAAATGCAACCAAAATTGCTCTTTCCGGGTCTTAATAAGTAAACACAATTTGAGAAATCTAAAAGATAACAACAATATTAAATACACAGGTTTAACAGTCATACTTGTTTACCATTTCTTTTCGCAGAAAAATAGAGTATAAAAACAACAACCTCCAACCATCACATACCCAATTAATCTTAACTCAAATAGAATTACAATATGTATTCATTTCTAGCATCTGATAAAATAAAAAGATAAAAGGGATAAGGAATGATTCTTTCCTGCGAATTCGCTTCCTACATCCTTCAAAATCTTTCCTAGCAAGTGTTATAGTGACAAAGAGCTTATGGCTTCAAGACTATCCACCTCAAACCAGCCAACAATTCCAACCTTCTTTGCAGTCATACAAAATGGTGTCTCCTAATTTATAAATTTTCCCATAAAAATGAACTTCCTCTTCTTAAAATAGTGATATGAACTCATAGTTTACTCGCCATGCACAGATACCAGAAGTGGAGTTTTCCCCAATTTCATCAACAAAACCAAATGAAGAAGTTACATGCAATTTGCTTCCTTAGGGAGCTTTACGGATTTCCATAAATATTAAATGCATAATTTAATGGTGTTAAATGCTGGAGTACCACACCAGTGACTCATCCAACTACCACCGCCCTTCAACTCTCCTCCAAAATTGGCGGGATTTCTGTAGTTTAAAGCCTCATTTACCTTTTCCACGAAATTTGCTAAATATCATTCACTTAATTACTTTCTATAACCTAGGTCGATTAACCTTTGGTGAGAATGAAATACAATATAATATAAAACCAACGTTATAACACATGCATAGCCTTAATGTTATTATCTAAATGCCCCATAACTCCCATAGAGATACATATTAAAATGTGAAATCAGCTATGATAATTTCATAATCCAATATAAGTATCATGGCCTAGGATTCATAAGCTAGAGTCTACTGATCATAGTGGTTGATCGTTAATAGGTTTGTTAGATAAATCCATAAACTATGTTCCCTGTTTAAAACATATTACCTTCTAGGAATGGAACAATGAAATATACTATTTCACAGGTATCATATTATCCTTAGAAAAATTTAACCTGGCCCATTGTGATATCATGACCCAATGCCACTGGTATGACATATTAAGTCATCTGTCCTTTCAAAACCAATTGTTAGGAGTCTAACATCTTAATCTTGCCTTTGGATTTCATGCCACTTCCATTCTAACATTAAGTCATGTCATTGATGGCTTATTACACATATTTTAATCATAACCAATCGTACATGTTTTCAATAATTCAAAGGTCCCAAAATTAACACCTCGACCCAAAATTTACAAGCCCAAGTCAACTAATCTACAAAATGATTAATCATTAATATGGTTTAAGTGAATCTCTCCCTTCGACTACAATGTTTAAAACTCATTGTCTTCTTAAGATGTCACAGTGACACATTATCTCACAACATGTACATTAGTTTTAGAAATATATATATACACTAGGCCTAATGTGATATAATGGCCCAAGATTAATTTGTAGAAATGTAGATCATGGAGCGATACTTTTTCCCCTAAGTCGTTTGCTATATGTTGGAAGACTTATTGACTTAGTGCCTACAAGCTTAAGCCAGTGGCTATAATACTGTTCTCAAGAATTAATTATCAATAACCCCTTAGTTTAGATAATCTCAAGATCAATATCAGTTCTTTATAACCCTATCATTCCCTTTGTCTTGTTTTCTCATCCTTAATTGAAAACACTTGTTTCTCTTTCACTTGGGGTCAGGATCGGTTGAAGATGACAATTTTTTAAAATTCTTGATTGCACTTTTGGGGTATTACACTTTATCCATTAGATGAACTAGTTCTAGCACCATCTCCTTCTTTGTGGTACTTGTGTGATGATTATAGTCGCTCACGACCATCTTTCTAAAATGGGATGCCCATTCTTTCCCAAGTAACACCCCATCTGGTCTTTGCATCTTCACATACCATTATTCATTAAAAATGGTGGTGGCAGTATGTTTTCCTTTTCCCTTTCCCTTCTTAGGTGAAACAATCACCTTCTTTGGTGCCATCTTCTTGTCAGGTTAAAAGAATAAAATACTTGCTCTCCTTCCTCACTCTGTTCAAATCTATGGCTCAAATCCGTGAAATAATCCTTCTATTCCCATGCCATAGCTGCAAAATCCTAACCTAGAAAACTCTTCCACAAGATGGCATATTCCACTAAAATCTTCTTCCCTACACCTGTGTACTCCTTCTAATCTACTTTGTAGATCACTCTAGTCATGCACAAAATAGTTTCTTCATGGATGCCCTCATTCACAAATCTCTTCAATCTCATAATAGCAAGGTAAATTATAATGTGTCCAACCCTTTACTTATAGATTTTTTCCTATCTCCCAATAAAGACTATGCCACCTACCAATGTACACAACATTAAATGTAGATATTTCCACTAAAGACGATCTTAAGCACCTTCACTCACACACCAAGTCTTGTGCGATAAACCCTCTACAAACTTCTTGTGTGCAAAAATCCTTCTTGATGAAGATTCTTATGCGTGTGTTTGCAGTGTTGAAGGAAGCTGTTGTTGCAAATCACTAGCACCCCCTGGATGTTGATCACATTTCTAGTTTGATCATTCTAAGCATCCAGTGTGATTACAAAACATTGAATCCTCTTCCCAAGTGTGGGACTTGTAAAAATGGAAGAGGAATCTCTAGTTTAGAGGCTGGTTCCTCAACTCCTCTGATCAGCTATTTTACTTGCACAATTACAAAGGTTTAAACTCCTAAATCTATTCTAAATTCCAAAAGGGACAAGGATAGAAAATGAAAAAAAGAAAGAACTAATGCTAATAGGTGATGCACCAAAGGAGTTGTAGACACCTGATGCTACATGAAATACACAATCCACAAGGAAACAAAACACAAAAAATGCACAAATGCTCAAAATGTAATGAAAGATCAAGAAAGCAATGATAGATATATGAAAGGATTGAGGGATTTTAATCACAAAACATATATCAACATTTCAGATCCAATACAGTACATTACAGTGATCCAGAGGCAAGAAAAGGTGCTACATTACATGGAAAGGTAAAATTTCTTCATAAATTCTGCCAAGGAGGAAGAAAAAGGAAGTTGCAGAGCTGAAAATGTGTCTCCCTTTGTAAAATGAACTCATTTTGGCTTTTACAAGTACAAACCACAACCCCAAGAGAGAGAAACGTGGGAAAACATGCAAAGGGTTCAACCATTAACCAAAATGCCATCAAAACAGCATGGGCACCTTGTGAGACCCATTCCTGATTTTTTTAGCCATCGGGAGAGAATGCGAGCCATTCTTCATTAAAAATGGTGGTTGAAACATCATTTCTATCCATGACCACGTGCCAGAGGCAATTTTCAATTTTATCTCTCTAAAATCCATCAAAATGCAAAAATGACCCCAGAATATTGTAGATAATTTCACCATCTTTCCATTGATATAAAGAACGCAAAAAAATGAGCTCTGGATCGAAAGATATGGCCATTTGAAGTTTGAGGGCAAAAACAGAGGCCAAATACGGTTGGCGGGCAAAAATTCAAATTTTTTCACCTTTTTGGTCATCTGGAAAATTTTCCAAAATTTCCCTGCACTCCACCACTCTAGGTGCCACGTGGTGGCATCTCATTTCCGTGGGCCTCTCGGGAAATTTTTCCAAAAATCCTCCGTCAAGCCATAACTTCAAAAATACATGGAGTTAGGAGGAAAACTTTACCTTTTTGGAAAAGCGAGAAAGAGCTCTATCCAATGGTGCCACTTCTAGAAGGTTTTGAGTGCACGAAAGCAAAATTTTTTGATTGAGGCACAAGAGAGGGTAGAATGGGAGGAGTTAGCCACAAAATGAGCAGGGGGCACATTTTAGATAACAATTTTGGTGACTCAGAGGGGGCATCTGCCTGCTGGATGAAGTTACCAGTTGCCTGAAGCATCCATTGGGCATGGAGTCATGAGTTGTAGCCTACAAACTAATCTAAACTTTGAAAACCTCCTCTCTGAGCCACTTGGAAACCCACTGAAATGGACTATGCAAGAGCAAAACCAGCACCACAAAAACTATGTACAAAACTAAAGGTCATACATGCTCCAAAATGGAACATGTAGAGTGTGCACAAGCACTTCTTTTACTGAAAGAAAAACTACCTATCCTACTCTAACTGGAAGCAAAAGTGGGCTAAACAAACCCTGCAACTGGTTGGGATAAATAGCTTCCCTTTCTCAAAAGATGCAACCATGCAACGGATTTGCACTTGAACATGGCTGATTGGATGAGTGGAAAATCAACAAGAAGCTGGTATTCTACCCAAATCATCAAGGTTTCAACTGAAAACAAATCCAATACCTCTTTTAGTTTCTCTTCATTTAGATTTAAGAGGTATGACAGCTGATCCTTGGTACTTTGTAGCTCACCCTCATGCTTAGAAGCAAGCATGGTGGTTGTGACTTCTCCTTTGACTCCAATGAAGTCAAATACCTTATTGGGCAAGGTATGATCCATTTGATATGCCCATAGCTCTGATTTTCAACTCCAAAAATGGAGTCTTCTTGTAGACCTTCTTGGGTGGGTGATGTGGAAGCAATGGTAGGTCTTTTCGCCCTTTCTCTTCCTTCATGGAAACATGGAACTCTTCTATAGTGTGCAACTCCTCGTTATTGATTGCACATCATCTAATGAAGTTGCTTTTGCATTTTTGTTACCTGCTGTAATACATTGTTGGCTTTGGAGCTCCTCCATTGTAGCTTTTGGAAGATCAAATTCTTCCAGCTTTGATTCAAGAGGCATGTTGCAAACTGTAGGTTGTTGTCCTTGAACTCTTTTGTCCATGGCAACAAGTTCTTGTTGTTGGAGAACGAATGGTGAAGAAGGAAACATGGTAATTTCAGCTAGCTCTTCATCTAAACATTCTTCTAAGTCTGATGGCAAATCAAACTCTTGAATGTCTTGCTGCAGCAAAGTCTCTCCCTCTTGTATGGTGGCCTCCAAATCTACATTTTCTTCACCCTGTATAACTTCATTTTCAAACATGAAACTTGTCAATCCAAACTCATCCCAAAAATCAGATTGTTGGAGAGATGAAGTGGGAGAGAAGCATGAAATTTCTTGTGCCTTTTTCTCACAATTTGGACCTATTTTGTTCACCTCCATAATGGCTTCATCAATCAAATCAGCCCCTTCAAATGAAAGCAAAAATGTATCAATAATGCTTCCTTCTTCTACTGTTGTAAAAACTGACTTGACCTCATCCATTTGCTCCTCAAAGATGGGGTTTTGAGATGGTTTTCCTTCCTTCTCGATGGCTGATTTTGCAGTGCAAATTGGATCAGCATTTTCTTTGGGCAAAGTGCCAACATGGACACCCAACTCATCACCAACAAACTGCTATTTTTCTCGCTTCTTTGCTGTTATAAAATTAGCCTTTTTTCCACTTCTCCAACTTCAACATCCTCTATTGGTTTCACCATCAAGGGATTTTGTAATCCCGAATTTAAGAGTACTTTGAATTTCTTCATCCTTGTTTGGCTCTTCTTTCTACTGTTGTTTTCCTTGATTGGCATTCTGATTTTTATCCTCCCAACATGGATTTGGGAATGCAAGAGGAGAAGTGGATTGTAACTCAATTGATTTTGAAATTTTTGTGGTGGTGGAGGAGGTAGGAACTCTTGTTTCTTTGGAGGGAATGGCTATTTGAAAGGGAAAAGGAAAGAAGACTTGAGATGGGATGGAAGACTAGGGAATGGAGAAATGGATTCAACACTTGGGATAGTAGATGGAGAGTTTAAAACTTGACAACTTGCTGAGATAAAACAAATTGGGAAAGAGGGAGAGAAAAGGCATGAGATGGTGTGCTTACCTATTGACAAGGTTGTTGAATACTCCTCTCATACACCTTTATTCCTTAAATCCACTTTGCAAGTAATGGTAGTGTTGTAATCATAAAGTTTAGCTTCTTTTGAGGGATGTAATGCCTTGGAAACGGTCCCACCCATGGACAAGGTGCTCTACAACTGATTCTAAATGCTTTCATTTGTGCTTGAGCCCTGGATTGCACCATGTTTACCTCCATCTTTTGGATTTTTTCCAGCAGATCTGCATTTTCTTCTTGACTACCCTCACAACTAGCATACCCTTGTGCTTGACATGCTTCATATCCAAACTGACTTTGGCACTTCTGCTCATATGGGTAGACATGCTGATTTTGAATTTGATCAAAATTCTGATTTGGAGGATTTGTAAAACATGTTGGAGGTGTGATATACTACTGTTGTAAATGTGAATTCCATGATGGAAATGAAGTCATGATTGCACAACTTCATGGAATGGAAAATAATGAAAATTATGGAAAGAAGAATGGATGGAAATGAATGGAAAACAAGTCTGCAACTTAGAGAATGAGTTGTTTACCAGATGGAGTCACAGATGTGCTTTTGAAAGTGCCTCCAAAAGGTTGAATCTTTAATAGGAACACACCAACCTATCAAAGATAAAGTGAAAGACCTCTAAGGTCCCACCGGGCATGCCAAAACTATTGTTGCAAATCAGCAGCACCCCCTGGATGTTGATCAGATTTCTAGTTTGATCATTCTAAGCATCCAGTGTGATTGCACAACATTGAATCCTCTTCCCAAGTGTGGGAATTGCAAAAATGGAAGAGGAATCTCCAAATTAGAGGCTGGTTCCTCAAATCCTCTGATCAACTATTTTACTTGCACAATTGCAGAGGTCTCCTAAATCTAATCTAAATTCCAAAGGGACAAGGATATAAAATGTAAAAAAGAAAGAACTAATGCTAATAGGTGATGCACCAAAGGAGTTGTAGACACCTAATGCTACATGAAATACATAATCCACAAGGAAACACAACACAAAACATGCACAAATGCTCAAAATGTAATGAAAGATCAAGAAAGAAATGATAGATATATGAAAGGATTGAGGGATTTTAATCACAGAACATATATCAACATCTCAGATCCAATACAGTACATTACAGTGATCCAGAGGCAAGAAAAGGTGCTGCATTACATGGAAAGGTAAAATTTCTTCACAAATTCTACCAAGGAGGAAGAAAAAGGAAGTTGCAGAGCTGAAAAAAGTGTCTCCCTTTGCAAAATGAACTCATTCTGGCTTTTACAGTGCAAACCACGACCTCGGGGAGAGAGAAATGTGTGAAAACGTGCAAGGGTTTAACCATTGACCAAAATTCCATCAAAAAAGCATGGGCACCACTGTGGACCCATTCCCGACATTTTTAGCTATGCTAGTAGAGAATGTGAGCCATTCTTCATTAAAAACGGTGGTTGAAACGTCATTTCTGTCCATGACCACGTGCCAGAGGTGTTTTTCAATTTTCTCTCTCCAAACTCCATAAAAATGAAAAAATGACCCCATAATCTTGTAGATAATTTCACCAGCTTTCCATTGATATAAATAACATGAAAAACGAGCTCTGGATCGAAAGATATGGCCATTTGAAGTTTTAGGGCAAAACAGGGCCAAATCGGGTTGGTAGGCAAAAATTCGAATTTTTTCACCTTTTTGGTCATTTGGAAAATTTTCCAAAATTTCCCCACACTCTGCCACTCTAGGTGCCATGTGGTGGCATCTCATTGCCTGCGGGCCTTTCAGGGGAAATTTTTTCCAACAAACTCCGTCGAGCCATAACTTCAAAAATACATGGAGTTAGGAGGAAAACTTTACCTTTCTAGAAAGATGAGAAAGAGCTCTATCCAATGGTGCCACTTCCATAATGTTTTGAGTTCTTGAAAGCAAAATTTTGTGATTGAGGCACAAGAGAGGGAAGAATGGGAGGAGTTAGCCACTAAATGAGTAGGGGGGCACATTTTGGATAACAGGAACTTCTTTTATCGACCTCATTTTTTCCCTCACCTACCTCATGTTGTTCCTGTGATTCTTATCCTTTGTACATGGTCTTTGTTAAATCCTTCTTGACTTCAAGAATTTTTTTCTACCATTTCCACACGTGCTCTTATACATTACGTGCTTTTTATCTTTCAATCCGAGCCATCACGACTACTACCAACTTATTTGTCTCTTCATTCTAATCCACCCCACACTAAAACAAATGCACGGTACTCTACACATACACAAAATTTGAAATTAATGAGGTTTCTAGTGCACAAGGTGTGTAAAACAAAAAAATAGAAAGGAACAAGTGACAAGAAAAATAAATGCATTAAGGGAAATCCTAGGATAACTAGCAAAAATGTCTTATTTACAAACACAAGGAAGACTTATTTATAGTAGGGCTTCAACCTAATCATATTGAAATCATTTGGTAATCTCATCCAATCCAACATTTATAAGCTGAAAGCACTTTGTATCAAGGATGTACGTGATGATGGATGGACCCAACCAATGAAATTTCAACTTCTCGGGATGGTGCAAAAATTTAGTGTCATATAACAAAACCACTGCCTAACCTCAAATTTTTTATTTTTAATATGACGATCATGCCATGATTTTTGTCATGCCTTATCTATATTTTGACTCCATGTAGCAAATGATTTTAATTTCATCTAGCTACATTAACTTATCAATTATTTCTTCAAGTGCTTGTTCATCAACCAATCCTCTTACACATGTTATACGCATCGATGGTAGCATAAATTCAACCGAAAAAATAGCCTCTGTGTTAAACACCTATTGAAAATGGTGTGGCCTTGTTCAATCTGTTGTAGGTTATTACGAATACCCATAGAACGATGGATACCTTATCATCCCAATATTTTCTACCAACGTCACAAATATTAGTTAATGTGTGACTTAGTATCTTGTTAAATGCTTCATTAGTCCCATTCACTTGTGGGTGATAGGGGGTAGTCTTGTGATGGGTTACTATAAACTTTGCCAACAAAATCCTAGCCATCTCATCAAGAAAATGTGTACCCCTGTCATTGGTCAACCTTAAAGGACATCCATACATGTTGATTATGTTCTCCCATAAGAATCTATCTACTATCACTATTGTGTAATCCTTTGTAGCACCTTTTGCCTCTGCCCATCTTATCAAGTAATTAGTGCAAGCGATGATATAATGTGACCCAAGTACTTCACGCATCAAGTGAGATTGGTCCTACAAAGTCAATTTCCCATTTTTCAAATGGTTCAGTACTAGCTATTTATCGCAAGGTAATTTCATCCCTCCTTTGAGGTTTTCCAAGGTCTTAGAAATGGTCACATGCCTTGAAAAATGCAATACAATCCTTGTAGATACTTTCAAACCAAATCCCTGTAAGTACAATCTTAAATGCAGGTTGCATTTCCTACATAGTTTCCTCTTGCAGTCCCACCATACACTTTCTACATGATTATAACGTACTCATGTTCTAATACGCATCAACACGAGAACCTCATCATGACCTAACATGCAGATCTCCACTAATAAACATGTAAGGTACGACTTATATACCCAGTGATTTATCTCCAAAGCCTTCATTCCTTCCGATTGCCACACCCATTTTAAGAAACACTATAATATCCTATAAGTTAGAGGGCACACACCATAACCTAAATAGTTGCGTATCTGACATGGTATCCTCGATGCTTTGCGCATCCTCCCTTGAGTCAATTCTCGATAAATGATTAGGTCCTAAACTACTCTTTCCTAGTTTTACCACAACTGAAAAACTCAAATTCTTGAAATAATAAGATGCAAAGGCATATGTGCCCTTGCAGAATGGGCTTGTTTACCAAGTACTTCAGTGTCATGTGGTCCATGTAGAATATGAATGGTATTGCCAATAGATACTACCTAAAATTATGCAGTGTGTAGATCATTGATAGTGCCTCATGCTCAGTAGTTGTGTAATTTTATTATGCTGGAGTCAAATTCCAGCTGGAAAAAACAAGGGGTGATAAAAAATCCCCTCACCAGGTTGTGCTAGTACTGCTCCAATGGTTTTTCCCAAGGCATAAACATGCACATGGAAGGGCTTATCCCAAGAAGGAAAGTGTAATATGGGCGCAGTGACAATCCTATCCTTTAATGTGTCAAATGTCTTCTATTGTGCCTCTCCCTAGCGAAAGGAAATCTTGTGTTTAAGTAATTCCCCCAAGGGTGCAATGATCTTGGCATATCCCTTGATAAAATTCCTATAGTACCTTGTATGCCCAAGGAATCCATGTATTGCACTCTAAGTGGTAGGCTCTCCAAGTCCCACAAGGATTTGCAACTTTGGCGGGATACACCAATAAGCCTTCCTTACATATAATATGCCCCAACAAGGTTCTAAATGGAGTAATAAAGACACATTTATTAATGTTAAAGGATATCCTCAACTTCGACACCTCTCAAACATCAGCCTCAAATTGTCACAATGGTATTTTACTAGCCCATACATAGTCCATTCATCCAGGTAGACCTGAAGAAATTTATGGATGAAGTCTGGAAGGCTTGTACCACAATGCATGAGAACACAACAAGCACATTCTTCAACCCAAAAAGGCATGACCGTGTAGGAAAAAATTCCCCATTTAGTGGTGAAAGTTGTCTTCTCCTGGTCTTCCTTTGCAATTCTAACTTGGTGGTACCCTAAGAACCCATCCGTGAAAGAATAGACCTCGCACCCAACTACTCCTTCCATAATTTATTTAGTGAAGGGGGTTGGAAAAGGGTCAATAACACATATTGCATTCAATTCCTAGTAATCACCAAAAATCCTTATCCTTTCATCCTTCTTAATGCTTATGACCATTGGAAGCACCCATTCTGATTCCTCCACAGCCTAAATGATTCCTAATGCTATCATGTTGTCTATCTCCTCCTTGACCCATACGCTCAAGTTTGGATTCATTTGATACGGTCTCTTCCGAATCGAGCATACAACTTCCCTCCACTTGATCCTCATTTCCCCAAGGAGTAGCGAATGCCTTTGAGCTCATGGTAGTCATGTGAAAACAAATCCACGAAACTCGTGCAAAAGGTCAATGATATTAGAAACTTCTTTCTCTGACCAATAATCCTCAATGATAGCTTTCTTAGGTTCTAACTCTGAACCAATGTTAAACTTCTTTGTCTTCAAGGGTTCATGGTAGGAGCGTGCTCACTCATCAACACTATCCCTAACTTCATGCATACCTTCGAGAAGGGTAATGTCTAGACTCTCCATTTCTTCACCATCTATCACATAGACCATTTTCCTTTTTTTCCTTTTCCATGCATGTGTGCTCAAGCTATGTCTCTTCTAATTCTTCCTCATCAAAGTGCATCTCCAAACCAAGTTCACCTAATAGCTCAAGTATCCTATCTTCTTCCATAGCACTATCTCCCATTGTAAGGCACTTGACCACTTGTAACACCTTATCCACTAATGGCTTTGTACTCTGATACTCAAAATCTTGAATGAGATCACTCGTAAACTCCTACCAATTCCCTATTTGATGGCGCATCTCTAAGTGAATGTACCATGCACGCACACAACCTTGTAAGGTGGAATACAAATTATGCACCCATAATGAGGGTGGGAAATATTTTGTGCCTTCTATCTAGGACTTCTTTCATGATTTGATATGACACGAGGTGGGTTATTTTCCATGGTAGTCTTGTATGATAGTAAGTGCATTACTTCTGGAAAACCTAACAGAGAATGTGGTTCTCACGTCATACCACTCTAGATGGCTTTCGTGATGTGTCACCCACCAACACAATGCAGTCCCGAGAAGGTTATAGCTAAGCATACCTCTTCTTTTGTTATCATTTTTTCACCAAGCCTCAATTTCTCGTAAGAAATCTTCAGAGTTAGATCCTCCAGAGTAACTTCGTATCTTCTTCCCTCCCAGGTGATTGATCGAGTGCTCTTTTGTTACCCTTGTCACCAATCCTCTCAAATTTTACCTAATTAATTTGTAAGTCCCGTGCACCCAATTATCACATGCTATGATGGTTGTATCACTCATAGAATGAGTGTCTTCAAACTAGATAACTCCTTCTGTAGGATGAATTACCTCAGGGTCTCTAATAGAGCACACATAGATTCTATCAAGGACTTCTTCTCCTAAGGGCTCAGTATAGGGCATTGAATTCCCATCTATCAAGGGATGATGACCCATTCCTCCTTTATCTCAAAACTGATATATCCCTTGTTAAACCGTAGGCTATCATTGTCTTTGTAACACCAAGGGCTCATAAGCAATGCTAGAAAGTTATCTGCCTTGGCTAACACCAAGAATTTGAAGTCTCTAGTGAACTTGGCCCCTTGAATAGTGATAACCACATCCTTCAAGAAACCAATGGGAATTTCCTTCATCTTGTTCACCATATATAGCACATTCAAAGATGGTTATAATGTGGGCCTTCCCATTTATGCCATGCATCCAAGGTGAGAACATGGACTTCTGCACTCATATCGATTAGAAGCCATCCGTCTACAAAAAAATTTAAAGTGATATTTTTTCATAGTCGAGGCTATAGGGAGGAAGGTTAGCATGTAAAACCTACCTCTTGTGCTCTCCTCCGATTAATCTAGTACATCCTCCCGTAACCATTCTCCTAATAAGGGAATGATATTCTCTTGCCTTAACATCTTACATACTTCCCTAATCTCATCCAGATCTTCTATGGACCTCAACATTCTTCTTTTAGTCTAACTTCCTTGATTGCTCCTTCGGACACTGGATCTCTCCTTACTGGACTCGAATCACATACATAGTCTCTTGTTACACCTCTTTTTGATGAGTAGGGTCTGGATACTTCCCATGGACCACATCTTCTCTTATAACTAGTGTTCTCTATCTTGGTATCTCCACGGCGTGCATGGTATCCACTCATGTTGTCACTAGTACAAGTTCTAGTCCTGACTCACATGTCACTCTTGGCATCCATTGTGAGTCGACCTTATTTATGCTTACCATCCCAACACCCCTTGTCTTTACGGTGCTATTGGCTCTAGTGCTTAAATAGTTTAGGGAACTCTTCATAAATATGTTTCTTTCCACACCATGAAAATTACAATAGATTAGGATACTCACATTTATAATGCTCTGTAGACCCACGGTTATAACGGGTTCTTCATGGGAACTTACCTCTTCCTTAACAATTTCTACGACCATGAAATACTCTGCAGAAACCTCTTCCACACACCCCTCCATTTGTGCAACCTTCATAACAACCATCATCATCCTTGGAACTGCTTGCAAGGTTGGTCTAGTGCAAACCAAGATCAATGGCATCATGTATCTGGTCAATTAGCCTACACTATTTGGTGTCATGGTTCGTAGAGGTACATATCTTGCAATAGAAAAACACATTCTTACGGATCATGCCTTGTAATAGTGGGCACCTACTTGCATCATGATCCTTGTAGAAAATTTCAAAATCTACTATCATGGAATGTACCGATTTCTAGGGGAAAATTTCCTTTGCATGCCCCTCTACCTCACACTCCGTGCACCATAGACCCCTTTGGGATTTTTATGCACCAAGTTTCTGAGATAGATTCTCTAGTTGCTTCATCATTGAAGTAATTTGAGCCTCAAAGAAAGGGATAACACTGATATCTACACTTCCAATAGCCTTAGCATGCATGGAATCTTCCAATGCCTCACGTGGGTCCGTGAATGTCTTTTGCGAAAGAACTCTTTTAAACGGTGTTATCAATCCTCCAACAAACCATTGAGCATGATGAGAAGGGTGAATATCATAAGATAATTTTGATAAGAGAGTTATAAAACACTCATCATATTCCCACACACTCTATGTCATTCCTTATTGGATTTCTTTCAAAGCGCTAATGCTCTTGTGCTCAAATTTAGGGAAATGGAATTCAACCAAGAAGGAATTCCACAACATAGTAGAATCTACTACCGTATGGTGGGGGTCATACTTATAATACCAAGTATGCACATGCCCCTACAACATTGTTACAAAATTACTTTCCTTTCACTCCTGGGTAGTCATCCCCTTTGTGCACCATAGTAATTCACACTTGTGTACTTGCTCTGCAACATCCTCAACACCCTTGTAATCTAGTAGATGTAAATACATCTCAAAAATACTTACATGAGGTAAATTTGAGGCCCTTGTCTTCCTGATCTAGAACCTTGATTCCCTTCGGTGTTTCCTCCACCACCAGATCCATTAGATCAACTAGGTCCTATGCTTCTGATTCACCTCCAATTCTGCGAGATCCACTAGGTCCTCATGTAGTTGGTAAAAGTCTAGAAGTGGTCGCGCCTAGCATTCCCAACATCCCGAAGTGCACACTTATAGTTTGTGATAATACTCCACTACAGATGTATATCCCATGCCACTCCTAGACATAATACCTAAACTTTGTGTACTTACACTTTGCTGAAAAAAACCTCCAAATACGGGAATTGTTTGTGTGACCATAGATGTCCCAAATGAGAAGTTATACCTCTTAGGTGTAGATCGGTCACTTCCATTGATACCAACTAGGTTAACAATACTGGTTTTGATTTGGAAAAATAAGCACTAGGGGTTGGTCATAATGTGGGTTTAGATGCATGCTTTGTGGTCTCCTTTCTCCACGTGATGAAATCTCATTAGAAGCTGAAGGGGTTTCTCTCCCACACTTGCTGAGATGGGGTAGCATAGACTAGTCAGGTTCCACATCCTTTGTGTGAACCTCAATTCCTTCCCATAACATCTACCTCCATAAATCCATAGCTCCTAAAACCTCACATTTTCTAGCCAACTCCCTTTCACATGCTTCACTATAATTGAGTCACCTCTCTTATGTATCCTTTTTCCCCAAAATTTCTACCATCTTTTTCCACCATAGCTTCCCTACCAAGTGCTTAGAGAAGCTTATCCAACCATGGGGAATGCCTCCAAAATTAGCATTATGATCAAGATCTTCATAGCCAATAGGATAGCTCACAAAAATGATCCTCTAGGTTCCATTAAGAACTCAAAATTAGCAACCTCTAGACAAGAATATGTAGAAATGGCATATTCTAGGGTATAACTAGTTAGCACTCTTTTCCACCAGTGATCAACAACACGTGTCTAAGTCAGATCCACATCTTGTAGCCTCTGGTAATCATCTTGAGTCCACACACATGATCTATAGTACCAGATCGATCTAGATGCATATGTTGAAAGCCATTCATACAATTCTACTGAAAAATAACAAAATAAGGTCTCATATAACTCATAATATAGGTGTTCTTCTACCCATCTGCATACATCAAACTGAAGTCAAGTACTAAATATTTGAGAAAAATCATCCTCCATGCTCTTAAACCACACTTTGACACTTTCCAGGGTCAAGCACTCTATCATCACACATCAAAGGAACCAAGATGTATTCATCTCTCACAAGAACATCAAAAAGAGGTCCTGATAATGGAACTAATATGTAATCATTTTTATACCCATAGATAACCTTCACGACCCCATACAAACTAGCCTATCACCCAACAGGGAGCTAAGTTCTTGCTTGAGGCACACTGCGAGCACCGAACCCATCCTTTATGTGAGAATTGTGAGAAGATGTTGTCATTGATGATGGATTAAGTGCAGAAAAGTAAATGATCATGCATATATTCTAAAAGCATATGATGAATCATTACACCAACATACCCATTTAAATAACAAAAGAAACATCATACAGATAGTAGATCTGATCCATAACATAAATAAAAAAAGGCACTAGGGTTTACACCCATGAACAATATATTTAGAACAGAACCATATATTCATGTTGATCATAGTTCAGTAACCACATTACATCCAAAAAGGTCATATCAGACCAATATATCATGAATCACACATAAGAAGTTATATCTATTCTTCCCTATTACAAAAATTTAGCAAAACCATTCCCCTAAATATGCTAACATTCCTATTGTCCTCTAATGAGAATCCCAGCCCCTAGAATCTTGTGCTCATTTCTACAAAGCTTCACCTACTCTATTATGGTTTATCACACCATGTCCCTCTTCTCCTCTTGCTCTCTCGATGATGCTCTCTCCAGAATGGTCCTCTCTCCTCTATTTTTCTACCTCAACATCTCTATAAATAGGTTTACCACCCATTTCCATGCCTTTACTGAATTATTAGATCATTTTCCAAGTGTCAAGGTGTTCCTCTAATAGAGCATGCTTATTTTGATATGAGCTTCCCATTTTTGTAATGGTGTCTTTGGGAATGTTCCATGCATGGAATATTCTTTCCTTGAACACAAAGTCAGCAGGCTATCACCTTATCCATTCAGCATGCCTATTCAGGTCATGTTTTTCCTCAAGTTCCTCTTGGAAAGCCGAATATAACTACATCCTAAAATATATTTTTTTCCTTATGTGCATACCATGGTTTCTAATAAACCCTTCTAAAGCCCCTGTCTTGCACGCTTTTCCCTACACACCCATTCTCTTCGGTGGTCCTGCACACGTATGTGCCTTTTTAGACTTAGTCAATATTATAAGGCCCAATGAGAGGGACGAAGTCACCTAAGAGAGGGAATAATAGCACAGACATAGGGACACTTATAGGGCCCATTTTGGAGATCTGAAAATGATCATAACTTTGAGGCTCCGAGTGTGTGCATTGGTATCATCATAGGGAGGAGGAGAGATGACACCTCCCGACATGATTTCCATGGATTGATATAGAGCCTTAGCCATAAATGCTAAATATTATGAGGGGATTATGATTAATATGTTTCTATAGACACTATGATATTGAGAGAAAATGCAGAGGTAAGCGATATATGGAGTTAGGATATCTCGGGATCACATCGAGCATGGCTTAGCTACATCAAGCATAGGGATAGAGTAGAGATGACGACACTAAGAGAGAGATAGAGGGTTTGCCTCATAGGGGAAAAATTTTAGGCTCTTTGATGTGAATTTACTAGTTTTCTTGACATCTCTACTTTGAGAGAGGACCCTTAGAGGTCGATGACATATTGAGATACTTATATGATATATGATATATATATATGATTTTTTCATGGTTTAACATGTTTCATATGTGTGGTGTTTGATGATTTGATCCATGTAGATGTTTATGTGAGATAATGATGATATGTGTTGTATTTTATGTGTCTGATGATGATGATGAGAATATATGTATGTGATTGGTATATGATAATTGAAAAATGTTGATTTGTGATGAATGTGATGGATAATGATTTTTTAAAATGTGAAATTATAGATAGATAGTAGTTGTGATTGATGATGTATAGAAATGTGAAATTTGGGATAGGAAGTATGTAGATGATAGATGTGGTTGATGACTAGGATAAGTAGAAAGAGATAGGTACAAATACTTAGAATGGAATGCCATTGTTTAGTTAGTGACCTATTGGTACAAACGATGTTATGTCATATCAAGGAATATGTAGGGAAATGACGCCTCAAACTATAGTGGAGGTAAAAAGAAAAGGATCCAAGTAATGAAGAGCACACATGATCGTAACAAGTGATAACACATAACCAACGATAATTACTTATACCAAAATACCATGAGGAAGATATGGATGAAAGAAACTCATAAACCTAATGTCGACATGAAAAAATGGTTTAGGATGTAACTTGTACATGGGAAGAGGGTTCTCCATAAGTGGTTTCACCTAATTCTATGCCCCATCTCACGGGTAAGGGGAAAGAGAGTAAATTGATCGATGTGGGAAGTTTCCAATGAATGAAGGATGATCGATGCAGGAAGCCTTTAATGCCATGATACAAGATAGTAGCCACCATTCGTGGGTATGATCTACTTTATAAATTTATGATTTTGATGGCAAGAATGATATACATGATAGTCATCCTTTGAGGGATCGGTCTATTTATTTATTATTTTCTTCTCTCTCTCTCTCTATCTCTCTCTCTTACATTAACATTTGTCCTTCGAGGGAGAAATTTGTTTTTGATAACTTGAATTTTGATAAGAGCATCCATGAATTTTGATTTTTACATGGGAAGAGCTAGGAATAGCTAGGTAGACCACTTAGGAGGGGATAATGGATGTACAAGTGACACCTTTAGGACTCTTAGCATGGTTCCAATAGGTAAACAAGAGGGTGATGAATGTAATGATTGTGGTGTTCTTGTTATCCAAAATGTGCCCCCTTGCTCATTTTGTGGCTAACTCCTCCCATTCTTCCCTCTCTTGTGCCTCAATCACAAAATTTTCTTTTAGGCACTCAAAACCTTTTGGAAGTGGCACCATTGGATAGAGCTCTTTCTCAACTTTCCAGAAAGGTAAATTTTTCCTCCTAACTCCATGTATTTTTCAAGTTATGGCTCGGCGGAGTTTTTGTGGGAAAATTTCCCTATAAGGCCCATGACCAATCGGGACGTGCCACGTGTCAGTGGGGAAAAAATTGAGCAAGCCGCTTGAGGAAATTTAGGAGGGTCAAACCCACATCCAATGGGGTTTTGACATGTGTCCAGGCCAAAAATATCAAAGCAACCCGCATGAAAATTTGAATGAATGGGCCTGCTCCCAATCAGAGCGTGACACGTGTCCCAGCTCGTCGGCATGGTGGGAAAATTTTTGGAAAATCTTCCAAAGGCTAAAACAAAGAAAATGGAGTGGGAAGGGGCCCGCACCCAATAAAATTTTTCCACGTGGCACCTAGACTAGCGGGGTGCGGGAAAATTTTAAAATTTTTCCAAATGACCAAAAATGTAAAAATTCAAAAAAATCACCACCCGATTTGGCCTGTTTTCCCTAAAACTTCAAATCGCCATATCTTTTGATCCGAGGTCGGTTTCTACGTTATTTATATCAATGGAAAGATGGTAAAATTATCTACAAGATTGTGGGGTAATTTTTGAATTTTGGTGGAGTTTGGAGAGAGAAAATCAAGAAACACCTCTAGCATGTGGTCATGGATAAAAATGACGTTTCAACCACCATTTTTAATGAAGAATGGCTCGCATTCTCTCCTAGCATGGTTAAAAATGTCAGGGAATGGGTCTGTTAGGGAATTCATGTTGTTTTGATGGCATTTTGGTCAATGGTTGAACCCCTTACATGTTTTCCCATGTTTCTCTCTCCTGGGGTCGTGGTTTGCACTGTAAAAGCTAGAATGAGTTCATTTTGTAAAGAGGAGACACTTTTTCAGCTCTGCAACTTCATTTTCTTCCTCCTTAGCAGAATTTGTCAAGAAATTTTACCTTTCCATGTAATGCAAGCACCTTTTCTTGCCTCGGATCGGATCACTGAATGCAAGTGATAATGTCTTGTATTGGATCTCGGCATTTGTGCATGTTTTGTGTTGTGTTTCCTTATGGATTGTGTATTTCATGCAGCATTAGGTGTCTACAACTCCTTTGGTGCATCACCTATTAGCATTAGTTTTCTTTTTTTGCATTCTCTATCTCTATCTCCTTTGGAATTTAGGGTAGGGTTAGGAATATAGACCTCTGCAACTTGTAAGTGATAAATTTGATCGAGAGGAATTGAGGAACCAACCTCTAAGCTGGAGATTCCTTTCTCATTTTACAAGTCCCACACTTGGGAAAGGATTCAATGTTGTGTAATCACCTTTGGATGCTAGTATGATCAAACTAGAAATCTGATCAACATCCGAGGGAGTGCTCTTGATTTACCACAATAGTTTTGGCATGCCCAGTGGGACCTTAGAGGTCTTCCACTTTATCTTTGACAGGTTGGTGTGTTCCTGTTAAAGATTCAGCCTTTTGGAGGCACTTTCAAAAGCACATCTGGCGACTCCATCTAGTAAACAACTCATTCTCTAAGTTGCAGACCTATTTTCCATTCATTTCCATCCATTCTTCTTTCCATCATTTTCATTCTTTTCCATTCCATGAAGTTTTACAATCATGACTTCATTTCCATCATGGAATTCACATTTACAACAATAGTATATCACACCTCCAACATGTTTTACAAATCCTCCAAATCAGCATTTTGATCAAATTCAAAATCAGCATGTCTACCCATATGAGCAGTAGTGCCAAAGTCAGTTTGGATATGAAGCATGTCAAGCACAAGGGTATGCTGGTTGTGAGGGCAGTCAAGAAGAAAATGTAGATCTGTTGGAACAAATCCAAAAGATGGAGGTAAACATGGTGTAATCAGGGCTCAAGCACAAATGAAAGCATTTAGAATCGGTTGTAGAGCACCTTGTCCATGGGTGGGACCTTTTCCAAGGCATTATAGCCCTCAAGAGAAGCTAGACTTCATGATTACAACACTACCATTGCTTGCAAAGTGGACTGAAGGAATAAAGGTGTATGAGAGGAGTATTCAACAACCTTGTCAACAGGTAAGCACACCATCTCATGCCTTTTCTCTCCCTCTTTCCCAATTTATTTTATCTCAGCAGTGTCAAGTTTTAAACTCTCCATCTGCTATCCCAAGTGTTGAATCCATTTCTCCATTCCCTAGTCTTCCACCCCATCTCAATTCTTCTATCCTTTTCCCTTCCAAACAACCATTCCCTCCAAAGAAACAAGAGTTCCTACCTCCTCCACCACCACAAAAAATTACAAAATCAATTGAGTTACAATCCACTTCTCCTCTTGCATTCCCAAATCCATGTTGGGAGGATAAAAATCAGAATGCCAATCAAGGAAAACAATAGCAGAAAGAAGAGCCAAACAAGGATGAAGAAATTCAAAGTCTGAAGAGTTGGGCTCTTAAATTTGGGATTACAAAAATCCCCTTGATGGTGAAACCAATAGAGGATGTTGAAGTTGGAGAACAAGTGGAAAATAAGGCTGATTTTATAACAGCAGTGAAGCGAGAAATTTAGTAGTTTGTTGGTGATGAGTTGGGTGTCCATGTTGGCACTTTGCCCAAAGAAAATGCTGATCCAGTTTGCACTGCAAAATCAGCCATCGAGAAGGAAGGAAAACCATCTCAAAACCCCATCTTTAAGGAGCAAATGGATGAGGTCATGTCAGTTTTTACAATAGTAGAAGAAGGAAGCATTATTGATACATTTTTGCTTTCATTTGAAGGGCTGATTTGATTGATGAAGCCATTATGGAGGTGAACAAAACAGGTCCAAATTGTGAGCAAAAGGCACAAGAAATTTCATGCTTCTCTCCCACTTCATCTCTCCAACAATATTATTTTTTGGATGAGTTTGGATTGACAAGTTTCATGTTTGAAAATGAAGTTATATAGGGTGAAGAAAATGTAGATTTGGAGGCCACCATACAAGAGGGAGAGACTTTCTTTAGCAAGACATTCAAGAGTTTGATTTGCCATCAGACTTAGAAGAATGTTTAGATGAAGAGCTAGCTGAAATTACCATGTTTCCTTCTTCACCATTCATTCTCCAACAACAAGAACTTGCTGCCATGGACAAAAGAGTTCAAGGACAACAACCTACAGTTTGCAACATGCCTCTTGAATCAAAGCTGGAAGAATTTGATCTTCCAAAAGCTATAATGGAGGAGCTCCAAAGCCAACAATGTATTGCAGCAGGTAACAACAATGCAAAAGCAACTTCATTGGATGTTGCAATCAATAACAAGGAGTTGCACACTATAGAAGAGTTCCATGTTGCCATGAAGGAAGAGAAAGGGCAGAAAAGTCCTACCATTGCTTCCACATCACCCACCCAAGAAGGTCTACAAGAAGACTCCATTTTTGGAGTTGAAAATCAGAGCTATGGGCATATCAAATGGATCATACCTTGCCCAACAAGGTATTTGACTTCACTAGAGTCAAAGGAGAAGTCACAACCAGTCATGCTTGCTTCTAAGCATGAGGGTGAGCTACAAAGTACCAAGGATCAGTTGTCATACCTCTTCAATCCAAATGCAGAGCAACTAAAAGAGGTATTGGATTTGTTTTCAGTTGACACCTTGATGATTTGGGTAGAATACCGGATTCTTGTTGATTTTCCACTCATCCAATCAGCCATGTTCAGTGCCAAATTAGTTGCATGGTTGCAACTTTTGAGAAAGGGAAGCTATTTCTCCCAACCAGTTGCAGGGTTTGTTTAGCCCACTTTTGCTTCTAGTTAGAGTAGGATAGGTAGTTTTTCTTTCAGTAAAAGAAGTGCTTGTGCACACTCTACATGTTCCATTTTGGAGCATGTATGACCTTTAGTTTTGTACATAGTTTTTGTGGTGCTAGTTTTGCTCTTGCACAGTCCATTTTAGTGGGTTTCCAAGTGGCTCAGAGAAGAGGTTTTAAAGTTCAGATCAGTTTGCAGGCTACAAATCATGACTCCATGCCCAATGGATGCTTCAAGAAACTGGTAACTTCATCCAGCAGGTAGATTCCCCCTCTTAGTCACCAAAATTGTTATCCAAAATGTGCCCCCTGCTCATTTTGTGGCTAACTCCTCCCATTCTTCCCTCTCTTGTGCCTCAGTCACAAAATTTTGCTTTCAGGCACTCAAAACCTTCTGGAAGTGGCACCATTAGATAGAGCTCTTTCTCATCTTTCCAGAAAGGTAAAGTTTTCCTCCTAAATCCATGTATTTTTCAAGTTATGGCTTGGCGGAGTTTTTGTGGGAAATTTTCCCCTAGAAGGCCCATGACCAATCGGGACATGCCACGTGTCCAGGTGGGGCAAAAATTTAGAGCAATCCCATGAGGAAATTCGGGATGGTCAAAACTGCATCAATGGGGTTTTGACATGTGTCCGGCCAAAAATATCAAAGCAACCCCATGAAAATTTGAAAGAATGGGCCCGCTCCCAATTAGAGCGTGACACGTGTCCCACTCATCGGCATGGCGGGAAATTTTGGAAAATCTTCCAAAGGGTAAAACAAAGAAAACAGAGTGGGAAGGGGCTTGTGCACGATAAAATTTTCCACGTGGCAGCTAGACAAGCGGGCGCGGGAAATTTTAAAAATTTCCAAATGACCAAAAAGGTAAAAATTTAAAAAAATTCCCCCCACCCGATTTGGCCCTAAAACTTCAAATCACCATATCTTTCGATCCAGAGCTCAATTTTCTATGTTCTTTATATCAATGGAAATATGGTAAAATTCTATACAAGATTCTCGGGGTCTTTTTGCATTTTGGTGGAGTTTGGAGAGATAAGATCAAGAAACACCTCTGGCACGTGGTCATGGACAGAAATGACGTTTCAACCAGCGTTTTTAATGAAGAATGGCTCGCATTCTCTCCCATCATGGTTAAAAATGTTAGGGAATGGGTCTTTCAGGGTGCCCATGTTGTTTTGATGGCATTTTGGTCAATGGTTGAACCCCTTGCATGTTTTCCCATGTTTCTCTCTGTTGGGGTCATGGTTTGCACTTTGTGAAAGCCAGAATGAGTTCATTTTGCAAAGAGGAGACACTTTTTCAGCTCTGCAACTTCCTTTTCTTCCTCCATAGAATTTGTGAAGAAATTTTACCTTTCATGTAATGCAGCACCTTTTCTTACCTCGGATCTTTGTAATGTCTTGTATTGGATCTGCGAGATGTTGATATATGTTTTGTGATTAAAATCCGCAATCCTTTCATATATCTATCATTGCTTTCTTGATCTTTCATTAAATTTTGAGCATTTGTGCATGTTTTGTGCTATGTTTCCTTGTGGATTATGTATTTCATGTAGCATTAGGTGTCTACAGCTCCTTTGGTGCATCACCTATTAGCATTAGTTTTAGCTTTTTTGCATTCTCTATCTCTGTCTCCTTTGGAATTTAGGGTAGGGTTAGGAATATATACCTCTGCAACTTGTAAGTGATAAATTTGACCAGAGGAATTGAGGAACCAACCTCTAAACTAGAGATTCCTTTCTCATTTTTCAAGTCTTACACTTGGGAAAGGATTCAATGTTGTGCTCAATCACACTGGATGCTAGTATGATCAAACTAGAAATTTGATCAACATCCAGGGGGTGCTGCTGATTTGCCACAATAGTTCTCACCAAAGTGGGAGAACCTATCCATAAAGAAAATGCTATGGATGGATCCATGGTGCCCATATTTAAGGTCATGACTAGGAAAGTGATGGTAGACCACATTATTCTAGATCATTACAATGATGGATCAAGAGGGATAAATATGGAAGGATTGTCTAAGGATACGATTAAGTGCTCATTGGTGGATAGGCTTGTAATAAAATGATCGCAAGTGCATTAAGAGGCTCTATTTCTAGTTTACCATCAAGGGAGGCCAAGTGATAGACTCCTAACCCATACTTATGTGTGATAATGTATGGTCTAATCTAGTTAGGGTTGAAATTTCCATGTTTTATCCCTTCTAGAGTAGTGACATTATGATTTTATTTGAGGATGAGGTCACCAACTTTGAAGTTGTGAGGTTTTATTTTTTTGTGGACCATGTCGATAGTTATCTATGATTAGTGTAAGAGTATTTAGGAAAGAAGTTGAGACATACAAGAACCATAGGGCTCAGAAAATGGCCTCCGAGATCCTTGCAGTCACTTTAGTGGAGTAGAAGTGCTTTTAAGATTCTTCAGAACATATACTATAATATAATATAAAAGAAAGATACAACCATTCATTCGTAGCATGAAAGGAAAGAGAACTCATATGAATGAAATATACATTAAACCCATTGATATTCATATCTATTTATAACAGGTAACCTCAATATATTCATTGGTTCATTCTGAGTGTCACGAGAGAGAGAGATGTGAGTCATGCATCCTTTGGACGTATGTAGCTAAGCTAACAGAAAAGAAAAATAACAACTCCATGCTTAGTACATCCTTTCTGAACCAGAATATCCACTCATAACAATTCTATAGAGCTTCGCTTACTCTCTAACCCATTATTCCCTATGTATATCTAGATGATATATATCTCTCTGTGTGTGTGTGTATATATTTTCCATGGTAGGCACTTGTATTTATCACTTTCGGGCTGCCAACTCACCTTGCCGTGCCCTCAGATCCATCACCAAGTGTCGAATGTGGTCCTCCATGCGAGCATGTTCCTTCAGGCCTGAGCTCTCCACTCCATCTCATGATGATCTTCTAGAAGATTCCATCAGGGCATGCTCTTTCTGGGCCAACCTGTTGCAGGTGGCATCTTATCCACGTGCAAATGATCATGCTTTTCGTGTTCTACCTTGGGTGCTCAAATTGGCTAAGTCCCGAACCTCCTTTCACGCATCGCACATGCTATTTTCTTCCTTAAGCCTTTCTCTTTGTGCTTTTTCCTTGTGCACCATTCTATAACTGGGATCCCATGTGCCTAAGCACCTTCATACTTGGTCAATATTCAGGGGCCCAACATCACCCCACACTACGCTTGTTCTCCGTCCTCGGAAACATTTTACTTGACCAAGATGCAAGTTATTTTATGGAACCAAGATGTAGACTTATACTTTACAAAATGAATAAGGAATGAAAGAATAGGGGAAAGAATGAAGAATGGGGGGACATCAATTCAATAGGTTGGGAAAGTCCTTTCATAGATCTACCTCCAGCTTGTTCCACACTTTGACCTCGCCCTTCACCTTCTGGCATAGGTCACCCACCAGGGTGCTCACTTCATCAAAGCTTAGGCCAATTCCTGGGTGCCCAAAGTGTCCACAATCTGCTCCATTTCCTTACCTAGGTCTGTGAGTTTATCCATTCTTCTAGTAATTTGGGGGTATAGTTCCTTTAGTTGGGCCTTAATTGAGCTCCTTAAAGCCTCAATTGCCTCTGATTTCTTTTCTACCTCGGCCAGAACCTTGTCCCTCTCTGCCCTGTTCCCTTTGTTCTTTTCTTGGAACTCTTTCAGCTCTGCTTCAAGTGTGGTGACCAAGGAGCTTGCCACCTTATCTCTATCCACGCATGTGTCATATATGTGGCTTCTGCAAACTAGGAAGTGACCTTAATCTCCATGAGTACTTGGTTGTACTCGGCAAACAAGTGCTACTACCTTCAACCGGTCTTCCTCTTTCAAAGTGTGGCCACTTCTTCTACAGATTCCAGTGCCAAGGGTCACCTCTCCATAGTGAGGATGCGCGTTAGGTCTTCTAAGCATTCCAAAGTTGATGCGTACCTCTGAGGGATTGGTGTTAGGTCTAGGTGCTTTAATATGATGGTGCTCTTGATCGACTCCACCTTCTTGTAGACCTCCTGCACCTTTACTTTTTCTTCCTTTAACTCATGCCTTAACTACGCGTTGATTAATTCCTCTATTTTAAACTCTTGGCCTTCTCTCACCAGTTCTTCCTCCTTCTTCCCCAACTTCACCTCCAATGCTCTGATTCTATCATTTCACATGTGAACAGCCTAGCCTCGGTCTCGACCATGACTTTGTTTAGAGCATTGCATACTTGCTCATCTGAAAGTTCTGAGCATTTACTAAGGGGTTGTCTCCCTTAGACTCTGGCAATGTGATGAGTGCTTTCTAGTAGACTTCAAAGTCTGGCTCATCAATGTGTGACTCGAATGCCCAAGAGAGCATCTTCTTGGTCTGGGGTACGTACGTGCCATCCTTTTCAAAAGACCCCATGGCTAGGAGCCTTTCCATGGGTATGGTGCTTTGGAACCATGTGCGTAACACCTTCTTCGTGTCATCCACATAGCCCATTACCTATCTCTATTTTGTATCTAGAGTTCTTCTACCGAGTGTGTGCCTTTGGGGAAGCTAACTATCAGAGTGGGGCCTCCTAGGCTATCATGTTCCTTTTCAATGCTCTCCTCCTTCCCTTCCTTAAGCACTATGTCTGCGTTGTGCTCTAACTCTTGGTCTACAAGGGCTTGAGCATCTTTTTCACTTCTCACTCTGCTACCTCAGTAATCTACTCTTTTGTAAAACTTATGGCTCCTGCTTCTCCTTGGCATCCTTCTCATCTACCTTCGTGTCTTCGGTGCCTTCCTCATCTTGTGTGCCCCCTTGCGCATGCACAAATACAAACTCTTGCTTCTCCTCTCCACTCTCTTCCTCGAGTCATAGACACTAAACACATGTGGTTCCTTGTCTTTCTCAGGCTCTTCTTCCTCATCATCATCTCCTTCACTCTCATCTTCTCCTTCTCCCAAGTATTTCTCCAAGTTGTCGGTCACCTCGAGTCAACTTCTTCATCCACCCTCTACTTCTTCTTGAGAGGTGGCTTCTGATCAGGAGATTGGCCTTCTCTTCTTCCTTTGGTGATTCTTCCATGGTGGTGGGTTGCTCGGGTGCCTCTACTTTTGGCATCTTCTCCTTTTGGAGACTTCTTTCTCCATATGTAGGTGCTTGGCTTGGTGCACTTGTAGATGGCATGCTCACTTGTCTAAGTAGTCGGCACACTTGGTGCTCCTTCCTCTCCTCTACCTCTCTTCTTAGATGTTGGCTTCTTCTTCCCCAAGGGGTCTTTAGGTATGGAGATTTCATCCTCCAAATACGCACCCTTTTCAAACTTTGGCCTTATGTGCATGTACACATGTGCATCGTGGATCCTCCAGTGATGGGAAGCATCATCGGCCTAGTCATTTGGATCTCATGTGACACGTACTTCTCCATGTATGTGTGCTTACCACTGGGGTAATTTAACTTCTTCCTCATCTCCTGTGTTCTGGTCCAACCTTCCTAGTTCAGCCTTAGCTTCTTTGATTCTTTAAATATGTTTACTCCCACTTGGAAGTATTGGGTAGTGAACGTGAAAGGAAGCTTGCACCAAGGGCTCCATGATTCATCAATAAGCTTGAATCTACCCAAGTAGTAGTGTTGGTACACCGTGAACTCAACTTCTCCCTCAGTGGCTGCTTGGGAGTTGTTTAGGGATCCTCCACTCTACCCCGAATGCATTCCTCAAGTGCGTATACCACTTTTCCAGCCATGTGCTTTGTGGGGAGCCATCATTGTATCACAAGCATACTTCTCGAACCTCTTCGTGGGTGAAGGGTCTTTGGTTAGGTACTCCCACATGAACTTGTCTGATGCATCGACACTCAATTTCTGTAAACACTATGGTGAGCAAGACATTTCCAAAGAGGATCTGTCCCCTTCCTTGTGCACTTAACAATCTCCTCTGCAATGTATGTGGATAAGTTGTATATCGTCCCCTCTGTAATCTTCCTGTAGACATGTAGCCAAGGTTTGTTGACCTGCGTCCATCTTTCTTGGCCATTCAACTTAGTCACCAGATGCGTGGCCATCTTCATAACAAGGTCCTTGATGTCTGAAATATCATAGTACCGTGACCCTTTCTTGTAGGCATACTCAGTGATGGTCTCTTGAATAGCCTCCTTGTCACCAAGGTCATCTTCTAGGCTATCTCCCTCACATATGAGGCTGTAAATTGTGAAATCAACTAGGGAGTCACATGCATCTTGTGCCTAACAAAGTGGAAATAGTCTTTGTGCACCTGAGACATCAACCACTAGTACAAGTGATCTAGCTTCCCAAAATAAGGCAACTCATAGAGTTGCAACAGCCCTGCCTTCACCAATTTAACCTTAACGTCATCGTCATATATGGGAAAACCTTCAGGTGTTCACTTGTTGGTGGGGCGTACCAATTCCAATGCCATTTCTTTCTCTATGGTGTTTGTGTGGTGATTATAGTCACTAATAGGTATGCTTCTCAAGTGGGATTCCCATTCCTTTCCCATCATCACCCCATCTAGGTATTGCATCTCTGCATACCATTCTTCATTTGTGTCTACTTTGGGTTCTGGTTGTTTAGCCTTGGCTTTGCCCTTTCCTTTCTTGGGTGCCATGGTTGAGGTATTTTTATCACTCCTACCCTCTCTTTGTTACTCTATCTTTCTTCTCCCAACCTTGATCTCAGATCCATGATATAACTCTTCTAAACCTGTGCCCTAGTTTGTCGAACCCTAACTTGGATAAACTCTTCACAAGACAAGTGCCTTTTCAACTCCTTCCATGCCCATGTAATTCCTTCTAGTCACAATCTCAAACTGGCTCTTCACATTTTAATCACATAGATCTTCCACTCGATCGAATCTGAAAACCCTAGTTTATAACACTCACTTATATCTCCAACTCTTCATTTTCACAAAGTAAAAATGAGAGTGCCCCGACCCTTTATTTATAGTTTTTCCTTTTTTTGATCATTAAATGCTACTTTACCTACCCCGTACTTTGTTCATTTAATGCATATTTTTCAAAACAAAGTCCATCTTAGCACCTTCACTCACGTGCCCTTCCTGCGTGAAAACTCCTCCAACCTTAGTGTGCAACCCAACCAACTTGACAGGAGACTCTTGCGTGCTTAACCTATGCCGAAGGCACTTCTTCTATCTAGATTCTTGCTTTTCACCTACCTCGTGTTGCTTTAACTGTGCTTCCTTTTCCTTTGTATGTGGGATCTACTAGTAGCTTTATCTGGCACCAACCATTCTATCTTTTCTCTTCATCTACCTCTTTCAACTGGGCTACACAACAAGGCTCTTCAACACAACTTCCTTGGTACTTTTAATCACGTGCTTCTTCACTTTTCTCCACCCCACACTTAAATGATGTGTGGTCCTCTACGCACTCACAAATTCTCCAAAAATAGCAATAAGGTTACCGGTGCCCAAGGTGCAAAACCAAAACAACAACGTGAAAGGGAAACACAAGAAAGGGAAAATGCATAAAGGAAACTTCTAAACTAACTGGAAAAACTACCTTATTTACAAACACCAAGAAGACTTATTTATAGTAGGGCTTTAGCCTACTGCCATTGAAGTGTCAGGAAACTTCGTCCCATCCAGCACTTGTAACTGGCACGTGCCCGAATCAAGGATGTACGAAATTGTGTAGGGACCCAACCAATGGACTTTCAACTTTCAGGATGGCGCAGAAACTTGGAATCATATAGTAACACCATCTGCCCAACCTCAAACTTCTTGTTTCTAATGTGGTGATCATGCCAAGCCTTTTGCTTTGCCTTTTCCACTATCTGGCTCCATCGGGCAAGTGATCGTCTCTCATCTAGTTTCATTAGCTCATCAATCCTTTCTTCGAGCTTGTTCATTGGCTAATCCTCTTGTGCGCGCTATTCATAGAGAAGGTAACATAAATTCAACTGGTAAAAATGGCTTCCATGCAAACACCAATTGAAAAGGTGTGGCTTTATTTAGTCTTTTATACGTTGTTTTGTAAGCCCATAACACTGCCGATACTTTGTCATCCCAATCTTGTCTTCCAACATCACAGATTTTGGTCAAGGTATGACTCAGTATTTTGTTGAATGCTTTCCATGGTTCCATTTTCTTGTGGGTGATAGGGCGTAGTCTTGTGATGAGCCACCATGAACTCTGATAATAGGATCCTCATGGTCTCATTTAGAAAATGTGTACCCTATCCTTTGGTCAAACTCAATGGACATCCATACCTCGTGATAATGTTCTCCCATAAGAACCTTGCCATTATTTCTGCCGTGTAATCTTTAGTTGGGGCTGCCTCTGCCCACCTTGTGAGATAATCCATGCAAGTGATGACATAATGTGACCCA
The DNA here is from genome assembly GCA_018340775.1 of Taxus wallichiana var. yunnanensis. NCBI lineage: Eukaryota > Viridiplantae > Streptophyta > Pinopsida > Cupressales > Taxaceae > Taxus > Taxus wallichiana. Next base: position 299,543,640 of record CM031243.1, on the reverse strand, counting down.
GTCCTATGTATTCTTTAGTGCAATAGGTCCTACAAAATCTATCACCCATTTTTCAAAAGGCTCATGCTAGGGATAGGGCATAAAGGCATTTCATCTCTCCTTCTGGTTTTCCAATGCGCTGACAGTGGTCACATGCTTTATAATAATCTCTACAATCCCTATAAGGTTTCCCACCATAATCCTACCATTAATATCTTGCGTGCGGTGGCATCACCTACGTAATGCCCACCCACACTTCCTCTGTGTGCTTCCTCCATGATGGCCAGTGCTCATGCTCTAATACACACCTACACAAAAACTTCATCTCATCCCAACTTGTATAAGTCTCCACTAATCAACATATAGGGTGTGACGTGTGTATGGCCAACTGCTTCTTCTCCAATGCCTTCATTCCATCGGTGCCACACCTTCTTTTAAGAATACTGCAATCTCCTCCAAATCGAGGGGCGCGCCATGCAATCTAAATAGTTGGGCATCTGGCATTGCTTCCTCAATACTTTGCACATCCTCTCCTGAATCAATCCTTGATAGATGATCAGGCCCATAGTTGCTTTTTTGGGCTTCACTACAATGGTGAATTCAAACTCTTGAAACAACAACACCCATCGACATATGTGCCCTTGAAGAATGGGCTTGTTTACTAAATACTTTAATGCCATGTGGTTGGTGTAGAATACAAAGGGTGTTGCCAGTAGATATTGTCTAAACTTGAAGAGCGCGTAGATCATGACAATGCCTCACTCGGTTGTGGTATAATTCTGCTCTGCTGGTGTTAACTTCCTACTTGCAAAATAGAGAGGATGATCAACAACCCCTTCACTGGTTGTGCAAGTACTGCTCCAATGGGTCCCTGAGGCATCTACATGGACATGGAAGGGCTTGTCCCAAGAGGGAAAATGTAAAATAGGCATGGTAATAAGCCTATCTTTTAATGTATCAAATGCCCCCTATTGTGCCTCTCCCCAATGGAAGGCACTTTTGTGTCTAAGCAGCTCCTCTAAAGGTGCGGTGATCTTGGCATATCCCTTAATGAATTTTCTGTAATACCCCATATGCCCAAGGAATCCATGCACTATGCTCTGGCTAGTAGGCTCCCTTAACCCCACAATAACTACAACCTTAGTAGGGATCTACCAAGCAAGCCCTCCTTACATATGATATGCCCCAATAAGGTCCCAAAGGGTGTAGCAAACACACACTTCTTAATGTTGAGGGATATCCTCAACTACCTACACCTCTCAAACATTAATCTCAAGTTGTCACAATGGTCCTTAACTAGACCATATATTGTCCAATCATCCAAATAGACTGAAGAAATTTATGGATGAAGTCTGGAATGCTTGCACCACTATGCGTGAAAAAATAGTAGGTGCATTCTTCAACCCAAAGGGCATGACCGTATATGCAAAACTTCCCCATTCGGTGGTGAAAGTTGTCTTCTTTGGTCTTCCTTTGCAATCCGGACTTGGTGGTACCCTGAAAATCCATCCAGTAAAGGAGTAGATTTTGTGCCCAGTGACTCCTTCCAAAATTTCTTCAGTGAAGGGGGTTGGAAATGGATCAATGACACAAACTACATTCAATTCCCTATAGTCCACACAAATCCTAATCCACCCATCCTTCTTGATGTTGATTACCATCGGACTTATCCACTCGATTCTTCCACTACCTCAATGATCCCTAGAAGCTATCATTTTGTCTATCTCCTCCTTAACTTTCACATGTAAATTGGGATTCATCCGGTAGGGCCTTTTTCTAACCAGGGTGCATGCACCATCCTTTAGTTTTATCTTCATCTCCCCAAGGAATGGTGAACACCTTTGAGCTCATGGTACCCACGTGGGAATAAATCCTCAAATTCATTCATGCAACGTAGATCAATGATCTTTGATACTTCCTTCTCTGTCAGTAATCCCCAATAATAGCTTCCTTAGGTTCTTCTTCTGAACCGATGTTAACTTTCTTCATCTTTAAAGGCTCATGGTAGGCACGTGCGTGAGCATCTACACTATCCACTACCTCGCGTGTCCCTATAGAATGGCTAACATCTAAGCTTTTTGATTCCTCTCCATCAATCACATATACCAACTTTCCCTTCTCCTTTTCCAAACACATGTGCTCAAGTTGTAACTCTTCTGTTTCCTCAACTTCTTCAAAGTGTGCCCCTATACCTGGTTCACCTAATAATTCTAATAACCTATCTTCCATTCTGGCACTATCCCCCATGGTAAGGCACTTGATACCCTGCAAGGCCTTATCAATCGATGGCTTGGTACTCGATACTCAAAGGTTTGAATAAGGTCAGCCGTGAGCTCCTACCAATTCCTCATCTGGCGGCGTGTCTCGAATGAATGTACCATGCATGCGCACAACCCTGTAGTGTAGAATACAACTTGTGCACCCAGAGGGATGGTGGAAAAGCTTCTGCCTTCTCTCTAGACCCGTTCACACTCTGGACATGGAAAGAGGTGGGCTCCTTCCCATGGTAGTCCTTGATGATGGTGGGTACATTACTCCTAGAAAATATGAGAGAGAGAAATTCTTACCTCGTGCCACTCTAAAAGGCTCTCTGATGTGTGGCCCACCAATGAGTTGCTATTGTGCCAAGCAAGACATAACTTAACATCTCCCTCCATTCCTTCTCATTCTTCCATTGAGCTTCTACCTCTACGAAAGATCTCAGGGAAGGCTCCTCCTGAATACTTGGGTAGTTCTTTTCCTCCAAGGTGCCTAATAGTGTGTGCCTTTGTTACCTTGGTCACTGACCCTCTCAACTACCATCCCATTAATTCGTAAGTTCCATGCACCCAATTGTCACAAGCTAGACTGGTGGTATCACTTACTGACTGAGCATCTTCAAACTAGATAACTCCATTAGTAGGGTGTACCATCTCAGGGTCTCTGATTGAGCACACATAAATCTTGTCTAGAACTTCTTCTCCCAATGGTTCAATATAGGGGCATCGACTTCCCATCAACCAGGGTATAATGACCCATTCCTCTTTGTTCTCGAAGCTGATGTACCCTTTGTTGAACCGAAGGTCCGCATTATTTTTGTAACACCAAGGGCACCCAAGTAGTGTTGGGAAATTTTCACCTCGGCGAGCGCCAAGACTTGAAGTCCCTAGTAAACTTGGCTCCCTGGATAGTAATAGTTGCATCCTTCAAGACACCGATGGGCATTGCCTTAGTTTTGTTTTCCATATACAACACATTCGAAGATGGTTGTAATGTAGGTCTCCCCATCTGATGCCATGCATCCAAAGTTAGAACATTAACCTCCGCGCCAGTGTCAATGAGTATATTGTTGAGGAGCCATCCATCTACTAACTGCATTCAATGTAATCTCCTTGTCATAGTCGAGAGGCTATGAGGAAGGTTTCATGTGCAAGACCTATCTCTCGTGCTCTTCTCGGTGCGTGGTACCTTCTCTCTCAACCAGGATCCTAGCAAAGGAATGATGTTCTCCTACCTTAGCATTTTACACACCTCCTTGACCTCATCCAGGTCATCCTTTTGCACCTCGACTCTCCTTCCTTGTTCCTCCTTTCTGGATTGCTCCTTTAGATATTGGATCTCCCCTTGTAAGCTTTGAATAACATCCATGGTGTCTGATATATCTCCTTCTGATGCGTGGGGTCTGGATATTTTCCATGAATGACCTCCTCCCTCGTAACTAGGGTCTTCTATCTTGGTACCTCTCTTGCATGTGTGGCTTCTACCCTTGTTGTTACCAAGACAGGCTCCAAACCTTCATCCCGTGTTACCCGAGGCATCCACTATATGTCTACCTTCTTGATGCTGACCATTGCAGTGCCCTTGTCCTTTCGGTGCTGTTGATTCATATGCTCAAATAATTCAGGCACTCCTCATACTTATGCTTCTTTCCACACCATGAGCACTGTAACAAGTCAGGCACTCACGCTTGTAATGTTTTGTAGATCCATAGTTGAAACATGTTCCACGTGGGAACTCACTCCTTCCTCCATGGTTACCTCGACCATGGAATCCTCCTCGAAAATCCTCTTCATGCACATGCCTCCATCTGTGCTCCTCATAATGGTGATCATCATTTTTAGAACCACTGGAAATGTTGGTTTGGTGTACCCCATGATCAATGGCCTCATGGATCTGGTCAATGAGCCTACATTCTTTAGTATCATGGGTTGTGGAGGTGTAAATATTGCAATAACAAGATACATTCTTCCGATTGATGCATTGCAACAAGGGACATCTACTTGCATCATGGTCCCCATGAAAATCTCACAATCTACTATCACAGTGTGTACGTATCCTCTGAGGGAAATTATCCTTAACGTGCCCCTCTATTTCACAATCATGCACCAAAACCACTTTATGAGTCTCATGGTGAGTTCACGAGACAATTTTTCCAACTGTTTGGCCATAGCAGCAATCTGAGCCTCAAGAATGGGCTAATGCAGTATCAATACTACCAATAGCCTCGGCGCACAAGGAAGCTTCCAATGCTTTGCGCAGATCTATAAAATTTTTATGAGACAAGGCCCTTCTAAAAGGGGTGATCAATCCTCCAACAAACCATTGTGCATGCTGTGAAGGGTGAATATCATATGATAATTTAGACAAGAGAGTTTTAAAACATGCATCATACTCCACACACTCTCTGCCATTCCTTGTTGAATCTCCTTCAAAGCGCTGATGCTTTTTACTCAAACTCAGGAATGTGGAACTCTACCAGAATGCATTCTTTAAAGTAGTGTAGTCCACCACCATTTGATGAGGGTCATACTTTCTATACCAGCTATGTATGCGCCCTTGCAGTGTGGTCACAAATTGACTAGCCTTTCATTATGGTGTTGTGATACCCTTCGCACGTGCCATAGTAGTTCACACTTGTGAACATGTTCCACAACATCTTCAATGCCCATGTAATCTAGAAAATGTAGAGACATTTCAAAGAATACTTGAGGTGGTGGTTGGGGTCCTTGTCCTAAACAGAGCCTTGGTTCCCTCGGTGTTTCCTCCACCACTGATCCACTAGGTCCACCGGGTCCTATACCTCCAGAGCCACCAGATCCACTAGAACCACTTTGGGTCAATAGGGCTGTAGGAGTTGTGCCAAGTGCCCCCATGGTCCCACTAAATTGTGCACCGATGGTCTATGATAGCACTCCCCACTACCACTACTTTGTCCTGTGCCACTCTTGATGTGAGCCCGAAAGCTTGTACACTTGCCCCTTGTCCAAAAAAACTCCTCTCCGAATACTGGAATATGTGTAGCCATAGAAGAAGGAACTAAAAAATTGTACCTCCTAGGCATGGATCTATCTCTTCCACTTATATCAACTGGGTCAATAACACTTCTTCCTGGATTGGGAAAACCAAGTGCTAGGCTCGGTCACTGGGTGGGTTTAGATATGCACCAATGACTCTCCTCTCTCTGTGTGATGAACTCTCACCAGAAGCCAAAGGGGTCTCCCTCACGTGCTTGCCAAGATGGGGTAGCATAGACTGCTCAGGTTCCACATCCTCCGTGAACCTCAACTCCTTCCCACAATGTCTGTCTCCATAGATCCATCACACTAGTAGCCTCACATCATCTAGCAATCTCCCTTTCATGTGCTTCGCTATACTTGAGCCATCTTTCTTCCCTCTCCTTCTCTGTCATGATATCTTCCATCTTCCTCCACCCAAGTTCCCTTACCCAGTGCTCAGAATGGTTTAGCTGGCCATTGGGAGTGCCTCTAAACTCATGGTAACCATCAATATCTTCATAGCTAGAGGAATAACATGTAGAAATGTTCCTCTAGGTTCTCATAGAAATTCAAACTCAAGCAACCTCTGGACAAGAATACGTAGAGATGGCATATTCTAGAGTGTAGCTAGCTAGTACTCCTCTCCACCAATGATCTACAAGCATGGGTCCACGTCAGATCTACATCCTGCAACCTTTGGTAGTCTTCTTTGGTCCACACATGTGATCTATAATGCCAACTTGATCTAGATGTATAGGCTGAAATCCATTCATATAACTCTACTGGGAAGTAGCAGAAAAAAGTCTCATATAGATCATGGTAGAGGTTCTCTTCTACCCATCTACGTGTATTAAACTCAGGTCAGTGTTGAATCTGAGAAAATTCATCCTCATGCTCTTGAACCATGATTCAACATTTTCCAATGTTAACCGATCCATCATTACTCTTTACACAGATCATGATGCATGTTATATCCCACTACAACTTCAAAAAGAGGTCCGGCAATGGAACCAAGATGTAGTCATTTTTACTCCTATCACAAAAGGAAGAACCCCATGCACCACCTATCACCCAACAGAAGTTGAGTGCTCACCGAGGCATGCGTGGGTACCGAGTCTCTCTTTTATGTGAGTTTAGTGGGAAGCATTATCTATGATTAGTGTAAGAGTATTTAGGAAAGAAGTTGAGACATACAAGAACCATAGGGCTCAGAACGGCCTCCAGATCCTTGCAGTCACTTCAAACCGAGTGCTTTAATAGATTCTAGAACATATACTATAATGAAAGAAAGATACAACCATTCATTGTAGCATGAAAGGAAAGAGAACTCATATGAATGAAATATACATTAAACCCATTGATATTCATATCTATTTATAACAGGTAACCTCAATATATTCATTGGTTCATTATAGAGTGTCACAAAGAGCAGACCGTAGTCATGCGCATCACTGGACATATGTAAGCTAAGCTAACAGAAAAGAAAAATAACAACTCCATGCTTAGTACATCCTTTCTGAACCAGAATATCCACTCGTAGCAATTTTGTAGAGCTTCACTTACTCTCTAACCCACTATTCCCTATGTATATCTAGATGATATATCTCTCTCTCTGTGTGTGTATATATCTTTTCCATGGTAGGCACTTGTATTTATCACTTTCTTGGGCTGCCAACTCACCTTTCCATGCCCTCAGATCCATCGCCAAGTGTCGAATGTGGTCCTCCATGTGAGCATGTTCCTTCAGGCTGAGCTCTCCACTCCATCTCATGATGATCTTCTAGAAGATTCCATCGGGGCATGCTCTTTCTGGGCCAACTTGTTGCCAGGATGGCATCTTATCCATGTGCAACCGATCACACTTTTCACGTGTTCTACCTTGGGTGCTCAAATTGGCTAAGTCCCGAACCTCCTTTTCGCGTGTCATCGCACATGCTATTTTCTTCCTTAAGCCTTTGATAGAGTGGTGTTGCTATGAAGAACAAGGATTGATGACACCGATAAAATCAAGCCCCCATTGTGAGAAGGGTTGAAGGTCTTGAGCCGTATGTAAAGCTTGAATAGGAATGAGTATAAGGTTGGAATGTTGCTGACACTTTTCAAATTTCTTGATGTATTCACAACAGTCTTAATTAAGAGTAGGCCAAGTAATAACCCGGGCGATGGATGTGCTTTAGCAACAACTAAGACATTAAAGTTCCCACCACAAATGCCATCATGGAATTCTTAGATAGCATGAGAAGCCTCATGGGATTTAAGGCATCAAAGGAGGATACCCTGAAAGCCATGTTTATAGATAATGCCACCAAGAATGATGTAGCAGTTAGTGCAATGGATAAATGACCTTCTACAATTCTTAGAAAGGTTAGAGGGGATCTTAGATTGGGATAGGTAGTCGAAGATCTAGGAATACCAAATATTAGAAGAATTGGTATCAACATGGTTAACATGAGGAAGCTCATGAGCGAGATGATCTTGATGATGAACAACAATAGATAGTTTGGATTCTTCCATTTTCCAAGGGATGAGGGAGGAAAGGTAATCTATAATATTTGTAAAATGATTAGATGAACGAGGAAAAACCTAGATGGATAAGATTTGAAAGCTTCAAGAAGGAGAAGAATGATATCCCTATATTTCTGAAGGGTATCATTTTTACATTGATATTCACCTGTGACTTGTTTGATGATAAGCTTAGAGTCCCCATAGATGTCAAGAATTTGAACACCTAAAAAGGAAGCATTTTGAAGGCCTAAAATAAGGGATTCGTACTCGACATATTATTTACACACCGAAAGTTAAGATTATTTGTGAGGGGAATAAGGGTGCCCTAAGGAGGAATGATAAGAATTCCAATTGCCTCCCTCTTGTTAACATTTGGATCCATAAAAAATAGGATAATCTTAATGGTACCATAATCATCATGAAAGTGATTGGACGGATTCATCAAGGAATTTCTCATGAGGAATATGAGTTTCGGAAGAGGGCTTCGCAAGTTGATCTACAATATCTCGTTCCTTAATATATTTCTAAGAAAAGAACTTGAGGTCAAACTTGGTCATAAGCATGAGACAAAGAGTGATGTAATCACTATGGTATGGTTTGGAATGCATAGTTTTAAGGATGTGGAAGTGGGTAACAAAAAAATGTGATTAAGGAGATAGTGACAAAGCTTGGAAGTGGCGAAGAAGAGAGTGCAAAATTATTCTCAGCTTTGGTATAGTGGGTTTCATAATCAAGAAGAGTTTGAATGATATAATTTATATCCTCGTTATCTACCCTCCTCATCCCGGTGAGCCAACATGGTGCCAAGAGCATGATTGGTGGTAGAGATGTAAAGGTAGAAAGGCTCCCCCTCATGTGGAGGTGTGAGACCAAGTGGAGAAATAAGATATTTTTTGAGATAATCGAAGGCCTTCGGCAAGTGGTATCCTAATTAAACCTGGGCATCCTTATGAAGAAGGTGATGAAAGGGTCAGAAATGGTCATAGATTTTTGGAATGAAATGTCCAATTAACTTGAGACGACCTTGAAGGCTGTGAAGTTGAGTTACGTTAGAAGGAAGAGGAATTTCAAGAATGGGTTTTATTTTTGTAGGTTAACCTCATGCCCACGATAGAGATGATATATTCACGCCAAGAATATTTTCTTAGCTATAATATTTATCACCAATAAACTTCTCCACTACTTACTCAACCACAAAACTTTCATCACCACCCACCACCCATACATTACATATATGCTAAACCTTATCAAAACCAACGTGCTTCACATTGGCTCATGCTCCTCGCAAACCTAGACCTAGAATTCATTCATCAAAATCCTATTGAGGGAAAACCCATTGTAGATTAGCTTATAGACACACCTATTTCTAGAAATCAATCTTCCAAATTTGATTTTCTGATGAATCTATCTATACTTGTCTATGGATGACACCATTTATCGATGACCCTATTCTTTGATCGTTATAAATTTCATCGCGGGGTGGCAGGGATTATCCTCATTCCTCTTGATGGTGATCCTATGCCTTTATCCTTCAAACTTGACTTCTATTGTACCAAATAATGTGGATAAATACGAATAACTTATGTTAGGTCTCAAAACTTCCATTACTATAGATGTTAAGACCATTAATATGTTTGGTGATTCTCAACTAGTCGTCACCAAGTCAATGGTTTATACCAATTTCATAACGAAATACTTCAAAATAATAAGAATCATGTTGACATGCTTTTGAATATCCTTGATAATTACGACATTCAAACTATTCGTGATCTAATAACAAATTTTTGGATACCATGTATTTCCTTTCCTAACAAAACCTACCTCACATTAAGATTATAAAATCATTGTCACAATACAATGACTGCAATCACCCTCTTATCTATTTCATGACATAAAATTTATGGGATGATTCAAAACTAACCCACGTAAAATTTGATATAAGAAGTATGCTAACTACCTCTCCCTTTCAATACTACCTCGATATCTCACTTGCAATGGTAAGTGAGTATTTCTCCAAAAGGTATTTCATTATTTCATCATGGGGGTCTTCTTTACAAATGTGGCTTTCATGGTATCCTCCTATGGTGTCTCACTAGTTCTGAAATTCCTTACACTATTAAATAAATCCATGATGGGATTTGTGGTGGAAATTTCAGTGGTCACGTTGTTTCCAAATGTATTCTTTGACTCGATTATTACTCACTAACCTTTCACCAAGATTAATGTGACTATGTGAAATGTTGTGTGAAGTGATAGAAGTATGCTAACCTTCACCACACCCTAGGTCATGCCTTATAAGATGCTTTGGGGACTTTTGGCCTTTCTCCTAATGGGGTTTAGATCTCGTCAAATAGAGGAACCCTCATTTTTCTCAATGAAACCAATAGATCATCACAGAAACCAAATACTACACTAAATGGTGGAAACTCGTCCCTTTCATTTCTACCAAAGTTGATAAAATATGTTAATTCATTAACCATCACATCATTTTTCATTTTGGTGTTCCTCATCACCTCATCACTGAAAATGGTAAATAATTAAAAAACAAAACTCTACGCAAACTCTTTGATAACTTCGGTATTCAAATTAGTTTCTCTTCACCATATTATCATTAAATCAATGGTCAATATGAATCAAATAACAAAACCCATAGCAACATTGTCATGAAATTCATCGATGATACTAGTAAGGATTGGCATATTCTTATTCCTTTCGCCTTATGGGCTTATTGCACTGTATCCATACCTTAACCACCATCACACATTTTTCTTTGGTCTATGGTACAGAGGTAGTCCTACCTCTCAAATTAAAAATTCTATCTATTCATATCTCACTTAAAGATATGCTTAATGATGAATACTTTCACCAAGACCATTTAGCACAACTTGAGGTATTATATGAACGTCATTTAAATTTCATCGACAATCTTCAAATCTACCAAAAACTTATTAAATGTGCCTATGACAAACATGTCCATGAATGAACTTTTAAGGTTGGAGATCTTGTCCTCAAATAAAATCAACATGTAACTAAAGGTGAGAAAAGTAAACGAGACAAGTTTTCTCTTAATTGGATTGGACACTAAATTTTCACTCATACCTATGGATTAGGTGCTTATTGTTTATCTTCTCTTGAAGGTAAACCTGAACCTGATCCCCTTAATGCCTTGCATCTTCGACCATTCTATTGTTGAATAAAGTACTACATCACTTTATGTCACTTACATGCTCATCCCTTGAGTAAACCTCTCCTTCCATCTACCTATTTCAAGGACCAATGAATCAAACAAAATCATGTGATTATCCATCACCATTCAGCCTTATCTTCAATATGAGTATCATGGATCTACTCATGGCATGATTCTCATGGATAATTTTCATCCTTTTCAGGATGGAATCCCATGGTTGTTCATCACTTGAAACCCCTCTTGCATAGCTAACCTCTTTTTGCTATGGTTTTTCCTTCATAAAAGAGGCTTATACTCCTTTATATTCTTGTCCATGACTTCAAGTTGATATATATCGTGTGTGTGTGTGTGTGGGATAACCAAAAACTCTACTCCTTGAGTCAAAATTCTCGTAAATAGATGAATCCCTCAAAAGGAAATCTACCTCTCTTTCTTGCTACTATAAGTAGACTACTCCCTCGAAGGAAAACTATAAAAAGTTAGCTATATTGTACAAAGTCTATCCAAAAAGATGACTTTTTCTAAAAAAGAAAAATAAAAAATTATCCTAGAGCTTCTTGCATCGATCAACTTCACGAAGACCTCAAGGAGAACCTATTTATCCCAACATAGACTTCCCACATTGATCAGTCTATGAAATAAAAAGAAAAGAAAAATCAAGAAAAATAACAAACTTTTGGTCATGGAATTGCTTATTCTAGTTTTGGGTATCTTGTAGAAGGGGCATGTTGTCTCACAACAAGGTTACACTAAACACAATCCTCCACCTTACCTCTTTTTATTCTCTTCTACCTATTTAAGGAATGACACGTGTACTTCACACATAGTGATCACACCACTTCTTTCACCCCCTATATTATTCAATCATGCAATACCTTTAGGGATTAATTTCATAAGCCAGTGTTTGGTATGCTCATAATGGTTCTTTCCACTTATGGAGAATTTTTTACTCTTCTACCATTTTCCCCTTTGATTAGTTATTGATTATTTTACATAGGACATGACCTTCAACACTTAGTTTCAGGATTTCTTCTTCATTCACCTACATTTACATTCATCATCTACTTCAATCAACTCATCTTACACTTCTATATTATCTAAGAAACCTAGATATAACCATGCCTAATCAACCTAGAAAAAACCATGCCTAATCAACCCGCAGACATAACCATACCTAATCAACCTACATTAAACCATCCCTAATCTACCTAGAAATAACCATGCCTAATCAACATAGACACAACCAAACCTAATTTACCTTACCACATTTAACCATTCATAAACTTGCCAACCTACTCACCTACCTCATCTCATTATTCCCTGGTTTATGGGAGAACTACATCAGCCCAAGGCCCCTTTTGTAAGGGCTATGTAGGTAGCACTCTTAGGGCATGGGGTCCTTTGAGGTTAGCTCAACCACTCTCTTACCCCATTAAACAAAAAATTAGTTAGTTTCCATAAAAACAATAATTTGGAAGTTAACTTAAACCAAAAATATACATCACCTATGTACATCATCATTTACTTTCCATAAAACCAATAACTTGGAAATTAAATAAAAACAAAATTAAACTCAACCATACCTATCCTCTAGTTTCCATAATATCAATACATTGGAAATTTAAATAATTCACCATAACATCATTTCATTTCACAAATAACATCAACCAAATCATGCCTAAATCATCTAATTTCCATAAAAATAATAACTTGGAAATTTTCAACTCAACCATGCCTAAACCATCTATTTTTCATGACGCTAATACAATGACAATCCATACTGACTCGCCATGCCTACATCTAACTCCACCATGCCTACATTTGACTCAACCATGCCTAAACATCTAGTTTCCATAACATCACAACAATAGAAATTAACTCATTCAACCATATAAAACATCGACTCAACCATGCCTACATCTACTTTCCATAACATCAATATAATGGAAATGAAACTAACCATACATCATTATAAAGCCATGCCTACACATCTAGTTTCCATGAAAAAATACAATGGAAATAAACCAAGTACATATATAAATATCATCATCAATCTATACATCAAAGGTTTGTATATCAATACACTGAATATATAGATATAAATACAAGTATCTCAAAAAATCTCATATAAAATCTTGCATCTTCGGCACACAAAGCTAGTATATATGTCAAAAATAAAAATACAATGTCAGATATCATCCATGTCTATCATCCATCATGAAGCCTCGACTTCCCTACCGATCTCCTTCATACCCTCATCTGGTCCTAATCTCCACCCACACATCATCTCTCTAGTACCCTCACCTAGCCTCTGTTGATGTGAACTGGTAACCTCTCACTCACCCTGCCTATGTGTCTTATGATTCTCTAAGATACTCAAATTATCTCGTCCATGAGCTAGTCCGAAATTGGCTACCTATTGTGCTCTATGCTCAGCCGAAAGATGAAACATGTATACCAGCCCTCCAACAACCGGTCCCGATAATACCTTGCTCTCGATATTGCATCTCTGTAAGTGGCCATAGATATAACCTGGGGAAGAGCCATCACTCTCACCCTAACCTATGGACCCTTTCTAATAAAAGTGACCCTTGTACTTGGTCACTATACTATTTCTTATACTACTACCGCATGTATGGTTGGTTCTTGTGCAACTACCTACTCCTTTAATGAAGTCACATGTGCCTCGTGATGTGGCTAATTGCCCATGTAGGGTCACTATATGGTCTTGTAACCCCATCACATGTGTCTACAAAGCTACTACATGTCCCCCATCATTTTTTGGTGGCTATACGAGAGCCTACGGATATTCCTAAGCAAGCTATCCTTGTAATCCAGCTCACCTACCTCGAAGGGTGGCTACCCGTGCCTATATGTTTGTGTGAGTTATAATCGTAAGGCAAGAATCGACCATGCAGTTCATTCCTCTTCACTATCACTTTAGCTACATCTAGATGGCCTGGCCATGGAAATGTTACTCGTGAATCTGGAATCATCTCATACTCATTGGGACATCTCCCCCGTATCCACCACCGACCAACTGCAGTACCTCAGCTCCTCTACCATACCTCCATAATATGGGAAATCCACATACTTCCATACAATATCCATAACATATAACCCCTCTAACATCTATCTATAATAAGTCACATCATGTGATGCCTCCTCTATCTACGTGGATGAGCCCCTATGGGCACCCATCTCCTGTAACCAGCTCTAGCGATGCCCTGATGCCAATCCTATCTTGCAATTTAGTGTAGGTTCATAATAATTATGTGCTCATATGCCCAACAGTGTAGTAGATACGTGTAATAAATACCATACCACTGAATCCTTTTATAGGCTCAAGTTCCCAATATAACTATATTGAGTAGGCCAACACCCACGCGAAAAAAACCCACTCATCAATCATGTCCTGTAAAATCCCCATCAATGCTTGGGGAAATTTTCCACCCTCTCGAACGGGAGTGAATAACATCCTACCGCCACCATTATCAATACTACCAACCTCATCTCCTAAGGATGTGCAACGTATATGTCTCCATAGCCAATGATGACATTGTACTCACTCAGGTCACCCACCACCTCACCAAATAATGTGATCATAGGGTCAAACACCTCATTTGATATATTGGCTCCCCAAAATTGACAACAAAAAAATCTTGTACACATCCTCTAGCTTGATAGTCATCTCACTAGTGGGTAAATGGAAGGTATTGGTCACTGAGTCCCATCTATCGATGAGAGCGACCATAAAACTATGATCTTGTATGATGCATCGGTATGGCCTCACACCAACAAGACCAATATCGCTCATATGGTCCCACTTGTCCTCAAAGACAATACCTCGTATCCATACCAAGAATAAGTGGCACCCTATCCCGCATAGTCAACTGGTGACATGCCTACATCATTACCAATTAAAATTTTCAAGCACTTACCTCTTCTTAATCATCTATTCACACCTACCTAGTCCCATCCCACACACAATTTTCCTACCCTTTCTATTTTCTACCTAATTCAGTCACCTACCCAATATTGTATCTTACCTAAACACTCACACCTATTCTAATTCATTACTATTGGTGAGAAAATTTGTCGGGGACAAATTGGTGGTTATCTTGCCAATGCTCTGGGAGTCTAAGTCCCTCTACTTAACCGGTGTAACTGTCATATGTGCATGCATGAGTGAAATGTGAGTTTTATCCTAGTGGCCTTTTGGTTGGGGATCCAATAGGGGCACTCCACTGACCCTGCAACAGATTGCTTGCATATACCTGTAAGAGATGACTTTGATAGGAAGGCATGAAAGTAAATGAGAAAATTAGAAAAGAGAAAAACTAATGTAAGTAGATATTAGAGACTTGCATACACCAGCCAGAAGTTTCATTACATGCACTTGAATATAGAAGAAAACAAATCTGTGTAATAGCTACAAGACCAAATGAAGCTTAATGGGCACAAAGTACCAACAAACTCCTCAATCAAAGAGGCTAAAATTCCTTCTTCCTTTATTGAAGCTCAAGCATAATTTATACATAGTGTGAGAAATAGAAGACATTTTTAATAGGAGAAATGGAAGAAACTTGCTATCTCTTTCTATCTTCATAAGGATAACTCTCTCATGAATTCACAAAAACAGCTCCAAAATCTAAGAAGCAAAATTTAGAAGACTTTTTAGAAGACTCTCAAATGAGGAGCTTCTTACAATTTATTGAAGAGGAGGAAATTTTTCATCTTCCCAATGACTTTTCGAATACCTTAATGTGAAATAAGAATGTTCACATTCCACTTTAAATATTTAAGTCCCTTTTATAATAGCAAGGTGACTTAAATTTACATTATATTTTTAAAGTCACTTAAGTCATATCAAAAAGTCCAACTCTCAACACAAAAATATAACATTTAGGAGAGAGAGTGTTACATGAGAAGGGAAAAGAGAGAGAAAGAAGAGGAATTATGTGAAGGATGGGTTGTTGCGGTGGACTTAGCCCCATTCTCTCGATCTGCTCTCCACTTTGTGGTCTTGAGAAGGCTTATGTCTTTCCAAAATCTTGGTTGAAACAAGCCACTACTGGTTCTACTTTTTGGAATGAGGGATACGAATGTAGCTCAAGGTTTCAGTCCATCCATTGGTAACACTATTGATGTCTTTACACTTTCCAAACCATGATGAATACTTCTCTGTGATAAGTGCAATAGAGGCTCCGATTTCTTAGAAGAAGTCAAGAGTATCCTTAGTGAAGGACAATAGGTTTCCCACCCCTTTCTTGATGTATTCTTCCAAAGGGCTAATCAACTCATCAACAGTTGAGTGTTTTCTCATTATGGGTACTCCAAGTTTTTGAACTTTCTGATTTATGTTATCGTGTAGCTTGTATGTTTTTTCTTCTCTCTCCTCTAGCTCTATGAAGGCTTGATTGATTGCTTCAAATCTAATTATCAAGGCCCTAGCCCATACCCATGTAAAGTATTCTATAGGAGTTTCAAAAACCTTCTTATCGATCAATTCTTGATGATAGGTGTTTCTCATCTCACTCACTACTTGTCCCAGAGGTTCCCAATAATCTCTTTCTTCCCCCACATCCTTTTTGAGTGTTCATGTTCCATTAGCGGTTACACACATGTAAGCAAAGAGCTTGACTTCCTCTTGAAGTGTTGACTTCCCTTTTAAGGAGATTTAGTCAATCCATTCATTATTTTCTTGCCCCTACATCGTGAACTCATGCATTCTCCGATAGATTACGGATCAAAGCTACTTATGGGTACCACTTTCTCAATAGGAAGTGTTATAGTGCTTGGTTCCACTAGGTGTTGTACATAAGATGAAAGAGTTCACACTTTTTGCTCTAGCACCTCAATTTTCTCTTTATATTCTTTATTCCTTGCCACCATGTGAGAAGAGGATTATTGGTATATGTGAAAATCACCTTCATGAGTAGCTAGCCCCAACTAGATCGTGGTCATCTCATATTCAGTGGTGTCATCTCATCCTTTGGCTTGATTAATTTTAGCCAAGCCATTTCAATGTCTGATTACCTATCTCCCCACTATAGAATTTTGATGTTGTCTACGCAATCTTTCTTGACATTTTTATTTAGCCATTGAGACAATTGTTCATAGATCGGAGGTCTGCTACTTGTATCATAAGACGAGTGTCAAGGATGATCATTTACCACATCTATGGAAACATATCTTCTTATTCAAGCTCAATGATGGATGCATCAACCATTATTTTTTCTGATGGAGGAGGAAAGTCTTGAATGAGAGGAGAATTAGAATTAACAACATATAAGACCTCTTATAGTGGATTGAATATTGAATCATGAGTCATATTCTCCTCATTCACTTATGCATCTGTTGCTGATTTTTCTATCTGCATCACTAGGATCACATCTTCCTCTTGTGGAAATGCACTAAATATTTTTCTCCCCTGAATATTTTATACGTATTCAATATCGAGGCATTCATTTTTGAATTCACTCCAGAGTGTTTAGAACTAGAAGTTACCTCTACTACTTTGGAAGATGAATGATGTGAAGCTTGCTTCTGGCTTGGAGAAATTCCTCATGACCGAATGATCATAGTCCTCTTCTTCTAAAACCAATTCCTCATTCTCCTCACCACCTTTTGAGTCTGCTCCAGTATATCTCCTGGTTCATGAACATCCTAGTTGATTTGGGGCATTGGGAACATCTTGACTATTGTGTACTCGGGATCAAGAATATCTTTCCCATCATCATGTAAGATATCTTAATAACAAGAGAACTTGAATTTCTTCATCTCACTAATTGTCATCCTCATGTGATATTTTTTATGTAATTTGAACTCATCAATATAGTTGGCCTAGTAGTCCTTGATTTTTGGCTCATGTTGCAATTCGGGACATAGAATGAGTCAAGATCATCTTGAATGTCAAAGTTGGGCACGATGATGTAGGAATACAAAGTAAAGTGTGTGAAAGTGGCCTCCAAGTGAGATGCATCATTTGATATTTTGCATGTGAACTCCCTAGAGATATAGGGAATGAAATCAATTTATTTCTCCTACTTCTGAGCTTGTTATTTACTTGGGTGATCTGCCTGCAGAGTTCAAACAATACAATCTGGTCACTGAGGCACTTAGGTAGTTTCAATGGAGCTTGGTCGAAGCCAGTGACTCGTATGTATGATAATGTTGAGAGTTATATGAAGTACAAGCCATATTCCTTAATCAAGGATGCCAATTTTGGTCACATCCTAACTTTGAGGTCCTCTTCCAAGCTTCAGACCACATGTATAGTGAACGCATCATTCACATGGGTGAAATTCCTATTTCTCTCCTCCAATATCAATTGTGGAATTTTCTTGAATGTAGGTACCTTGGAAGCAATGTTCTGTTTGAGAGCCAATCCCTTGAATATTGCAAGCTTGAGGAGATAAACTACATAATAAGTCATGTGGAACTTCTTTGTTGCAGATACTTGGAGTAGTTAGAGATGGAGATTGTCACTGATGATATGTCCCCAGTCAATTCTCTACTTTCCTTCTATCAATTTCAGGATGGAAAGACCCATTCAGCCCTAGAAGTATCTCATGCTTGCTTCACCCATTACTCTATTGAGGAGAGTGATGACATAAGAACACCCTTCTTGGAATTCACACCTTGTAGATTCTTGGGAATCCGGAAGGCTTTCTTTCTGTTTTCAGCCATGAGCCGAGTCTTTGCTCCTTGGATATATGAATCCATTGTCTCCCAATCATGCATAACCCTATCCTTGGGAATGATAACCATGTTGGGAGATGTCACTATTTGGAGAGAGATTAAAATGGTCCTAGGGATGATGACCACCATAGTTGCACTGTTTTTAGCTTAGATGGTTCACGTCTCGGGCTCATAGTGGAAAGAGCACGCTAGGACTAGCTCAAGACTTTGCATAGACATTAGATGCCCTATAACGGTAAACAAGCCACTTGTGAATATCTGGTCTTCAATCCTCCTTTGATCCTTAGAGGCCATGTGAGTCTTAAGGTCATTTAGGTCTATGTATAAGATGTCATTATCTTCCACATCATACTCACATGAAAAGGGTTGTGCCGGCTTTGGACCCATCCATTTTGTCTTCATATCTCCCTTCGAAAAAGAAACTTACTATTTTTAGTAAGTGTGAAAAAGCAAGTCCCTAATCTTCATCTGGATGTTGTGGTTTAGTTTTCCACTTTCTCCCCGAGTTCTTCATTCCTTCTGGATCAAATTTCTATTTTTAGTAGGTGCTCGAGGGCCCACTTACTATTTTTAGTAAGTGTCAAAATCTATGTTCGGTTAATTCTTAGCAGTAGTGCACCTCCAATGTCTTTGTCTCCTTCATAGGTTCTTTTGTTGCTGACTTTCACAAAATAGAAGTTCCTATGTAAGAGACCTGCTATTTTTAGAAAGTTGGCTTTTGGGAGTTAGATTGATGTGGAATGAAGTTTTTGATGGTTTTTTCCCAATATCATCCCTCTGAAATTTTGGATCCGCCCACTTAATAGTCCAAGAGATTTTAAAGTTTTAATTTTCGGACCTTGCAGTGATTCTGGGTACGGCAGCCATTAATGGACCTTGAAATTGCAGGTCTGTAAATATCCTTTGTTTGTGAAGAAAATTATATTTTTATGTGGGTTTTTTCTTCTCGTGCTTCATGTGTGATCTTACTTCAATCCGGACACTAGTTTGACGGGAAATCCCACTTCTTTCCTCGTTGAGCCGGAAAGGAGATTTCTTTGGTGTCGATGTTCTATTACATGAGGGGGGAGTTTGAAGGTGTATTTTTATGGCCTTGGATAGAGGAATGAACCCAAAAAAATGGTTTGTTGTTTCATGCACCGGCTTGCAATATTTCTTTATATCTTCATTTTTAGGTTATAGAGATTTCCATCGTCTTCTTCCT
Organism: Taxus wallichiana var. yunnanensis; assembly: GCA_018340775.1. Lineage (NCBI taxonomy): Eukaryota > Viridiplantae > Streptophyta > Pinopsida > Cupressales > Taxaceae > Taxus > Taxus wallichiana. Next base: position 299,523,806 of record CM031243.1, on the reverse strand, counting down.
CTTGTTCTTCGTTTCTCCTCCTTGTTTTGATAAAAAATCCTTCTGAAACCTTCACGTTGGTATGGGGAATTTGTTTCAGTGTTTGGGTCAAGCTGGTATAAGAATTTGTAATGTTGTAGTGATGGTAGAATGTTGCAGAGGAAGAATGGAGGAATGGAATGCACCTATAACTGTTAGAAGTTAGAAGTGAAAAAAAGCAGCACTTGGAAATTTTTAAAAAGATATGCACAATAAGAGTTTGCATAATTTTTTAATTCTTTATGTCCCTAACCTCATGGACATGAGGGACATAAATTTCCACAATGAGCAAGACAACGACATGTGGCACTAGATCCAACGAGTAGGGAATGAAGGAGGAATAAGCCGATTTGAAGTACTAGGAGAGTGAAAGGAGGTCACATGGGTGTCCAAATGACTCGCCATGGGGACTGGGAACATTTTTCAAGGTCTTATGTCCCCCACCTCAGGTTTATAAGGGACATCAAATTCCACGGTGGTCAAGGAGCCGACACCTAGCGCTCGATGCGACGGTAGGGGATGAATGCTTCAAAAAAGCACTGGGGTTGAGCTGTCAAGTACGGAGGTCACATGAGGGTAAAAGAGGTCATATGAGGGATGAGATGGCTTCAAGGGGGCTGGCCACACTTTTCCAACCTTGGTGTCCACGACCTTGGGGACGTGAGGGACACAAAATCCCACGAGGCTCATGGTGCCGACATGTGTCCTCCCAAAAATTTAGCTAAGTCTTGAAGTTATAATAGTGATAACTTGAGCTCTGATGGACATTTTTGGAAAAAAATTATATTATCATAATTGTAAATGGCCTTATGAATCCAATGGTGGGTGTATCATGTCTTTATTATTCCATTTTGTCCCTGAAAAACCAGATTTATGATTTTGTACTCCATTTATACCGAGAAAAGCGCCTACTGAGACTTAATGCACCAAAGTTTTGTGAAAAATATTATTTAACCATAATTTAGGCCTTGGAATCCTCTTTCTGGAGATTTTTTTTTCTCCTAACTCCATCTGGATCTCCCATAATCTTCCTCTGAAGCCTAGCAACTATTTTAGGCATGTGTACTGTATGTACCCAAAATTGTAGGGTACTGCACCGCCGGAACAAAGTAACACGTACCCCAATGATGATATAGGTCTCCTCGCAAGGTGTTCGGGATCCAAAAATCTCTCCAAGTATGCGTTACATCCCACATGCCCTACTTAGCCCCCGCATGCTTTGTTTTTCTCTTTCCCCCTCTTTTCTTGGCCTTTTGCTCTTGATTATGAAATTGCTTTGCCTTACTGGCGGCGATCTCGGATCGCCGCCCTAAGTAGGGCGGAAGTCCTGTAACCACCTCCCGCTCGGGGTGGTGGTCCTTATGCATTTTCTAGAATGCTCTTTTAACACGACTCACGTAAATTTCAACGTTCACCAGCTTTTTTCACCGCCATGAGCTTGCATTAATGATTCTGGTTCCCTGGAATAGTGTTTTGCCATTGTTTATAGTTTAAGAGTTCAATTTGGTTTTTACCTTGGGTAAATGCAAATGCTATAAATAGATGGCTTGTGCTCAAGCAAATGGCCCCTCAAATTTGCCTCTGAATTTCTCATTGCAATAGATTAGTCTTTCATTTTATTTAGAATTCTTAGTTTCTTTCATTGCATGCCTAGTTAGTGTTGTTTTGCTATTAGGAAGCCACATATCCATCTTGTGCAAATGCTATTGATATTTCATCCAATCCATTGGAGTAAAATAGTTTTTTTCAATAGGAAGCCATTAAATTTGTAGGTTTTGTTCTTCAAACAAGATAGTTTCAGGTTTTGGACATTTTATGTTGCATGACTCGCAATAAATCCCGCTAGGAATTGCATAAGCCAAGCTCTGTACTCTTGCGATATCTCTCTCCTACTCACATTGTATTCAGTCTATATCCTAAGCTACCTTTGTCTCAATATCTAATTTTGTTGATGCTAGCATTACATGCTTTTCTGGATCCAAGTGAACACGAAGCAACGAGGAGATCACACTAAGGGGACATAGCCACACACACCATCGGATTCGCCGCATGCTTGCAGAATCCGGGTTCTAGATTTCAAATTTCTAATTAGAAACATATCCAATCACTTTATTTCAGTCAATTTTACTTTCGATATTGCCAGGGAAGCTGTGGGGATTGATAGTTTCTGAGAAACTATGATTCATTTCTCACTTCTGAGGTAGGATCGAGAGTCTTGCAAATAGACTAGATCAATTGTTTCATTATTTAGAATAGGTTCACAGTTGCACAGACAAATAGCTATACTCGGTTATCTTGTTTGTTTTAATTTGTTATTTTAAACTGTCAATTCTAGATATATTAGATAGTTGTTCTTTAAATTCTGTTTAGTAGATAGATATATCAGATTTAGGAATATACATAGACATATCTTTCACAATTAGTTTATTCTGTCATTAGTTAGATTTATATAACTTTCTTTTGTATGAAAATCACGGGACCTAGAGAGCCCAGAGAATACGTATTCGAGCCAATCGTGCCCCAACCCAATCTCATCATAGCCATAACTGATATAGATCAAAATCTTAGGATCCAAGTCTTCCGAACAATGGTAAACTTACAACAAATTGGTTCCCAATTAAGCGGGTTAAACATAGAAGATAAGCGCACACATTTTGGTCAAATCAACCAAACTACAGATTACCCTAGGTATATATCCACATGAGTGTAGAAAGGATTAAAAGAGAGAAAACATTCAATTATGAGCCACAAATCCCTCAGCCCAATGAGCCCATAAGTGAATCAGACATAGATCTTTGGCCTACGTATACTAGTATTCAGATCTACTCCACTTCCACCTATCATCATCGAACAATTATCCTTATTAGACATAGTAGCTAACAAAGCTAAGGAGTTCTAGACTAGGCTAGAGAATCACCCATAGAGTCAATTATATTTATCATTCGTCCTATGACCTTATCGGGAGATATACACGAAACTATCCTAGGACATTTTCCATGTATTCCATAACCCGTAAACCGAATCACGCGAGCTCAATATTGATTGGAGCCTTCGAGTAGTCATCCTTGCTGATCAATCTATCACACCAGTTCAGGTTAGAAGGGCCTTCTTTGCCTTAGATTCACAATTTCCACTAGTGCGTGTCGAAGACATCAGATTACCTAACTAGTTTTTCTACATCCCACGCATATTCAATCCCCACCGGCTATCTCGGCACAACCTCGGGAGGTCGGGTGTGAGGAAGAGTTACTTGTAGATTCCCATGCTCACTTGTCACTTTTCCATCGTACAAAATTGGTGAACCCGACGTGAACTTTCTACTTTCTAGTCTGGAGTCATATTTCTACTAGTTCTTTCAAATTAAAACAAACTCTTTCATCTTTACTACCTCATTAGCTTTCACCATCACCTTCGCTCCTTCCCATTATTCTGTGGGTATTCATATACCCCCCGAATATGTCAGGGATTCGATGCATATGGTAGGCCTCTCTTAGGTCTTGAGGCATACTATGCTCAACTGAATAGACAGTCATCACCTCGCTCTTGGTATGGGGTGACAACTATTCAGATAACCAATTATCAACACAAACTCCATCTCCAAGGATCAGATATAACTCATCTTTCCAAATAGAGGAGTTGGATCAGCTCGCTCAACAAATAGAGCCTTCAGGCTCGAACAACATGACGCTCACAGGAGAGTCTAGCTCATCTCCTCAGGTACTACTTAGACCACAAATTAGTAGACAATCTGACCCATACCTAGGTTTAGATGATGAACATTCGGTACGTTATGTTAGGAATGAACAACGTTCTCGAAGTATGTACCCACCTGTAGGAGGTTTACAAACACAACCCGAGGTCTCTTTTCAAGAAAATACCTCCATGCCACTACATATAGGAAATGCCCTCGGGGAAACTTGGCAGGGCAGTGATCAATTCATAGCAGGATATCACATGCCTATACAACACCATGATATACAATAGACGCCGCTAAGGAAAAACACCGTGACTTTACCAAATGAAGTCATTTCAACGTTAGTTGGAAAATTGAGAGAGTTAGAACTTGCCCAGGAAAATCACCATTCTCAACTCATGTAGGTAGGAAATTCCAAACCTAGCAAAATAGACCTCCTTAAAGGAATATGTACGTTAGGCATGACTCCTCAGTATTCACAACAAACGCCGATTAGAACCACCGTTTCTAACACCGTTCCAATACCTCCCGGTCTGGTACAAAATAATCCATTCTTGGACAATCCCCCTTCATACTTAAACATGTACTCCAAATCACCACAAGGGGATATGTTCTCCTCTCTCGGTATTTTTCTCAACCACAGGGGTTCCCTTATGCTCCTACCAATGCATATGTAATGCCATATCAACAACCCATTCCACCACCACTCCCTCAGCAGGCACCATCAATGGTCGAAACCTATGCGATAGGGACATATTCAGAATACTTGAAAGAACCCTTAGATTTCACCATACAAAGCATCATGCTTCCAAGACCTCTTCTCGATTTGCTGAAATACAAAGGTGAGGGAGATCGAACACACATATCAAAGATTACGCTACAGCCATCTAAGAACTACTCTCATGGGATGGGGTTGTTGCTAAAATATTCCCCAAAACTTTGGAGGGCATCGCTCTCGATTGGTATTATAGAATACCTGAGGCTTCCATCCATTCATTCAAGCAACTCGTGTCAGAGTTCATCAAGGCCTTTGACATGAACAAACTATTAAGGACAGGAATCAGGGAATTCTTACACATTAAGCAAGAACACAATGAATATGTCACCCATTTCATCCAGAGGTGGCACACAGTTCTCTATTCTTTGGAAAGTGCTCGAACATGGATCAGATGGAACTATGTGATCTATTCCTTCATTCTCTCAGCAGAGAGGTAAAGGAAGAAGTCCAAAAGTTCCCACTAAGAACTTACGATGAAGTACTTGAGAGTGCTCTCCAAATAGATCAAGCGGTAATTGATAGTGGTCACAAGACATATGGAGCAAACGGGAGGTTAATCACCTCCAACCAAAACACTACAACTTATCCTACTATCACGAATGTCAATCAAGGACCTAAAATCCTTAACAAAAATCACAGAGTGACAACGGATGGAGTAACCGATCAGGCTAGAAAGGTAAATGTTGTGAATACTCCACCACAAATAAACAATCAACGAAACAATAACTTTACTCCAACAATCAATACAGTGGATTTTAATCATCCACAACAACAAAAACAACAACGGCGAAGCCCTACACGGGATCCAAATCAAAGTTCAACTAGGTATCAAAACTAGAATTCAAACCAAAAACAACAAACACAAAACTTTAATAGGAAACGGTTTGATCAAAGTTTTAGGCCACAATATACATCGAGCCAACAAACTAGGAATTACAATCCTAACTCCTATTGTGGTTTCCACAAAATCTAAGGCCATGACACTAGAACATGTCGTGACTACAATAAATTCATGCAACATTTTCCAGAAGAACAAAGACAACCTTTCATAGATATGTTCTTGGCAGATCCTGCCTCACCAGTGCCAAATAATTTTACAGGGGTAGTTTCCCCTCAAAATGCACCCCTCAAGATCTTCAATGATCCACTCCCAAATCACAACAATAACAAGTTAAATCCAAGTGGGACAAACAAGGGTGTAATTGTAGGAAACAATGATCATGAAGCTTCAACTTCGCTAAATCCATTAGTTGTGCCACAATTAGGAAGTCAGCCTCGACCAAAGATAGTCGGTTTAGTGGAATTAGATGTCGAACTACCCATAGAAGCTGTAACAAGGACACGAGAGTATTCCTCTTAGCTAAGTCCAAGCTACCCGCTAGAAACAGACAATATCCAACAAGTATTAACAAAACCCGTAGGTGCTTATGATTTAATTAATGATCTAACAAAAACCTTCTCGCACATCTCCTTTTTGGATTTATTAAAGAACTCCCCTGCTCATAGGGCTGCTCTTTTAGAAGCATTGGGTTTAGGTCATCTAATTAGCATCACTCCACCTCCTGAAACATAGGTAAATCATATAGACTTTGATATCCATCCTCCGGGAAGCCGGATAGGGACACCGAATTCATATTTGAAATAAACAAAATGCCAACAGACGTTGAGATTACACACCGAGGTGATCTAGCCTTACACTTACAAGTGTGGGTCTATAACAATTATGTGAAATGCGATGGTTGACGATGGGGCAGCAGTTAACATAGTCCCTTTTTCTTTCCTTCAAAAGCTAGGGTACGGAGAAACGAATTGTTCCACAACCCGAAATACACTAAGAGGCTATGACAGCCTTAAAGCCACTTCAATTGGAACTATAATACTACCGGTCACCTTAGGACCCAAAACAATCCTGACTGAGTTTTATATTATAGATCGGGAAACTAACTATAATATGATCCTCGGTTGACCATGGATACACCGTATGAAGGCAATCCCTTCTATGCTATTTCAAGAAGTAAGGTTCTTGCATTTAGGAAAGGTGTTAATAGCCAAAGGTGATCCAAAACCATTCGATGTACACCTGGCTGACCTAAAGAAAAGACTAGGCATGCACTCAGAGTTTGAACTCCTAACGAACCAACTTAATAAACCTACCAATGCAAAACCAAAAGAAAAGTTGGTACCTATGAAAAATTTCAAAACTATGAGCCTAGCTAAGGAAACCCCAGACCCCAAAGATGAGGCTAACACTTTGTCAGAAAACAAGATATCATTAGGAACTACTGCAAAAATTGTTGAATTACTAGAACAAGATCTACCAATGTTCCTACCATTTGATTCTGTAGGCATGGGGTGCACCCTAGGTGTTGGCTCTCTTCCAGTAGTGGATCTCTGCATGATAGAAGTAGAGAACATTAACACAACAAGTGTCCCAGCACCCATGTTCCCAGCTAAGTATTGGACTCTCCATTTCGATGGAGCTAGATGTCGTTACGGAGCTAGGGTAGGTGTAATCCTTACTTCTCCTGAGGGAAAATTCCTACCATTTTCCTTTAAGCTAAAATTTGAATGCACTAACAATGGCGCCGAGTATGAAGCCCTTCTCCTTGGCCTCATCCTAGCTAAGAGAATCGGTGTTGATAACATCAGAGTGTTAGGAGACTCACAATTGGTAGCAAACCAAGTCTCTGAAGTATATGAAACCAGAGCTGAGCACTTACAGCTCTACAAAATGGCTATATTAAATTTAAGAAAGGAATTTGACTTCATATCAATTGAAGCAATCCTACGTGAACAAAATCTTCTCACCGATTCAATAGCAACCTCAGCGTCACGCTTTACTCCAAACAGTAAGTTAGAGGATACCCATTTCATGGTATCCCTTCGTGATGAACCATTGATAAAAACAATGTCAAATCCTCTTTTAAATGGAAATGAAAACAAATATGCTATCCTAGACCACACCGATAGTGATACAACCACTCTTGATTACTTAAACACCTATGCGGCATTACATCTTGCCCATCACGCAAAGTAGATTTATCTTTGATCCCGCATTCATCTTCCTATTACGGGAATCCCATGACAGAGCTTCCCCTACAAAAGGAACTCAACATATACACAGTCGAGAATGGAGACGAGATGGAGCTACCCCCAGCCCCACCTGAGTTTGAAGAAGGTAACGCTTCTCTAATCAAAGAAACAATTGATATTAACATCGGAATGGAAGATGAACCAAGGATACTAAAGTTAGGATCCTCGTTAACTCCATTAGAAGTAGAAATACACACTCAGATCCTCAAGGAACATCAGAAGGTGTTTGCATTTAATTATAAGGAAATGACAGGAGTTGCACCCCACATTGCGGTACACAACCTTGTCACTAAATCAGATGTAAAACCAATTAAACAAAAATCGAGACCAATGAAACCCAAGGTAGCTCTCATGGTAAAAGAGGAGGTAATAAAGCTCCTCCAAGTAGGATTCATCAAAACAGTTGATTACTCTCAATGGGTATCTAATATCATTCTCGGTTCTCAAAAATAATGGAAAGATACGCATCTGCATAGACTTCGAGACATTAACAAGGCATGTCCTAAAGACGACTTCCCATTACCATCTATAGATGTCATCATTGACGCAACAGCTGGATTTGAGCTTTTATCTCTCATGGATGGATTCTCGGGATATAATCAAATCAGAATATCCAAACAAGACCAAGCTAAAACCACATTTATAACTCCTTGGGGAACCTATTGCTATGTTGTTATGCCATTCGGTCTCAAGAATGCTGGTGCTACATACCAGCGGGATATGACGTATATATTTCATGATCTTATTCATAAAATTGTGGAATCCTACGTAGATGACTTGTTGGCCAAGGCCAAGAAGCGTCATGACCATCTGAAGTGCTTCACTTCATTCTTTCACATATGATAGAATACGAGTCATGCTAAATCCGAGAAAAATGTGTCTTTGGTGTGACAGGAGGGAAGCTCCTAGGTTACATTATATCATCACACGGGATCGATGTTGACCCAACCAAAATTAAAGCTATTCTTGAAATGGTCCCACCTTCGGATGAATCAGGAATCAGGTCATTTCTCGAAAGCTTGGTGCAATCCGGAGATTCATCCTGATTTAAGTTTCGCCATCCATCCAATCAACAATCTACTCAAGAAAGATTATAACATTGATTGGACCGAAGACTGCAATGAAGCTTTTAACGCAGTTAAGCATTTCTTATTATCACCACCTATGTTAATGCCACCTAAGCCAGATCACTGTTAATTTTATATTCGCGAGCCACCAATGTCTCGCTAGCCTATATGCTGGCTCAAGAAGATGATGACAATAGGGAACGTGCGATCTATTTCATTAGCCGGACATTGCTTGATTATGAAACACGCTACACACAAGCGCAGAATGAGAATGCCTCACCATAGTCTTTGTAACAAAACACTTAAGACATTACATGTTAAATCAAGAAACAAAGGTCATTGTAAAAACAGACCATTTACAAACTTTCCTCACGCAAGGGTCCTTGTCTAAAAAGGCTGGGTGCTTTATAACCTTAATGGGTGAATTTGAATTAACATTTGTAAATCAGAAGTCGGTTAAAGGACAAATCATCGTGGATTGGTTAGCTGATAATCCATTAGACAGAGGTGATCTAGTAGATCTGGACTTTCCAGATGAGTGCGTATACTACATCGAAACCCGACCTTCTATCTCTGAGTGTCCTTGGTATACCAATATTATTAATTATATCATGGACCATACATATCCAGAAGGTGCTACGCCGCAATGAAGAAGGTGGTTACGCATTATCATAGCCAAATACATCATTATAGAGCAAGTTCTCTATCGAAAAGCATTCAATGGAATGCTTCTAAGATGTGTCGACATAGAAGAATCCAAGAAGATTCTCCACGAATCTCACAGTGGGATGTGTGGAGGCCACTTCGGTGGCCATGCCACCGCTCAAAAATACATCGAATGGGCTATTTCTGGCCTACTCTAGAACATGACGTAGTAGAGTTTGTACGAAGGTGTCATAAATGCCAAAAATTCTCTCATGAGATTCACATGCCGGCACAAGCTCTACAACCAATCACTACTCCATGGCCCTTTTCTACGTGGGGCCTAGATTTAATAGGGAAATTCTCTCCCTCATCTACAGACAGCCATAATTTTATAATCATAGCCACCGAATATTTTACCAAGTGGGTAGAGGCTATGCCTCTTACTACTGTACGAGTCATGTAATCACCAAGTTCATTTTGAACCAAATCATTTGTAGGTATGGTGTCCCGCAAGTCATTATCTCAGATAATGGGACTTCTTTTAAGAATGACGAAGTTTGTGAATTATGCAATAAATTTAAAATAAGCCATCATATAGCCTCCTTGTATTACCCTCAAGCCAATGGATAGGCTGAGGTGACAAACAAAACATTAAAATCCATTCTCCTTAAAACGGTGAAAGAAAACAAACGAGATTGGCATTTGAAGTTATATCCGGCCTTATGGGCCCACCGAACCTCAATAAGGACACCAACAGGAGCGAATCCTTTCTTGCTAGTATTTGGGGTAGAAGTAGTTCTCCCACTTGAGGTTGAAATACCCAGTCTCCGCATTTCATTACAAGGGATTCTAGATGAAGATGTTGTTGATGGCGAATCGTAGCACCCCTGTGACTCTGCAACTCGATGGGTTGAGACTCTCAGTACGATTGCATAACATGGAGCTTTTCCCAAGTGTGGGACCTTGCAAAATCGGAAAAGCTCTCCGGATGAAGGCCGGTTCCTATTCCTCTGTTCAGATGCACACGTAGAAAATGTAGAGGGTTTACTAAAAACCTAATCTAACTTGCCAAGGAGACAGGGTAAGAAAATGCATAAAATAAAACCTAAACTACGGAGGTGATGCACCGAGGAATGAAGAACAACTGTCCTGCCAATAAACACAAGCCATTAAAATGCAATGCAAGATCATGCACAGATAACCAGATTCACAGTGAAAGATCAGGAGGATGCAAATGAACACAGAGAGGGTTGAGAATCATCCACAGTCATGCATTAATTTGCTCCAAAGATACAACACACTGCAAAGTGCCAGGAGGCAAGGTTACATTACAGTTTTAAATGGGAGGTTTTGAAACTCCACAAATCCACCTGCCAAAGAGAAGAAGGGAGGGGCAAGAACAATAATGTCTAACCTTTAGAAAAAGCCCCTCCTTACAATTTATAGGAAGAATGAGAGATAAAAGAGAGAGGAATTCCAAAACTACCCCAACCACCTCTAGATTGCACTTAACTATCTCATTATGGTGGTAGGTGAGAACCCATTGACCCCAAAAGTGGTGAACTGTATTTCACATTTTTAAGATTTTTTTCTCACCCAATTAAATATATCTAGTTTTAGTTGGACAGAGGACCTCGTAAGATTTCTGAAAAGTCCAACCTTGCATGAATCCAAGCTCCCAGTCAAAAGTTATGGCCATCTGAATATCTGCGCTAGGGTCTGCTTCCTGTCAGCGCTCAAAATGTTACGCCTCCGAAGGTGTGCCAAGGGTACATTCATGTGTGTGTTGTCATCCTCTTCCATGTGCCAAGGGTGCACCATTTCCTCTGTTGACACTCGTGTCATGTGCCCATTCTGTGCGCCTTGGGCACACCATTTCCTCTGTCGACACTCCGTGTCATGCACCCATTCTGTGTGCCTTGGGCACACCATTTCCTCTGTCGACACTCCGTGTTGTGCGCCCATTCTGTGCACCTTGGGTACACCATTTCCTCTGTCAACATTCTGTGTCGTGTTCCCATTCTGTGCACCTTGGGATGTGAGCTTGTTTGATTTCTCCATTCTCCTGATTGTCTATATCTACCAGGGGGGAAATATATATAGAACAATTTGGTGACTCAATGGGATCACCTACTGCTAGGTAGAAGATCGGTGGCCTTTTAGCAATCCATTGGGCATGGGGTCATAAGCAATAACTTGAAACCAACCTGATATTTGATCCCGATCCTGATATTGCAACTCCTTTATCGAGAGCACGGTGAACTGTAGAAAACCAACCTAGGAGCAACAAAACTTGTGCCGGAGCACTTAGGGAAACAAAAACCTAACTACAACAAGACAATGTGCATACGCACTTAGAGGAATTGAAATCTAGGCTAATATTTACAAGGGTAAACCCTTTTCTTTTTAGTAGCAATGTTTAAGATGGATTCCGTTAACCGGAATCGGGAATTCTTCTCCATCCAATGTAGACAATTGGAAGGCATTACTACTTTTACATCCCGTGACCATGTAGGGGCCACTCCAAATGGCATCAAAGTTGGAATGCCTTCCTGGTTTTGCCCGATCTGCATCCCATTTCAGAACTAGGTCCCCTTCCTGGAAGGTCTTTGCTCTTGCTTTCTTATCAAACCATCTTTTTACTAAGGCCTGATCCTTCTCAATTGTTTGAATTACATGTTCTCTAATCTCTTCCAATTCCATAAACTCTGCATACCTAGCCTCCATTGGTTCAAACTCAGCCAACTCCAGCGCTTCATGAACTCCAATGCAGGGCTTCTAATGATATAGGCAATACTGCCTCTTTTCCATAGACCAACTTGTAAGGGGAATTACCTGTAGACCTCTTTGGTGTTATTCTGTCAGCCCATAATGCTGATTTTAGCTTGGTATGCCATGTTCTTTGATTTTCATCCAGAGTCCTCCTGATGATTCTTAGCAAATTTTTGTTCATGGACTCTGCCTGTCCATTACCCTGCGGGTAATAATTTGAAGAGGTGCTCAAATAGATTCCATTCTTGATGCCCATTCTGTAATCTTGGAACCTATAAATGCCAATGCATTGTCTGATATGATAGTGGCCGGCACACCAAACCTGGTCACTATTCCTTCATAAAAGTCTAGTATGTTAGACTCATTTGCTTCTTTGAGCGCTGCTGCTTCGGTCCACTTGGTGAAATAGTCCGTTGCCGTGAGAATCCACTTGTGGCCTTGGCTTGAGTTTGGATTGATGACCCTGATGAAATCCAATCCCCATTGCATAAATGGTTGGTCAACCAGAATTGGGTGCAATGGAAGTGCTGCTAGTCTTTCTTTGCCTGTGAAGAGTGCACATTTCTTGCACTTTCTTATCCATGTATAGCAGTCACTGAAGACTGTCGGCCAATAATACCCTGCCTTCATTATCTTGAGAGCTGTTACTCGTGGGGCGAAATGTCCTCCAGAATCTCCATCGTGAAAATCTCGTAACACCCTCTCAATTTGACCTGTCCCAATGCACCTCAATAGAACTCCATTGATGTCTTTCTTAAACAAAATACCATCAACAAGCACATATGGAATGGCTTGTAATCTGAAGTATCTCCTCTTTGCTTTGCTCATTTCTGGGGGGCATAGGCCTATCTGTAGGAAGTGTATCATATTCTGAGTCCAACAAGGGGTAGGCACATCATCATTTTCTTGTTCTTGATCATCCTGTAGTACCAAGGAAGTCTCTTTTTCATCACCTGCTTCAACTTGTTGACTCAAGGCTAGTTGCTCACATAGTCCTTTCCCACGTACTAGTTTGGTGACCTTGATCTCGATGTCATATTCCATGACACGAGTTATCCATCCTGCATGTTTCTCATTCAGATCCTTGTTTAGAAGGAAGTCCCTTACTCCCGCATGAGAGACCAATAATTGGATCTTGTTGTTTGAGACTAGGTGCTTGAATTTCTTTAAGCTCCTGATTACTACAAGGACATGCTTTTCAATGAAAGAGTACCTAGTTTCGTATTCCTCCAAGCCATTGGTGAAAAGAGCAATGGTTGTTCTAATCCTCCTTCATTTTGTTGTACCAGATTGCAGAATCGTATCCCCACCACCAAAGGCATATAGCACGAAGTCCTTGGAGAAGTCTGGATTGACGAGAGTCGGAGCTTGAGATATAGCCTCTTTTATTACCTCAAAACTTGCCTTGCCTTCAGATGTCCACTTAAATGCCATACTCTTCTTTAACATCAGCATTATTGGCTTCACAAGAGTAGCAAAATTTAGAACAAATCTGTGAACAAAATTGATCCTTCCCAAGAAGCTTTGAAGAGCCTTCTTGTGACTTGGCAATGGCAATGCTCGAATTGATTCAACTCTTTCTGGGTCAATCATCAACCCATCATTTGAAACAATATGGCCTAGAAGTTTTCCCTCGTGAGCCAAAAATATGCATTTTTTGGGATTCAAAGATACCCCAAATCTTCTACACCTCTGAAATACTTGCCTCAAATGACAGAGGTGATCCGCTGCATTTTTTGAGAATACAGTGATGTCATCAAGATATATCAAAACTATTTTATTGATCAACCCCTTAAATGCCATATCCATTGCCCTTTGGAAGGTGGCTCCAACATTTGATAGCCCAAATGGCATTTTTTTGTAGGCATAGGTCCCCCATTTGGTGGTGAAAGTCGTCTTGAATTGGTCATCTTCTTTCACCATCACCTGATTGTACCCTGAGTAGCCATCTAGGAGAGAGAATCTCTCTGAACCGGATACTACTTGCAATATTTGTTCCATTGAAGGAAGTGGGTAATGATCTTTGAGAGATGCCCTGTTTAGGTCTCGGAAATCCACACACAACCTGATTTCTCCACTCTTCTTCCTGACCGGAACCAAGTTTGCAACCCAGCTTGAGTGCTTGATCGGGAATATAATGCTTGCCTCTATTAGCTTATTTAGCTCTTTCTTCATTAGAGGCTCAATGTGAGGGTTGACCGGTCTCGCCTTCGCCTTTGACGGGCTTAGCATCCGGATCCATTCGATGGTATGTTGTCCCAAATTTGGATTGAATCCTCTTAATTCTTCATATCTCCAAGTGAAGACATCTAGAAATTCTTGGCAAAGTTGTATGAAATCTGATTTCTCCTGTTTAGTGGCCACTTTGCCAATTTGAAGTGTTTTGCCTTCCCCAACCGGAATTGGCTCTGAATCTTCTCTCTTTACTTGTATGTTAGCCTTTTCCTTACGAAACTGGTCATTAGGGTTGAAGATAGAATCCAATGTTACCAAACCCTTAGGAATATTATTTGTCCGCAGCTGCACTACTTGATCCCCATACTACTGCTCTAATCTTTCTTGATTCCTAGCTAAGAATTCAGCCTCTTCTTGTAAGAAATTGACAATCTGTTGATCACTCTCAAACACCGCGACTTGTGTTATTATCTGAGCTCTTTGGCCTCACAATCACATGGATATGTGGCTATGTTTTTCCCCTTCTGATGTTGTCAACCACATCAAATGTTGCTCCAACTGCTGCGAGCCTATCTGCGACTTCATTTTTCTTCCTGGGTATGGACACAATGTTGAAAGCTTTGAAATCCTCAATGAGGTCCCATACCCTATTCTTGTAGCTCCTCAGCAAGTCGTTCTTTGTAGCATGTTGTCCCCTAACTTGGTTGATGATTAGCTCACTATCTCCAAACACCTGCAAGTTCTTTATGCCCCTTTTCCTGGCCCAATGAATTCCATGAATCAATGCTTCGTATTCAGCCGTGTTGTTTGAACAAGAAAACTGGAAATGAAAAGCTGAAAAATATTTGATGTCTTGTGGTGAAATCAACATTGCACCACCTCCAGCACCTTGTCTGCTTCTCGAACCATCGAAAAATAATTTCCAAACTTTGTTTTCATCCTTTTGTTCAAGTTGAATGATGTCGGGAATGGGTGAATTTTCTTCGTGTATACAATACATGCCCAATTCAGATTATTCAATTTCCTTGTATGGGTTAAATTCATGACTCTTGTTTTCCCATTCATCCAAGGTTAAATTAGGAATTCCCTCAACCTTAGTACCTATTTCTAGATCATTTGAACACTCCTCCTGATCAAAAGCCAAGCAATTTACATTTATAGGACCTGATACATGAGGCTCAATATGGAAATTGGCAATTGGTTCTGACTTGATTGTTGCTTTGGCTCCATACCTTGTCCTAAAAATCATGTGTGACCAATCTACAGATAAATATCCACCTATTTTTACAGTGAAGTCTCTTGATAGACACAACACAAAGAGTGGCAGAAGGTCAATCAAAAATACATCTTGCAGAACTGTAACATTAGGACAGGAATGTAGTGTTAGGCTTAAGCCCTTGATGACTCCAACAGTTCCTACTACCGTTCCATCTAACTGTACTACTCCTCTCAGCGCTGGCTCATATTTCAAACCCAGTTGATCCGCTATTTGCTTTGGCATTACTGAACTACTTGCCCCAGAATCAATCATGCAATTGTGTACTAATTTATCCCCGATGATTAATGAAACATAGAATGGAGGGGGTTTCAAAACTTTACCTTGTTGTCCTCCATGATTCCCTTCATACCGAGCAGCATTTGTGAGGACCTTCTCTTGCATATGGGCCTGCTGGTTCGAAGTTGACCAATTCTTCATGGTAGCTTGTAGAAGATCTCTTTGTCCTGGGATGGATAAAGATTCCCACATTGATATATTCACATTCGTCTTCTTCATTTGATCAATGATGCTGAAAGGGGATGAATTGTCCTTTTTCCGTCCCTTACTTGGTGTAAAATTTTCTGGAGCTTGAGCATGTGCGTGTGTTGCTACAACAGGTACCTTGGGTTGATTTTGCACATTTGGAGCTGCGTTTGGTCTACTGACCCCTTGTTGTGTAAGAGTGGGTTGAGAAACAACTGGATTACACGGTTGTCCCTCTCCTATATTTCTCTTCTTTGACCGTGTGTTGGCAGCCACGCCTTGAAAAGGCTGTTGGTTAACTCCACAGAAGTCTTCCGTTTGCCAATTTGCCAATGTGGTTTCTGTTGGAGGTCCTTCTTGTTGCGTTTGTTGCTGTTGATTCTCCTCCTGGCTTGGTTCTTGAGCAACACCAATGGTTTGCACCATCAAGGCCTGATTTAGTGCACCATTGAAACATGCTGACTGATTGTGAGGTAGATTGCAAGGGTAACACCAGTCGTACTCCTGTGCCATGTTATTTTGTGTCGGGACCAAAGCTCTTGAGGACGTCGTTGCATTTGGATCATACGGTCGAAACGGCCTGGCAGCTTGAGGTTGTCCTTGGTTTTGGTTTTGATTTGTAGCCTGAGGTGGTGGTCTATTTTGTTGGTATGGGGGCCTAGCTTGGTACTGTGCTTGAGGCTGATATGGTCTAGCACTTTGAGCTTGCTGTCTTTTGATAGTCACTAGTTCATTTCCAAGGTTCTGTAGTTGTTTCATGACCTCCTGCAATTCCTTTGAAGTATTTGAAGAAGTCGACGCCTCATTATTGCTTTGATTTCTAGGAGTTGGAATGGGATTCAACTCTGGTGCTTGGCTGGTTGTAGGATTTCCCATATCCGGATAGAGAGGCATTGGTGGCCTTGGTGCAAGCTTGCCAGCTTGGATCAAACAGTTCTCTGCTCTAATAGCTGTGTCGTAGGCCCCTGGCAGCGTTGTTCCTCCCATTGATTGGATCATCATGGCTATGTCTGAATTTATAGCCTTTAAGAAATAAAGGAATGCTCCTTCGGCGGTTGGTCTAATGGCTATTGGAATCCTGTCCCATGTCCATTGGAATCTGAAGTTGAAATCTATCATTTGTTCATTAGGAGCCCTTTTGATTGTTGTCAGCTGTTCCAATAAAGATAAATTGTCCGCCCTCTCCCCAAATTGGTTGCAAAGAGCTGAACAAAGTTGGTCCCAATTCGTAATAGACCCTGCTACTAGGCTCCTAAACCATTGTAAGGCCTTACCTTTGAAAGATGAAGCCAACAACTTGACCACAACATCCATTTCATTTATTTCATGAATTGCACATGCATTAGCAATATCCTGGATGTGATCAATAGGAGTAGTATGATTTTCTCCTGTGAAATAGGGTATGTTCTTTAGTGCTGCAACTGGAATTTGATTATGAGAATTTAGGGCAAGTGGACTACTACCGTGAAATTGACAAAGGGATTTGGTGGTAGATGTGCCATTATGATTGGCCTAAGAACCCTGGTCGATGCGAGAAAAGGCCTACCAGGTGGAGGTGTAGACAAAGTCCTGTTAGGTGGAGATGGTGATCTTTGTGGTCTTCTTCCTCTCCTTCCTCTACCTGGTGAAAGTTGCAAGTGGACAAATAGCCCCTCTTCTCGAGTATTGGACCTGGTTTGAATTCTTCTCATATGCCTGGGCAACTTTTGCTGCTACACCGCTGAATTCTATCCCCTTTGAGTCGCCAGATGTGTTAGAAAGTGAGCCTCAAAAGGCTAGATCCTGCCAAGTTACACACCAAACCTGACAATCTTTAAAAATAGAATTTTGAAAGACCTGTATTTTTGATATTTTAGAGTTTGGAACTTGATTTGGAATGACAGTCCGAAAACCCAAAATGCCAGACTTCCGAAAACCTGAAATCCGAAAATAAAAAAACCATGAAATTTTGAAAGTCAAAATCTCAAAAATCTAAGAATACCCTTTTGAAGATTATCCCCGATCTATCAACTGGTGAAATTTTGACTTGTTTTGAGCAAGTTAAGCCCTTGAAAATTGATTTCAAAGTTCAGCCTAGAAGGTGGAAAAAACTGAAACTGTAAAACCTGTAATTTTTAAGTCTGAATTTCTTGAAAGTTCCTTCAAATCTGTGGAATGACCTCTTGGTCCCACCGGGCGTGGCAAAACTGTTGATGGCGAATTGCAGCACCCGGGACTCTACAACTCAATGGGTTGAGACTCTCAGTATGATTTCATAACATGGAGCTTTTCCCAAGTGTGGGACCTTGCGAAATCGGAAAAGCTCTCCAGATGAAGGCCGGTTCCTATTCCTCTGTTCAGATGCACACGTAGAAAATGCAGAGGGTTTACTAAAAACCTAATCTAACTTGCCAAGGAGACAGGGTAAGAAAATGCATAAAATAAAACCTAAACTACAAAGGTGATGCACCGAGGAATGAAGAACAACTGTCCTGCCAATAAACACAAGCCATTAAAATGCAATGCAAGATCATGCACAGATAACCAGATTCACAGTGAAAGATCAGGAGGATGCAAATGAACACAGAGAGGGTTGAGAATCATCCATAGTCATGCATTAATTTTCTCCAAAGATACAACACACTGCAAAGTGCCAAGAGGCAAGGTTACATTACAGTTTTAAATGGGAGGTTTTGAAACTCCACAAATCCACCTACCAAAGAGAAGAAGGGAGGGGCAAGAACAAGAATGTACAACCTTTAGAAAAATCCCCTCCTTAAAATTTATAGGAAGAATGAGAGAGAAAAGAGAGAGGAATTCCAAAACTACCCAAACCACCTCTATATTGCACTTAACTATCTCATTATGGTGGTAGGTGAGAACCCCAGCGAACCCAAAAGTGGCGAACTGTATTTCACATTTTTAATAATTTTTTCTCACCTATTTAAATATATCTAGTTTTAGTTGGATATAGGACCTCGTAAGCTTTCCGAAAAGTCCAACCTTGCATGAATCCGAACTCCCAGTCAAAAGTTATGGCCATCTGAATATCTCGTGTTGTGGTCTCGCTTCTGTCAAGCACTCAAAATGTTGCGCCTCCTGAAGGTGCGCCAAGGGCGCATTCATGTGTGTGTCGTCATCCTCTTCCATGTGCCAAGGGTGCACCATTTCCTCTGTCAACACTCCATGTCGTGCACCCATTCTGTGCACCTTGGGCACACCATTTCCTCTGTCGACACTCTGTGTCATGCACCCATTCTGTGTGCCTTGGGCACACCATTTCCTCTGTCGACACTCCGTGTCGTGTGCCCATTCTGTGCACCTTGGGATGTGAGCTTCTTTGATTTCTCCATTCTCCTACTTGTCTATATCTACCCGGGGGGGAAAATATATATACAACAGATGCTTATAGAGAAGCACGTCTCTCCCAACTAGAAAGCCTAGATGAAGCTAGGTTAGATGCTTAACAATGGCATAGAGTCTATGTTGATCGGATGTGCCGGCAATATAACAAGAAGGTATATGAACAGGACATATATGAAGTTGATCTAGTTCTAAGGCTAGATAGCTAGATTGACAAAAAGACCGGTGAAGGAAGGAAATTCCGGCCCAAATGGTTGGGCCCATACCAAGTCATGAAGGGATATGGAAACAAAGTGCATATCTCCTATATACATTAGAAGGTGAGGAATTTGGTGAAACAATCAATTCCCTACACCTCAAACGATTCTACACGTAAGTAGCTAGCACTATTTGTATAATTATATCTACATTACATCTTCATATAGTTAGGATCATTTTGTCCACTTGTTTCGTACAAAAATTGTGATCAAGGAATTTGTTCTCAAAGCAATTCATTACAAACTCATGATGTTGTTGGCATAAACACTCTAATCGTACTTCTCTATTTCCATGATATCATCAAATTATTTCAGAATCATTTCATCAAATAAAGCTAGATATGACAAAGTCTTAACAGTAACCATGCCAAGATCTGCGGGTTTATTCTCACTTTTGGTTTCTTCTTAGGATAGGTGTCTTGCCTATGGTCTATTCTAGAAGCTTCATGGTGTCACATCTATCCCGTATGAATATCTCTTTGGAAATAAAAACATACTGACATTTTTCTCAAGTAAACAAGTCAAATATAGAATCAAACAAAAAAATTAATTTACACATTTACTTGCCCCACCAACCTTCGGTGATGAGCTTGTGTCGCTTACTAGTTACGTAGGGTTGGGAAAGGATGGAAATGCCCTTACTCGCCTATATCTTGCCTATGGTGATAATCCCATAATTCTTACTACTAGCATGGGGCAAGGTGTAGGGGGTCCTCTTGACAAACAAACGTAAAAGGCCATAGACAAACAATTCAAATCTTGAAGTCTTGAGTCAAAAACAAATGAATCAGATGTCCAAAATTCCAAAAGAGTTCAAAATCCTAAAAACCAGATTTTGTCTACCATGTGGCCATCTACGGATCTAAGTCTAGATAAACCGCAAAGCAAGTTGCATCCCAAAACTATGAAGTCACTCGAGTGGAGTAAGCTTGTAGCATCCTAATTTGGTTCCACCAAAGCTTTGTCTATCTCTCATCACTGCCATTTCAACACATTTCACAACTTGTGCCCTTTCTAGCTCTCGGTGATGAGCCCTCACATCTTACTAGTTGTGTGGAGTTAGGAGAGGGGAAAGTCTATCTGCTCATCATACCGGTTTGTCTTCACCACTTTGCCAAAACAAATATGAGGCATCCAAAATTGCTTACAGAAACTAAAATTCAAAATCACATTGTGTCTACATTATCATATATCAGCATCATGAAATACAAAAAGAAAGTAAACATTTGTATCATTTGTTCTCCATTGCATACATTCTAAAAAGCATATAAGCATAATATCATAGTTCACATGAGGAAATGGAAATGCAAGTAAGCCATAAATGCCAAAAGTCTGATCCATATATATATATATCAAAATTCCTGTACAATGCCATCATGCACTGAGCATGGTCAAAACACTCAAAGAGCCCGGTATATACAAAAGAATATATCATACAAAATCTAGGAGAGCCAAGTGGCTTCTCAACCCCTATGAGACCCCTCCAAAGGTGCACGCCCGCACCTAGGACTCGGCTATGCCAGCACTCTGAGTGCACGGAGGGCTCAAGATCCCGAGGGGCAGCCATAGTCTCAACACAAGAATGACTCCTCATCAGGTGCTCGGCTGTCCTATACCCCGCTAGCTCCGTGCGGAGAGTCGATACCATCCTGGCCACATGCCAGACTGGGGAAAAGACATCAGTGTGTCTACCAGCTACTGAGGGCTCCCCAGCGTCCACAGACAACTCTGCGCGGGTCCTCTCCATGGGGATCATCAGGGTATCGGTGCATACCCTGCGAATCAAGTCCCGCCACTCATCGGCGGTCTCTGCAAAAAAAGGAGAAAACAAATTAGAAACAAAACAAGAGATAAAATACAAGAGCAAACAAAAGGAGAGATAGTAACTAAGGAAATCCTAATTAAAAACAAACATTAAAAGGAAGGATGGTAACTTACTCGGATCACCAGGCCTCCAGGATGGATCTCTAGGGTCCGCACCTACCACAGACGCCGCCACCTGGCTGAGGTACTCCTCCCATGGCTAGAGCAATGTAGCATCCTGCAATGGACTCGTCCTCCCCACCATGGCCCTGGGAGAGTGGCTCCTCTAAAACCAGAGTAACTCTCTCTGCACTCTACTCGGCCCTCTCTGCCTACATGATATCCTGAGTGTCATGCCACTCAGGATCACTGCCCTCCTCACTCTCCTCCTCTATCTCTCCCCCTGTAAACTCCTCAGACTTGGATTCTATGTTGATGGGGTCATCGCTGCTATGGGCAGGACCCACGGCAATCTGAAGCAAGGGTGCCTGAGGCGCACCGGCTCTCCCTCGGGCACGTACTACCCTCCTGGCCACAATAGGAATGCCAGGAGTAACAACTGTCCAACCCTAGCCTCTAGGACCCCCTCTGGCCTCTCGAACTGACCTGTATACTAGCACTACCGGGGGAAGCATGCCCATGTAGGGTAGGCCAAATTGCTGAGGAACTCGGCCAAAGGGGTGTATCTCCACTCACCCCACTCTGTCAATAAGCTATCTTGTGGTGGAGAAAGAGATCAAAGTGAGATCCTCCTCAACCCATATACCTGTCATGGTTTGATATGGTGTGGCCTCCATGTCATCGGTGGTCAGAGAAGCAACTGGCTGATGAGGTGCTCTGAGCACCGACATATCTATCCATCTGGCTTCCCTCACAGCTCCGGGATCTGTCACCTCTACACCTCTACCATAGGGAATGAAGTGCTCGTAAACCCAACTCATGACTAGGGTTGGGTGGCTCAAAGACTACCCCTATAAATGGACTACCCTGTACAAGTCATGGTAGGTGGTCCAAAGTATGTCTTCTCCCTAGGCATAAATCTGGCCATGGCCCTCGATCTGTGTAATGATGGGGGACCAACAGTATAGCAATGTGTCTCCTCCCTTTTCCTCGATCAGTCTTGAGGTAAGGATCCCTATAATAGCCTAACGAATTAAGGGGATGGGAAAACTAGGAATGGATCGAACTCTAACCCCCTTCTTCAAACCCTTGGAGATAACTACATCTCCCATATAAGTGGCCCACTATGCTATTTGGGCCGCTTGAACTCGCTTTGTCTCAATGGTGAGAAGTCTCCCAATGATCGGGACCCCCAGGATATGGTAAACATCCTCTAGTGTGATGGTCCACTCACCTCGGACCCCTAGTAATCGGAAGGTGTTCCGATCAACATCCCAATAGGAGAATAAGTCACAAAGAATGTGACTAGATGGTGAAACATGTTGAACACGTGAGATACGTAGTATCCCCGCCCTCTAAAGAGTGTCGTCATCTGTGAAAGTGCATCTAAAACTACCGGGAGTCGGTCACACTCTTTCTCTCGGCTCCATCGAATGTACTCCTCCCTCACCCACATACACCCAAAACACACAAAACAAAGTAGGTTAGCATCCAAGTGATATAAGAAAAATCATCAAAACACATAGAAATGCTAAAAATGCAAAAATAATCTCAAATAGATGTTCTTTTGGAATTCTGTGCAAAACCGCCGCCATGAGCAGAGAGGTGGTTTCGTAACCGCCACCTTAAGGGCGGTGGTCGTGTAACCGCTACCTTGAACAGGGTGGCGGTCATGTAACCGCCACCCTGGGCGGGCGGCGGTCATGTCCCGAAAACCCACGTGGGTTTTTAAGCTTAAAAAGGCCAAAAAAATGTGAAAAGGGACCATTTTAACTAAAAACAAAGCCTACCCAGTAGGTGCCCCCTAGATGGACCTTTTGAACCTAACATTTTCAAAAATAACCCCCCCATGACAAAGATTTTAGCATTTTAAAAGTTTGGAGGTAAAAATGATAAATTGAGGAAAACTAACATGTGATCTCACGGGACGATGATCTGCACGCGAGGCATGATCGCAACCACATCACGAACATTTTGACTCTACTCTCGTAAGAAACCGTCACCGTGGGTCCCAAAGCTAAAAATCAATCAAATCAACACACGTAAATGAATAGGAAAATGGGCCCACTTTCATATATAGCAACTTGACTTGTTTTAAAATGTTTTTTTTCGCAGGTTTGGAGCGCCGACGGAGGTAAATTCTTACCCCCACATAAATGCGAGTGGGAATTTTAGATGGCATCATTTTGACACACGGACGTATCAGGTATAACTTCCAACTTCCCATTTCAGGACCGCCATACTCGAACCCACCGTTTTACGCCTCTTCATGGCTAAAACGCTTCTCCGAGGGGGCAATATGTACGTACCCAAAATTGTAGGGTACTGCACCACGAACAACGTAACACGTACCCCAATGATGATACAGGTCTCCTCACAAGGTGTTCGGGATCCAGAAAATCTCTCCAAGTATGCGTTATCATCCCGCATGCCCCGCTTAGCCCCTGCGTGCTTTGTTTTTCTTTTCCCCTCTTTTCTTGGCCTTTTTCTCTTTAGTTACGAAACCACCGCCCTGCCTGGGTGGCGGTCTCGTGACCGCCGCCCTAAGCAGGGCGGCGGTCCTATAACCACCACCCCCGCTCGGGGTGGCAAAGGTGTTTTACAAATTTTCTAGAATGATTTTTTAACATGACTCATGTAAATTTCAATGTTCACCAACTTTTTTTCACCGCCATGAGCTTGCATTAATGATTTTGGTTCCATGGAATAGTGTTTTGCCATTGTTTATAGTTTAAGAGTTCAATTTGGTTTTTACCTTGGGTAAATGCAAATGCTATAAATAGATGGCTTGTGCTCAAGAAAATGGCCCCTCAAATTTGCCTCTGAATTTCTCATTGCAATAGATTAGTCTTTCATTTTATTTAGAATTCTTAGTTTCTTTCATTGCATGCCTAGTTAGTGTTGTTTTGCTGTTAGGAAGCCACATATCCATCTTGTGCAAATGCTGTTGATATTTCATCCAATCCATTGGAGTAAAATAGTTTGTTTTCAATAGGAAGCCATTAAAGTTGTAGGTTTTGTTCTTCAAATAGGATAGTTTCAGGTTCTAGACATTTTATGTTGCATGACTCGTAATAAATCCCGCTAGGAATTGCATAAGCCAAGCTCTGTACTCTTGCGCTATCTCTCTCCTACTCGCATTGTATTCAGTCTATATCCTAAGCTACCTTTGTCCCAATATCTACTTTTGTTGATGCTAGCATTACATGCTTTTCTGGATCCAAGTGAACATGAAGGAATGAGGAGATCACACTAAGGGGACATAGCCACACACACCATCGGATTCGCCACTATTCTGCAGAATCCAGGTTCTAGCTTTCAAAGTTCTAATTAGAAACATATCAAATAGAGTAGCCAATCACTTTATTTCAGTCAATTTTACTTTCGATATTACCAGGGAAGCTGTGGGGATTGATAGTTTATGAGAAACTATGATTCATTTCTCACTTCTGAGGTAGGATCGAGAGTCTTGCAAATAGACTAGATCAATTGTTTCATTATTTAGAATAGGTTCACAGTTGCACAGACAAATAGCTATACTCGGTTATCTTGTTTGTTTTAATTTGTTATTTTAAACTGTCAATTCTAGATATATTAGATAGTTGTTCTTTAAATTCTGTTTAGTAGATAGATATATCAGATTTAGGAATATACATAGACATATCTTTCACAATTAGTTTATTCTATCATTAGTTAGATTTATATAACTTTCTTTTGTATGACAATCATGGGACCTAGAGAGCCCAGAGAATACGTATTTGAGCCAATCATGCCCCAACCCAATCTCGTCATAGCCATAACTGATATAGATCAGAATCTCAGGATCCAAGTCTTCCAAACAATGGTAAACTTACAACAAATTGGTTCCCAGTTAAGCGGGTTAAACATAGAAGATGACAAAGTGCACACGTTTTGGTCAAATCAACCAAACTACAGATTACCCTAGGTATATATCCACATGACTGTAGAAAGGCTTGAAAGAGAGCAAACATTTGGTTGTGACCCACAAATCCCTTAGCCTAACGAGCCCATAGGTGAATCAGACATAGATGCTGGCCTACGTATACTAGTATTCAGATCTACTCCACTTCCACCTATCATCATCGAACAGTTATCCTTATTGGACATAGCAGCTAACAAAGCTAAGGAGTTCTGGACTAGGCCAGAGAATCGCCCATAGATTCAATTATATTTATCATTTGTCCTATGACCTTATCGAGAGACATACATGAAACTATCCCAGGACATTTTCCATGTATTCCATAACCCATAGACCTAATCACGTCAGAGCTCGATATTGATTGGAGCCTTCGAGCAGTCATCCTTGGTGATCGATCTATCACACTAGTTCAAGTTAGAAGGGCCTTCTTTGCCTTAGATTCACAATTTCCACTAGTGCGTGTTGAAGACATCAGATTGCCTAACTAGTTTGTCTCGCATCCCACCCATATTCAATCCCCACCGAATGTCTCAAGACGACTCGGGAGGTCGAGTGTTGTTAGGGTCTTCATTCAAAAATAATTTCTATTATGTTTTAGGGTCTTCATCAAAATTTTCATTTTCAATGAACTCCTAAAATCACCTAGGGGGAATGAATGGAATTTCCTAAATCACCTAGGGGATGTTATAAATTTGGTTGGGAGGTCATTTGGACTGATTGGATGGATCCGGGTTTCTAGGAATGATAAAACATGAAAATTTCGGCATAGGGGTATAGTTGTCGTGCTTGGAAACTTCCAATTTAGTCGTTGCACATTTACATGACAAATAGCTGGCTCTAGCTTGGGGACATGGCATGGAATGAGTGAAGTGAAGACATGACATGGGAATCTAGAATCTCAATTTTAGACCATATAATTCATTGACCAGTGCCTTATCCATTGGGCCTTGCAGAGTCATGTACAACTTCTAGAAAGAGATATTAGAAGAGGGAAACACACACACACACACACAACAACAAAAAGGAAAACACAAACAAAAAAAGGGGAAACACACCTAGAAATCACCTATAGTACAAGGTGGGGGACAACCACTTTCACTGATGATACAATTTTAGGTATTTCCCACTGAGGCAATTCAGTGGCGTTCTGTCCAAATATGAGAGTAGAAAAGCATTCTTGCTGCAAGATTCATGAATTTGGAATGGACCGAGCCATAATGAATCAAACTTTCCATGGCTTCCTTTTGGTTCCCTTCTCTTGTCCCATAGTAGGATGAAGTCTCCAATTTTGAATTCTCTCACTTTAGCCTTCTTATCAAAAAATTTCTTTACTTTTAACTGGTGCTCTTTGATGCGGTCCACCACTCGGAGTCTATTTTCTTCTAGCTTCTCAAGAAAGAGGATCCTCTTGTCGAATGGAATCCTTGTACTGACCATCTTCTATTTCTGTAGTAACTTGAGAGCTGGCATCTCGATTGTGAGTGGGATTTCCACCTCGACTCCATACAACAGTTGGAATGGTGACATACCTATTGCCTTCTTGGGAGTGATCTATCCGCCCACAATGCATCATACAATTTTTTGTGCTAGTTCCTTTGGTTCTCATCTACAAGCTTGCAGAAAATGGTCACAATGTTCTTATTGCTTGATTCGGCCTATCCATTCCCCTATGGATAGTAGTCGATGAATGAGATAGAGATATTCCATAGCCATAGAAAAACTTGGTCAACTCCCTTGAAGAGAAATAGGTGGCATTGTCTACTACAAGCTTCTGTGGTACTCAAAATGTACTATGATATTTTCCTTGATGAAGTTGCATATTATTTCGGTGTTGGCTTGCTTAGTGGGAATGGCTTCCACCCACTTGGTGAAGTAATCTATTTCCATGAGCACGTAGGTATGTCCCACACTTGAGTGAGGATTCAGAACACCAATGAAGTCTAGCCCCCACTACTGAAATGGTTCTTCAATAACAATTGGCTGAGTGGAAGTGCAGCAAGTTGTGGTCTCCCAACGAATTGTTGGCATGCTTCACATTTGGAAACCCAAACTTGAGTGTCTGCAAAGAGGGTGGGCCAATAATACCTCCCTCGGAGGATCTTGTGTGTAGTGACCATTGCTGAGAAATGCCCACCACATGCTTGGTCATGATATGCTTTAAGAAATTTTTCTTGTTGTTCTTTATCCACGCACCTAAGGAAGCATCCATCAAGGCCTCTTTTGTAAAGAGCATGATTCCAGATTACAAACCTTGTTGCCTTCAGCTTGAGTGTTCTCCTTTTCTTGTAATCAAGATGAGGAGGGAATTCTCCATAAGTTAAGTAATAGGCAATATCAGCATACCACTCATCAGTAGTGGTTACAAGGAGAACCTGTGGGTTGTCTTTGGAACAAGTTAGGCAAGCACAATTTTCTTCACCATTTTGAGCTTTGAGTGTTTCATCTTCAGCAATCAACCTACACAAGCCATTCCCCCTTACCAAATTGGAGGGTCGAATCTCCAAGTCATATTCTTGTGTCTTTGTAATCCAATTTCCTCTTTTTGCTCTAGGATCTGTTGTGTCAAGATGGATTTGATCGCACTTGCCAGGGACCATCACCATTGTATGAGAGTTGAGGATGTAGAACCTAAAGTTTTTTACAGCCTTAACCACTATGTAAGCATGCTTCTCAATTGGCTGTAATTTAGTTCATGCTTTTTCAATGGACAACTCATGAAAGAAATAGGTGCTTCCACGCCTTCATCATTTTTCTGAACAAGAACAACAAGAGAGGGTGTGTTCTGAGGCATAACAATACATGATGAATTCTTTGTTAAAATCTAGAGACACAAGGGTTGGAGCTTTGGAAATGGAATTTTTGATCTCTTCAAATGCTGCCTTCCCTTCATTGTTCCATTTGAAGTTTACCTATGGTTTCATCATGGTGGTGATGTGCTTTGTTAATTCAAGCAAACTCAGGAACAAAGCGATGAAGAAAATTCACCTTTCCGAAGAATGAATGAACTCCTTTCTTGCTTGTGGGAAGAGATAATGCTTGAATGGCTCATACTCTCTCAGGATCAATATGTGCTCCATGTTTGTTCACAATGTGCCCCACAATTTTCCTTCCGTAACTCCGAAAATGCACTTTTTGGGATTTAGTGATATGCCATGCTTTCTACACCTTGCAAGTACTTGTTCTAAGTGATGGATATGGTCTCCCCTCTTCTTTGAAAATATTGTGAGGTCATCAAGATATATGACAATGCAATGTTTTAGATCTCTGAAGGCCAAGTCCATCACCCTTTGAAATGTGGCTCCCGCATTGATTAGGCCAAAAGGCATTCTGTTGTAGGAAAAAGTGCCCCAAGGCATCGTGAAGGTTGTCTTGTGCGATCCTCCTCCACCACTTTAATTTGATTATACCCTGAGAATCCATCAAGCAATGAAAGCATCTTGGATCTAGTGACTACTTGCAAAATGTGGTCCATGATAGGGAGAGGATAATTGTCTTTCAGTGATGCCTGGTTTAGGTTGCGAAATCTACACATATTCTTTTTTCCATTCTTCTTCATACTACCAGCACAATGTTGGCTACCCATGTTGAATGGTGGATGGGAAAGATGATTCTTGCATTGAGCATCTTCATTACCTCCTCCTTGATGGTATCAACAATCTTGGGATTATATGGCCTTTTCTTCTTCTACCTAAATGGCTTAGCATCCTGCTTCAAAGGAATCGAGTGATGCATCTCCTTCGGTTGGAAGGATTTGAGTTCATCATAAGAGTAGGCCAAAACATCTGAATATTTCTTGAGCAATGTGACAAACCTTCTCTTCTCCTCAGGTGAGCAACATTTTCCAATATTGACCATCCTTGGCTCTCTTCGGGGTGCCAATGTTTTCCTTATCAAAATCAGCTTGGGCACCGAGAAGATTGTTTTTCTTTCTCTTGAATGAATCTGTCATGTTTGTCAAAGAGGTCTTCCAAAGAAACTAGGCCTTTGGGAATCTTGTTCCCTTTCAATTTGATCACTCCTTCATTATCAATACCCTCGATTCCTTCTTTCTCTCCTTGGCTACCACTTCACGATGTGGATTTTCACTTCCTTCAAAGAAGAGGTTATTGAAATTATCCCTTTGTTCCAAAAATGATAGAATTTGGTTATCATTGTTAAATACTTGCCAATGATTTGCATTATCTGGTACACTAGGCCTGAACACCATTTCTATGGTCACCTTATCTTTACCAAAAGAAGGATGAGGTGTCACTAGGGAAGCCGATACTACAAGAGAATCAACCTTTTCATTCTTTTCTCTTGGGATAGATTCAATGGAAAATGCATCAAAAGATTCAATGTAGTCCCATACTCTATTTCTATAATGTCGGAGTCTTGGGTTTTTCACTTGATATTGTTGTCAAACTTGCTTTACTATCACTTCCACATCACCTCGGCATCTCAACTTCTTGATTCCCATGTCTTGGCCATGCCCATGCCTAAAAGGAGAGCTTCATATTCCACCGTATTATTTGTATTATCAAATTACAACTTATAGGAAAATGGGTACAATTCACCAGAGGGAGAGTACAACACTACACCTGCTCCCGAACCTACACTGGAATGACTACCATCAAATTCCATCATCCAAACTTGCTCTTCTTCCTCTTCCATAAGGAGTGCACATGTTTCTCTTCTTTTTTGATGTGAGGAAGTAGTTTCCTAGCCCGCTATCTTGAAAAAGAATGTTTGCCTTTGGATCATCAGACTTCCGCACTGTGAACTTCATCTTTCTTACTAGAAGCAATTTCTTCATCTCACCTTTTACTGGAATAATTGTAGATGACCAGTCCATTTTTATTTCTCCACCCAAGTCTCTGCAGAAGCTTTGGCTCAATAGCATGCCAAAGGATGTTGGGATGTCTACTACCAGGATGGTTAGGAGCACCTTCTTGTCTGGAAAATCAGCCAATGCTACTGAGCATCTTTGATCCTTCCTACTAATGGGACTTGTTTGGATTCCATTGAATAGCAGGTTCCATTTTCTCGGGTCAAGGTGAGGCCAAGAGCATTTGTAACTTTGATGGGCATCACATTATCTGAGGCTCCAGAATCTATGATACAATTATTTAGCTCGAAGCCTTTAATGAGAAGTGACAGGTAGAAAGGTTCAACCCTATCGGTTTTGGAGGCACTGAGGGCTAGCATGTTTTGAGAAGGTGGTGTGGATGGTGTGGGGAGTAAGCCTTTGGAATTTGGACCCGAGGTTATGGGATTACCCCACGAACCACATCAATGAACCTATCGAATTGGGCAGGATGAGTTTGTAGGTATTCTATTTCTGAGAGCTGGACTTTAGTTTTTCTTGCATGTTCCACAAAGTCAAATGGGGTTATGGTGGGTGAGGAAGAGGTTCTAGGAATAATAGAAGCTTTACATGACAAAGGTTTTGTTGTTTTGTGTGTTGAAATTTCTTTCAAGGGTGTAATAACTAGCTTGGAAGGAGATGGGGATGTAGGTTTTGATGGCACCTTAGATGTTTTTGTAGGAACAATATTTGAAGAAGAATTATTCTTAGTAACCTTTGAGCTGGGGAGAGGATTAGATGACTTACTTGGTATGGCAGCATGATCCTTGCTAGCTAGTGGGTCTGCTTTCTCTTTAGCTGACTCCATCGAAGGTGGTAGTGGTGATCCTCTATTGATGATTTTATTTTGTGGGACCTCCGAAGGAGAACCCTCTTTCTTCTTCTTGTCCTTTACCATAGCCATTGAGGATGAAGCACCTTTCTTGGACTGTGTGTGAGTAAAAACTACACATGAGAAACCTAGAGATTCTTCATCATCCTCATCTTCATCATCAATGTACTCAATTAGGCCATTGTGTGTATCACCATCAACTTCCTCGACCTCAAGATAGCTTTCATAATCCTCCACATTTTCTTCTTCAACTTCTTCAATTTCTTCCTTCCTCCTCTTGGTTCTTGGTGTCATAGATGACATTGATTGGTGGTGCTTTGAGAGCAAGCTAGCGAGGAGGTGGAGCAATCCTTGGCCTATTTGGGGAGTTTGGTTTCCTTGGAGTGTTCCACATTGTGATCTGGGATAGTTGTTTCTTCAAGGAAACCAAGTCATTTTGCCATTTTTGGAACATTGGATCCGTGGTGACTGAGTTTGAATTTTGACCCTTTTGTTTCCCATTTGGGCCTTTCACTTTACTAGACAAGATTAGATCATCATCGGTTTCTATTGCATGGTCTTGAGCTTCTCTCAATGTTCTTGGTTGGGTTCTTCTAAGGAAGAAACCTACTTTTGATGGCAAAGGCACTGATGAAGAATCTCTTCAGATTATTTTCAGGAGGCACCACATCTTCAGGGATTCTTCTTATCACTCTGTTATATCTTGCTACGAAGTCTCTCATTGACTCGGAGGCTTCTTTTTTCATTTGTACCAATTGGACCAAGAGATCTGAAAATCTTCCGTGGTCTTGAACCTATGTTGAATGCACTTCTTATATCTTCCCAATAGGTTATAGACCTCGGGGGTAGCATGTAGAACCATTCGAAGCCTTCTCTTGAAGTGACTCCACAAAGAGTTGGACTGACACATCTTCATCCTCAACACCCAACACACCAGCAAGTAGTGATAAATGCTGCTACATGTTCTTTGGGAGCTGAGAACCATCCCCTCTGAACTTTAGGAAGTTTTTTCTTGAGCCCCTCGGTAGCTCGTGGAGTGGTTGAGCAAGAGCAAGTGGACCAGTGTTTCCTCCCCATGGTACATTAGGCCTACGGGCCTCACATGATCATGATCATGCTCATGATCCCCATTCTATTTCTATTTCTAGCTTCCCACCTTGCTAAAGTTGTGGCTTTTCTACTTCTCTCTCTCTCTCACCTACCGGCTTGAAGTCTTTTGATTTCATCAAGTTGAGCCCTTATTTCCTCTTCCACTCTTGCTTCTCTTTCTCTAACTTCTTCTTTGGTTTCTACGTCAGTGAAATCTTCAAGGTTCTCATTGATGTATGGAAATTCACCATCCAAAGGATTAGCAACACTCAAGTTCTCAACATGACCGGTTTCTTGATGAAGGGGAGGCCTCTGAATTCAAGCAGCTCTTGTCTTCTTTGAAGTTCTTCAAAAATGGGGTTGGTTTGTCCTCCTTGTCTCTGTTGTTGGGTGTATCTTCTATCCACCAACTTGGAAATCTATGCTTGCCTTTGTGGTGTTGGGATTTGTCTTTGCCTCTCCAAATCAGCAGCGTTCTTCTTCAAGGTCAAGGATTCTTGTGGCAATGAAGTAGTGGTTGACACTTTGTCTATTATGCCAAATAGCTTCTCTCAAATCTGAAGTGATATCTTCTTGGATGTGGAAGAGAAATTTGGGTCTTTCAACATGAGTATTTCCTAGAATAGCCATGGTTTGTAGACATGTGGCTCATATAGCTATTCAAATTCTAGAAATTTTCTCTTTTGAATTTTGAATTTTCTGATTTTTTTTTGTGTATTTTTCGGACCTTCTGGTCATATTCAAGTGTAGATGCTGCTAAATCTGCCCCATGGTGGGTGCCAAAAACTGTTGCAAGAAAATTTTCAGGAAAATTGGTGGTTATCTTGCCAATGCTCTGGGAGTCTAAGTCCCTCTACTTAACTAGTGCTACTATGTGTATGTGCATGCGTGAGTGAAATGTGAGTTTTATCCTGGTGGCCTTTTGGTGAGGATCCAACAAGGGCACTCCACTGACCCTGTGGAAAATGCTTGCATATACCTGCAAGAGATGACTTTTTGCTAGGAAGGGGAAAGGGAATGAGAAAATTAGAAAAGAGAAAAACTAATGTCTGCAAGTAGAAAATTAGAGACTTGCATACACAACCAAAGTTTCATTACATGCACTTGAATATAGAAGAAAACAAATCTGCGTAATAGCTACAAGACTAAATGAAGCTTAATGGGCACAAAGTACCAACAAACTCCTCAATCAAAGAGGCTAAAATTCCTTCTTCCTTTATTGAAGCTCAAGCAGAATTTGTACATAGTGTGAGAAGTAGAAGACATTTTTTAATAGGAGAAATGGAAGAAACTTGCTATCTCTTGCTCTCTTCACAAGGATAACTCTCTCATGAATTCACAAAAAATAGCTCCAACATCTAAGAAGCAAAATTCAGAAGACTTTTTAGAAGACCCTCAAATGAGGAGCTTCTTACAATTTATAGAAGAGGAGGAAACTTTTCATCTTCCTAGTGACTTTTGAATACCTTAATGTGACTTAAGATTATTCACATTCCACTTTAAATATTTAAGTCCCTTTTATAATAGCAAGGTGACTTAAATTTACATTATATTTCTAAAGTCACTTAAGTCATATCAAAAAGTGCAACTCTCAATGCAAAAATATAACATTGAGGAGAGAGAGTGTTATATGAGAAGGGAAAAGAGAGAGAGAAAGAAGAAGAAGAAGAAGAAGAGGAATTATGTTGAAGGATGGGTTGTTGTGGTGGACTTAGCCCCATTCTCTGACTGCTCTCCACTTTGTGATCTTGAGAAGGCTTCTGTCTTTCCAAGCTCTTGGTTGAAATGAGCCACTGTTGGTTCTACTTTGTCGGCATGAGGGATACGAATGCAGCTCAAGGTTTCAGTCCATCCATCGGTCACACTATTGATGTCCTTGCACTTCCCAAACCATGATGAATGCTTCTCTATGATAAGTGCAATGGAGGCTCAGATTTCTGAGAAGAAGTCAAGAGTATCCTTAGTGAAGGACAATGGGTTGCCCACCCCTTTCTTGATGTATTCTTGAAAGGGCCGATCAACTCATCAGCAGTTGAGTGTTCGCTCATTGCGGGTACTCCAAGTTTTTGAAACTTTCCGATTTATGTTGTCCTGCAACTTGTATGTTTGTTCTTCTCTCTCCTCTAGCTCTGTGAAGGCCCGATTGATTGCTTCAAATCTGATTGCCAGGCCCTAGCCCATACCCATGTCAAGTCTTCTGCAGGAGTTTCAAAAACCTTCTTATCGATCAATTCCTGATGATGGGTGTTGCTCATCTCACTCACTACTAGTCCCAGAGGTTCCCAGTAATCTCTTTCTTTCCCCACATCCTTTTGAGTGCTCACGTTCTGTTGGTGGTTGTGCACATGTATGCAAAGAGCTTGACTACCTCTTGAAGTGTTGACTTCCCTTTTTCAGAGATTGAGTCGATCCATTCATTATTTTCTCACCCTGCATCGTGAGCTCATGTGTTCTCTGATAGATTCTGGATCGAAGCTACTGATGGGTACCACTTTCTCAATAGGAAGTGTTATAGTGCTTGGTTCCACTAGGTGTTGTACATAAGATGAAAGAGTTTGTACTTGTTCCTCTAGCACCTCAATCTTCTCTTTATATTCTTTATTCCTTGCCACCATGTGAGTAGAAGATTGTTGGTATATGTGCAAATCACCTTCGTGAGTAGCTGGTCCCAACTGGATCATGCTCATCTCATAGTCGGTTGGTGTCATCTCATCCACTGGCTTGATTACTTTTGGTTGAGCTACTTCAATGTATTGATTACCTATCTCCCCACTATAGAATCGTGATGTTGTCTGCACAATCTTTCTTGACCTTTTTTCTTTAGCCATCGAGACAATTGTTGATAGATCAGGGGCTACTACTTGTTGCATAAAGTATGAGTGTCAAGGATGATCATTTCCACATCCATGGAAACATCTCTCCGAATTCAGGCTCAATGATGGATGCATCAACCATTCTTTGTTCTGATGGAGGAGGCAAGTCCTGAATGAGAGGAGCATCGGAATCAACAACATGCAAGACCTCTTGTAGTGGCTTCGAATACTGGATCATGAGTCATATGCTCCTCATTCACTTGTGCATCTATTGTTGATTTTTCTATCTGCATCACTGGGATCATGTCTTCCTCTTGGAAATGCCACCGAATTTTTCTCCCTGAAATTTTGGATGTCTTCAATTGAGGCCTTCCTTTTTGAACTCACTCTAGAGTGTTTAGAGCTGGAAGTTACCTCTACTACTTTTGAAGATGAATGATGTGAAGCTTTCTTCTAGCTTGGAGAAATTCCTCGTGACCGAATGATCATAGTCCTCTTCTTTTGAAACCAGTTCCTCATTCTCCTCACCACCTTTTCAGTCCGCTCTAGTATATCTCCTGATTCATGAACATGCCAGTTGATTTGGGGCATTGGGGACATCTTGACTATTGTGTGTACTCAGGATCAGAGCATCTCTGTCCCATCATCATGTAAGATGTCTTCATACCAAGAGAACTTGAATTTCTTCATCTCATTGATTGTCATCCTCATGTGATCTTTTTTACGTACTTCAAACTCATCAATATAGTTGGCCCAAGTAGTCCTCGATTTGTGGCTCATGTTGTAATTTTGGGACATAGAATGAGTCGGGATCCTCTCGGATGTCAAAGTTGGGCCTAGCGATGTAGGAATGCAAAGTCAAATGTGTGAAAGTGGCCTCCAGGTGAGATGCATCATTTGAGATTTTGCATGTGAACTCCCCTAGAGATATAGGGAATGAAATCAATTTCTTTCTCCTACTTCTGAGCTTGTTATTTACTTGGGTGATCTACCTACAGAGTTCAAACAATACAATCTAGTCACTGAGGTACTTAGGTAGTTTCAATGGAGCTTGGTCAAAGCCAGTGACTCGTATGTAGGAGAATGTTGAGAATTGTATGAAGTACGAGCCATATTCCTTAATCAGGGATGCCACTTTTGGTGACATCCTAGCTTCGAGGTCCCCTTCCAAGCTTTGGACCACATACATGGTGAATGCATCATTCACGTGGGTGAAATGCCTATTGCTCTCCTCCAATATCAATTGGAAGTTTCTCGAATGTAGGTACCTTGGAAGCAATGTTCTGTGTGAGAGCCAATCCCTTGAATGATCGCGAGCTTGCGAGGAGATAAACCAGATAAGAAGTCATGTGGAACTTCTTTGTTGTGGATACTTGGAGTAGTTGCATAGATGGAGATTATCACTGATGATCTACCCCCAGTCAATTCTCTACTTTCCTTCTATCAATGTCAGGATGAAAAGACCCATCCAGTCCTGGAAGTCTCTCGTGCTTGCTTCACCCATTACTCTACTGAGGAGAGTGATGACATCAGAATACCCTTCTCGGAATTCACACCTTGGTAGATTCTTGGGTATCCTGGAAGGCTTTCTTCCTATTTTCAACCATGAGCCGAGTGCTACTCCTTGGACATATGAATCCATTGTCTCCCAATCATGCACAACCCTTTCCTTGGAAATGACAACCATGTTGGGGGACGTCGGTATCTGAGAGAGATTGAAATGGTCCTAGGGCTGATGACCACCATCATTGCACCATTGTCAGCTCGGATGGTTTGTGTCTCGGGCTCGTAGTGGAAAGAGTAGGCTAGGACTAGCTCAAGACTTTACACAACACATTGGATGCCCCTGTGGAAAACAAGCCACTTGTGAATATCTGGTCTTCAATCCTCCTTCGATCCTTGGAGGCCATGTGAGTCTTAAGGTCATTCAGGTCCATGTACAAGACATCACTATCTTCCACATCATACTCATAGGAAAAGGGTTGTGTTGGCTTCTGACCCATCCATTTTGTCTTCATATCTCCCTTCAAAAAAGAAACTTACTATTTTTAGTAAGTGTGAAAAAGCAAGTCCCGATCTTCAACTGGATGTTGTGGCTTAGTTTTCCTCTTTCTCCCTGTGTTCTTCATTCCTTTTGGATCAAATTTCTATTTTTAGTAGGTGCTCGAGGGCCCACTTACTATTTTTAGTAAGTGCCAAAAATGTCGTTCTGGTGAATTCTCAGCAGTAGTGCACCTCCAATGTCTTTGTCTCCTTCGTAGGTTCTTTTGTTGTTGACTTTCCCAAAATAGTAGTTCCTATGTAGGAGACCTGCTATTTTTAGAAATTTGGCCTCTGGGAGTTGGATTGATGTGGAATGAATTTTTTTGATATGGGTTTTTTCCCAATATCCTCCCTCTAAAATTTTGGACCCGCCCGCTTAATAGTCAGGAGATTTTAAAGTTTTAATTTTTGGACGGTGGTGATTGAGTGATTTGGGATACGAGCGCAAGCCATTAATGGACCTTGAAATTGTAGGTCTGGAAATATCCTCCATTTGTGAAGAAAATTATATTTTTGATGTGGGTTTTTTTCTTTGGTGCTTCACGTGTGATCTTACTTCAATCCGGCAACTGGTTTGACGGGAAATCCCACTTCTTTCTTCGTTGAGCCGGAAATGAGATTTCTTCATTGTGGATGCTCTGTCACATGAGGGGGAGTTTGAAGGTGTATTTTTGATGGCCTTGGATAGAGGAATGAACAGAAACAAATGGTTCATTGTTTCATGCACCGCTTGCAATATTTCTTCAGATCTTCGTTTTTAGGTTATGGAGATTTTCACCATTTCTTCCTCTTGTTCTTCGTTTCTCCTTCTTGTTTTGATGAAAAATCCTTCTGAGACCTGCACGTCACTATGGGGAATTTTTTTAGTGTTTGGGTCAAGCTGGTTTGAGCATTTTGCAATGGTGGAGTGATGGTAGAATGTTGCAGAGGAAGAATGGAGGAATGGAGTGCACCTATAATTGTTAGAAGTTAGAAGCGGAAAAAAGTGGCACTTGGAAATTTTTAAAAAGATATGCACAATTAGGGTTTGGGTGCATTTTTCCATGCTTGATGTCCCTAACCTTAGGGATGTGAGGGACATCAATTTCCACAATGAGCAAGATGACACGTGGCACTAGATCCAGATCCAACGAGGGAATGAAGGAGGAAAAAGTTGATTTAAAGCACTAGGAGCTGAAAGGAGGTCACATGGGTGTCCAAATGACTCCCTATGGGGGATGGGCACATTTTTCAAGGTCTGATGTCCCCCACCTCAGGTGCATAAGGGACATAAAATTCCATGGTGGTCAAGGAGCTGACACGTGGCGCCCGATCCAACGGTAGGGAATGGATGCTCCAAAAATGCACCTGGGGGTTGAACTGTCAAGTCTGGAGGTCACATGAGGGTCCAAGAGGTCATATGAGGGCTGAGAGGGATTCAAGGGGGCTGGGAACACTTTCCAACCTTGATGTCCCTGACCTTGGGGGACGTGAGGGACACAAAATCCCGCAGGGCTCTGGTGTTGACACGTGTCCTCCCAAAAATTTGGCTAAGTCCTGAACTTGTAATAGTGATAACTTGAGCTCTGATGGACTTTTTTGGAAAAATTTTATATGATCCTAACTAGAAATGGCCTTCTAAATCCAATGGTGGGGTATCATGTCTTTATTATTCCATTTGATCCTGAAAAATTGGATTTTTGATTTTGTACTCCACTTGTGCCTGAGAAAAACTACCTGCAGACTGATGCGCCAAAGTGTTGTGAAAAATATTATTTCACCATAATGTAGGCCTTGGAATCCTATTTCTGGATATTTTTTTTTTCTCCTAACTCCATCGGAGCTCCAGAATCTTCTTTTGAAGCCCAACAATTGTTTTAGGCATGTGTACCGCCTAGGCTTGTGAACCCTGTTTTTTACTCAAACTGCTCCAAGTCTTGCAAAACTTCCCCAAACCTTCAAAAATAATTTCCATTATGTTTTAAGGTCTTCATTTCATCTCCGTGTTGAATTTTTCCCTTCCATTCCACTCTCAGGGGTTGAATCCAGTCCTGGGAAGGCTAGCGATAGCCCTTCCCGTGACTGCCCAAAATTTTCATTTTCAATGAACTCCTAAAATCACCTAGGGGAATGAATGGAATTTCCTAAATCACCACATTCATTTTACAACCTAATTAACCTAGATTTCACCCTCCTCATACCCGGTTTCCCCATTTCAATAAAAATTTCAAATTCATTTTAAAAACCCAAATTCAACATTCTTCTATTTTCATTTTAATCAGAAACACCAAATGGATTTTGAATCCTACCTCTACTCACCTTCGTTTTATGGTGGGATCTCCAATCTCTAAACTGGCAGTCCTCCCACTCCCTCTCTCGGCCTTAGCCATTCCTAAATCCACTCCTCAGCTCTTAACCAATCCAATCACTCTTATCGATCTCATAGGCTCGTTAAAATGAAATCCTATCAATCACTACTCGCTTGCCAACTCAGCCTTTCACCGCACCTTGTACTCTCTCCCATCTAAAAAATATCTTTCATTTTTCCAAAAGTAGAAAGTCACAAATGATTCTATAATACATGGATTTTAATTTTTTTACCCCCACACCGATTTGACCAATGTTGTTCTCTTGCCCTAATGGATTGGCATCGGTTATCCTTTACCGGCATCAGTTAACCTTCAACCGGTGTCAGTCACCTTTTCAACCAACCTATACTTAATTTAACCTCAATTTTGCTACCTAAAACCATTTTCTTTCTACCCAAGCCTCTACATAGCCTTATAACCCCACCTAGTTTCCTTATTACCTCACACCTAATCAAACTATCATTTCAAGCATTGTGTTTATCTCTACCTCGGCCTTTCCTATGACCTTACCTATTTACCCAACATGCCCATGCCTATTTGACACTTTAATTCACCTACTCATTATAGCTTGTAGCGATGCTACTCATATTCTTTATCCTATAAACCTTGCCTTGCCTAATGCCATGGTGTTTATATTGACTAGCCCAAACCTATTGGTGTTATTGAACCCACCTAATGCCCATTCCTACACCTATCCTAGTTGTGTTTTAGGATCGTATCCTATACCTTGGATACCTGGATCACATCAACCTTGTTTGGATAAACTATTGACCTTTGACGATGTAGAGTTTGTGAGCTCTTCATCCTAGTGCCTTGTCACATTCTATATGTGTGCATGTGTTTGAATGTCCTCACCTATTACCTACACCCAAAATAACCCTTGCTCGTGCCTAAACCCTACCTTATTTTTCTTCTTCACCTACCATTTTATCAAACTCATCACCGATTCAGCCTACTCCTTCATCAAATCCGAGTTTGAGGGGGATCACATCAACCCATACCTTGGGGAAACCACTCCTATTTTTTTCGTGTCGCTTACCAATACAATATACGTGATAAAAAGGGGAAAATGTAGACACCAAATTTAGGTCACAAGCCCTTTAACCCCTTTCAATTCATCAATTTGACACATATACCTAGCCATGGCCCCCTTCCCCACATTGGTATTAATTTAATCACCTATA
This sequence comes from Taxus wallichiana var. yunnanensis, assembly GCA_018340775.1. Lineage (NCBI taxonomy): Eukaryota > Viridiplantae > Streptophyta > Pinopsida > Cupressales > Taxaceae > Taxus > Taxus wallichiana. The sequence goes on along the minus strand of CM031243.1, from coordinate 299,483,206 downwards.
ATTAAATTAATCCTCACACTATTATTAATTTAATTACTTTAATTAGATTAATATCCACCTCACCTAGCTACCTCACCCTAGAACTATTCCAACCTCATTAAATGGCTAAGACCAAGTCCCCACACTCCCTAACCAACTAGGACTTGTTCTAACCTTAACCATTATGACCTATTATCTCTCCAACCTCTCTCCCACTATATTTAGCGTTAGCTCCCACTTTTGACCCAAGACTAAAACTTGACTCACGCCAAATCTGGGAGTAATCAAGCCATTTTTAGCCAATTTGACCATTTCTCCCTAAATGACATTGGTTTTCCCTCGGTTGGTGTCGGTTCCCTAACTACCATCAGTTACCCTTAAATTAGAGTTTCTAACTCTTTTCCCAGGTTCTCCAATTCATGGATTCAATCAAGCTTTGGCATTATAACTCTTAAGCATTCAAGCTATTAGATGACAAACCAGATCGCATCATATCTTCACTAACATCTAATCATCTCATCCACAGATTCAAATCATCATAAGAGGGCACACAGCTCCACTTCCGTGGTAGTGAACACCACCCCATTTCATATCCGAATGGTCATCAACCACCACCATATTTAGATCTATAGGTTCTCAGATAAATAATTCATTCTTATTTGTTAATATTTTGTTTTGATCTTAAGTATTTCATTTACTTTTTCATCCGATCCCTCTCTATCTTAAATACCACCTTTCACCTATTTTACCACCTATTCCATCAACCTGAACCATTTCACCTATCCTAGCACCTCTACCACCCTTGTTGAGCCTTAAAAAAATCATATCATCCTTCCCCAAACCCCTCAACTCTCTGTGCAATCACAGAGAGACCCAAAATACCCATTTTTATATTTCTACTATATTGCCCCTACCAAAGACGGTTCATCCAACCAACTTCGAGTCATTTTCCACTACTGACATTGGTCACCTAACTAATACCGATCTCTATGACTGGTAACTTGGCTTATAACAACAAGCTCATAACTTTCACCAAACAACCTAGAATCACCCAAAACATTACTCAGACCTTTCCTAACACCTTATTGAACTTTTCGCAACCAAAATCACACACCCCTCCCGATGCTAGATTACTTTTATATTTTAAGTACTTTTCTTAATCTAGCGTATTGTATTTTTGATACACCTAAATCATAGTTTTAGTGATAGGACCTTTACTTCTCACATTTATTTTCATTAATTTGATAAAACAGTGGATTGACTGTTTAATTTGATCAAAATTTCCAGAACTAGCATTTTCTAGGCATTCCACTACCATATATTTTAATTCATTCTCTTGTGGTCTTATTGTTCTTTATAGGTAGTTCCTCCTAGCCAAAAGGAATATCTCACATTCGGTTTGATCAAATTCAACAACGCACGTAACTTTCTCCTAGCTATTCACAAGTATTCCTCCTACGCCCATTACCCTTATCTATTTTATCACATTACTTTGAGGTGAAACATTTTGGCATCCCGGTGGGACCCCTTCTTGTGGGTTCTTTGCATTTTCTTCATATAGGGAATTGTGTGTTTCTTTATTTTTTTTGAAAAATTCACATTAAGTTTCTCTCTGGTCAATATTCTCTTCTTCTACTTGTCTAAAGGAAATTCGTGATTTGGTGTTTAAAAAGAATTCTTCTTACTTTATTTTGCACCTATATTTAGTGAAAGATCATACTCTTGACCTATTCTCTATTTTTCTACATCCAATTTCACTTTTTATTTGGGCTTAAAAATCTCTACATTTCATCCTTTCGTATGTTGCATTAGATCACCTAAATTTATTTGCAATCTATATACTGGAGGTCATGACCAATTGATGATTAGTGGGAATTAATCATAGTTCACACTTTTTGCACACACACACCCCTATCTAAATCACTTGAACAATTTACTCATTTCTTAAACATCTTCCTTCCCGACAATTGCCATCAACGATTAACAATCGGATTGGCGGTGGATCCAGCTAGTGTTTCGCCGTTATCATATTAGATTTGGACCTCATGTATTGTGAAGTATATATTGGGGACACTAGCCAAAATACACCTGAAACCAGCCATATACTACTTATAGGGCACCTTTTTTGACCAAAAATCTATTCTACTCATATTCAGTTTTAAATGGCATAAACATTAAAACATGAAGCATAGGATTGATGTGTCTTGTTAGCCATTTTATTTGTTGAAATTTTTTTTAAGGTGTTTGGTCATTTCTTCTTATTTTTCTTATCTTCACTCCACCACCATCATAACTGGTGTATTCCAGTTCATTCTAGGTGTGTTAGGACTCATCACTACCATACTCAATTTCTAGGTTTGTGTTTTCATTTGAATTAATCACCTAAAATTTAAATTTTCATCATCTTCTTAGATTTCAAAGTGATCGCATCGGTCCAACAACCACCATTGGTTACCTATTAATACTAGTATCGGTTGATGACCAACCATTGGTTCCCTGCTATTTTGGTTATTTTTCCCAAAATACTATTCAATTCACATCTAGATATTTTTTCAAGAACCTATTTCTATCATTTATCACGTTTAGGAGTATTTTTACCATTAGTAGAGTTCAGGTCCACCCAATTTATATTCTTCATCTCTAGATTTATAAATCATATTACCATTCATTCATTACTAACTAACATTGGTCTCTGTGTTTTGATTTTTCTTTCAAAACAACGACAATTTCCATTTACTAGTTCCCTTCTATCTTTTGTTTCTATGTTTCGTACATCTACAGAACTTAGATTACCTATTATACTACCATTCACATGGTTTTGACTCACAAACAAGCCAACACTCTAGTTTTTTATGCTAGCCACCAACCACTACCTCCTAGTCCTTCACCGCCTTCTATTTCTTCACCCATGGACCCCACCTCTCCTATTTCTATACATGTAGGTGATGAGGAGTTCACAAAACTCCTTGATCACAATCCCACCACCTTGTAGTATTACCTTTCCCATTCATCCACCCATGACTTGTTAGGATAGCTCATATATGGGATGCCTATCTCCATTCCTCCCACTCTTCCCACTTCTGTATCAACTACTACTAGTGTAGCATTACCCACTTCCACATCACATCCTATCATTTCTCATATTGACCCCACATCTTTGGTATTTATCACACTTACAACATCTTGTCACCCCTTCGACGTCCACCATGCCATCATCTATAGCTCCTAGTGTAGGGATTCCAACATCATCAGTCATTATTACCTTGTAACCCCTAGTTACGTCAACCCATTTTCAGAGTTTTTTCATGTCTATACCTATTACTCTACCACCTATCACTACAAGGGTCTCTACACAATTCCCTCCCACCTATACCTTGTCTTAGCCACCACCCGTCGCTTATACCTCCCATTCAGGGTATATGCCATCATCATCTGCTACGCTACTTATATCCCCCTTCTCAATTTTCTTACTTGGAACCTCCATATACTGGTGTGACTTCTATGTCATACTCATCATATCCACCACCTTATACCACATGAGGTATGCCTCAATCTAATCGACCACAAAGCTTATCAAAATGATGATGGAAACTATGTAAACCCTGGAAAATATTTCTCTAGCTCATGTAATACATTGAATTATGCTGAAATTTGTAATGAGCCTATTCATCCTTATCCCTATTCATCCTTATCCCCCACATTGGGAGATGCCTAAATTAAATTGATTTAATAGTAAAGAATATTTGCAACAACATTTGTGATTTTTCAAGAATGTATGTTATCTGATTTCCCATGATGACACCTTTCTTCTTCAAACTTTCCCAATGTCCTTGACAAGACCTACCTTAGACTGGTATAGTGCTTTACCTAGAACTCTATATTTTCATTCAATCAATTAGCTCAGGCCTTTCTTGATCATTTCTCCATCAACATCACTAAGAAGGTCACCATGACTAATTTATATTTGATGCATCAATATGAAGATGAATCTATCACAGATTTTGTCACATGTTGGTAAAGCCTTACCAATTAGCTCACCTTTCAACTTCCGTAAACCGAGTTGATAGAGTTGTTCACTAGGGCTTGTGCCAGGCACATCTCTCTAACTCTTCAGGTCTAAACATTCTAGATGTTCGATGAGGCATTCACTATGGCCTAGAAGCTAGAAATATGTGTTATCAAAGAGAATAAGTTACAATTTCATAACAAGAGAGTTCCATTTAAATCAAATGACTATTATTCTTTCTTTAAGCCAAAAATAATCACGCTTAAAACAAAAGGATCCACCAAGGTGGTGGTCTTGAAAGATGGCCCATCTCATCCATCAAACCAATCAAAACCTCCTTCTAATCTTTCTCCTATTCGAACTTCCAATACAAGCAAGAACAATGAAGATATACCCCCATAGGAGAACCTTATTCCTCTATGTTGGAAAAATTGTTAAAAGTGGGAGCCATCACTCTTCCACCAATTAAACCACATACTAGCTTTGACCATTCTTTTCCTATACTTGCATGGTATAAGGAGAATGATTACTATAACTATCACTGCGTTAGAGGACATAGTAATGAAAATTATAAAACATTAAAAAACATCATCCAAGAAATGTTAGATAATGGAGATCTTATCCTAGACAACCCTAACACATCAGAAAATCAAAATCTACAGGTATTTAAGAAACATTTTCCAAACCATACCCATTCATCAAATCAAGCCAATGAGACTTCTAACAATAACACCCATGTCCACAAGGTCCATGTCATCTTTGACATCAGTACTTGTCCCTTCTACTTAGTTTCCTTCCATCCCTTCTATTGATGATATTCTTGTGTGAGCTCCTCTACCCACAGAGGATCCTATTTCACCTAATCCTCTACCCATAAAGGAGCTTACCTCACCTACTTCTTCATCTACAGAGGCACTTACCCCACTTATTCATCACCTACCGAGGATCCCATATTACCCACACTTTTACCCAAAGAAGAGTCTATTTTATCCTCTTCTCCACCTAAGGAAGAGTCTACATCACCTACCTTTCCCCCTCCTCGACCCATAGAGGAGCCAATTTTATACTCTCTCTTTCGGTCAGTGATGTGTCTCCTAGGGTCTACCAGGATCTTGTTAATCTTCTCACATCACTTTTGCCTATAGAGTCAGAAGCCAAAAACTTCCCTATTTCACAAACCTCAAAATTTTTCACAGGGATCACCACCAAGTCATTACCATCTTCCTCTACTTCTACACCATTCTCCCATTTGGATGATCACTTGGAGTATGTCGACTACTCCACGCTTTGGGATGCCTTCAAATTCCGTATCGACTCAAATGTAAATGTTTTCCACATAAAATTCAAAAATTTATCCTAAAGTGTTAAAGACAACTAAATCCATCACACCTAAGCCAATTAGAGTAGCCTTTTCTACATGATCCTCACCTACACCAAAACCTTTACCATTACCAAAACAACCACCTATACCCAAACCTCTACCTACACCCATACCTTCACCTGTACCCAAACTTATCACTACATTGGGGTTATGCTGACACCGAGTCTAATCCATCCTCTTGTAAAGATCGATTTAGCCACCTCTTCCCAAAATATCACTAGACCTATCCCCCACCTAAGAGGAAGACCCAACCTCTTAGGCCTCATACCCCAATTTCTCCCACTCCTCTTTCACCTTCACCACTTCCATCCATATTAGGTCCCCATCCATCAACCTTGGTCAAGCAACCTCCTACCCAAGGTAAAACTAAAACGAAGCAACCTACATCCTTACCACAACCTCCCATTCCACCTAAGCCTTCTACATTGCCCATGCCTACTCCACTACCTAGTCCTTTACCTTCTCTTCAACCTACACTTTCTGTATTTCCTCCTACCACTATCTTTACCACACCTCCACTCTCACCTTGGCTAACCCATCCACTTCCATCTTCCGCACTCCCTTCTACTTCATGAAATATTCTAACACCTTTACCTAAGAAGGTATAACCCAAGCCTAAAACCACACTACCTACCAAAAAGGTAGTCAAACCTACTCAACCTCCAACTCCCCCTCCAGCAGTACCTCTTCCACATAAGTCACCCAAACTTCCATCCAAACCCACTCTCACTTCTCATTGTGATCCCTTGGAAGGATCTTACGCTAACATCCTCACTCAGTTGTTAGAAAGCTTCTCCATTACATTGCCACCTCTTAGGCCTTATGACCCACTAAAACCTAAACTAATAGGATTTAACAATACCATGAATTACATTTATCATCATGTGCCAGGGCATGATGTTGAAAATTGTAAGGCCCTTAAAATTATTCTTCTTCAAATTTGTTCAATGAAGATCTCTTTGATGAAGATGATCTTTTGGATGAAAATCCCATTTCACCTTTACCTATCACCATGCATTTTTACCCCATATCTATTCAGTAGGCTTCACTTCCACCTCCACAACCCTCTTTTCCTCCTTTGACCTTTGAGATCAATATGGTTCGGATTAGAGAGCTAGCCCAACCCCCTCCAAAATGTCACCATTGTCATTTCATAGGGCTCTTATCCCGTACTAGGTTTTTGTCACTTGTCGTTATACCTTTCATGACACATCCCCCTCTTTTCCTCAGATCAATATGGTTCAAGTTGCCACTCGAGCACATAAAGACAAAGGAAAAGAGAAGACTAAAAACCCATCCAGTACACCATTATCCACCATTCCATTGGTAATTTCCCCTAGGGTAACCATTTATGGGCCAACCTATCCAATTTCTGATGGTGTCACACATCATACTATGATCAAACAAATTCACCAATATCCTCTAAAAATTTCTTTGTATGACCTCATCCAAACCTCTGAGTCTCATCGCCAGGCCCTCCTCAAGATCCTACAAACTATTGAGGTTATACCAAATGACCCTACACCTGTTTCCACCATATTCACACCTCATCATGTGGCCACTCTCACTGCTTCACCTAAAACCTTTATTTAAACTATCACTCACAAAATTTCTACTATCAGTTTCTTTGAGTTCGAGATTTATCCTCACCATTAAGATGATCCCAATCCTACCCTCTTCGTCTCCATCCACATTGAGGATACTTGTTTTTGACTCATTATGATCAATGGAGGTATGAGTATTAATATTAATTCTTTTCGTGCATATGAAAAAATGTACATAACTACTAATTGCATGCATAATAACCTAGTTATGTTGCATTCTTTCAATGTTTCTTTGAATTCTACTCTTTTCAATGTCATCCTCTACATTCACGTGGGTCCTGGGCACCATTCCTGAATTGTTATATGTTCTCGAAAGGGACTTCTAAAATAACATGTATCTTGGTTAACCTTGGATCCATTCCATGGGGTATGTACCTTCAACTCTTCACAGCTACATCAAGTTAGAATATGAAGGACATCCGTACAAGTGCTATTGAGGAAGATCCTTCACCTTTCAAAAATTTTAAGATGTTGTATCAACCCAATGATGTCCTTATCCTAGTTAAGGAATTTACTACTCACGCTACTTGCCTCATCTACTACCACTACTTCCTCATCTACTACCACTATTGCCTCTTCTACTACTACTACCACTTCATCTTCAACCACAATTACCTCATCTTCTTCTCGTTATTTCATTTACCACCGACCCAACTCATCTCTCCCACCGCTGCCATAACTTCCAAAGTTAACCCGTATACTAGTTATTCTTCTCAAACTAAAAATAGCTCATCCATTCCCTCCACCCAAGTACTAACTTCCAACCCCTTAAAAGGTTTTTACAATGAATTACCCTGGGGGAGTATCACGTGCTATACAACATCAACACATTCAAAAATTCTCAAGAGTATGGAAACCTTCATTATAACCCACATTATGATCATCGTATATGATAAGTATTTATGAACAAGGTCATCACATGATTATTCCTTGCACTACTTACAAACATAAAGACCAATATGGTATTGGATTCGCTGAACCACCTAGTCCTAAGAAGGCTAGAGTCGACCTCGTAGAGGAAGAACCACCTTTTGTACCTTCATCACCTTCTTCACCTAACACACCACCTTCGCCCATGGAGTCCATCGATCCATAATCCATCCCTCCTAATTTTTTTCATGAACATCATTTCTTTGGGACCTCTCACTTATCACCGTGAAGCGAGGTTCCCTCTTCCATTTCTTTTCTTTATCTTGACATGATCGATAATGACACACCTTATATAAACATCATTCAATGTTAGGATGATGATTACATTTTCACCTATTTGAGTGAAGATGATTCTTACATTAACTAGTCATTACCTTATGAGACAAAACCATGTTGAATGAATCAACCATCAAGATCAAAATTCACACTCAACATGACCCTTGAATTATAAAGATAGGAAAATCTTTATATTCTACTAAACAAGAAGCCTTCACCTCTTCCCTACAAGATAATAGCAATGATTTTTCTTAGTCTTACACTGATATGCCCGGTATTGACCCAAATATTGTGGTGTAAAATATCATTACTATTCTTGATGCCAAAACTATGAAACATAGAAGCTACAAAAAATGCATCCATGCATTGCCCTTCTTTTCAAATAAGAACTCCAACACCTTCTTTCCATTTCTTTCATTTTACCTATCGACTATACACAATCGATTTTTAATATTGTTCCTATCAATAAAGCAATAGGGGAATCTACATCTGCATGGAATTTTACAACCTTAACCTCACCTACCCTAAGGATGAGTTTCCTTTTCCTAACATCGATTAACTTTTTGATCTTACAACCGGCCATGAGATGCTATCTCTTACAAAAGGGATTCTCGGGTTATAAAAAAATATTACTCACGCCAGAGGATCAACATAAAACCACCTTTATCACCCCTTGGGGGACCTTCTGATATTGCAACATGCCCTTTGGCTTGAAAAACACTGGTGCCACTTATCAATGTGTGATGATCTATATCTTACATGATGTCATGCATGATATACTAGAAGACTATGTAGATGACCTTCTCGGAAAATCTCAAATTCAGTCCAAACATCTCCCCATCCTCAAAATCATCTTTTCTTTGTCTCATCAAATATCGCATTCACCTTTAACCAAAGAAATGTGTCTTTGATGTTCTCTCTAGAAAACTCCTTGGTTTCATTGTTATTTTTGGGGTATTAAAGTTGATCCCACTAAAATCAAGTCTATTTTGGAGATGCCTCCACCTACTAACCTTCGACAACTCCGTAGTTTGCAAGGAAAATTGAAATCCATTCGACATTTTATTTCCTAACATTCCAACCTATGTCACCCTTTTCATCATCTCGCTTAAAAGGATGTTTACTTCAATTAGAATAAAAATTCCAACAAAGCATTTAAAGTGTTGAAGAAATACCTTCTTCGCCATCTATGCTCATCCCACCTAAGGACAACCAACCATTTTATCTCTATTTTTCTCCCATTGACCATTCCTTGGGTTCCATGCTCACTCATTGCGATGAGAAACATAGGTAGAAATTGGTTTATTACATAAGCCATATGCTTTTAGATTATGAGACTCAATATACTCATGCCAAAAATATTTGCTTAGCTCTTGTCTTTTCACCACTAAACTTTACCACTACCTACTCAACCAAAAAAATTCATTGTCGCCAACATTGACCCCCTACATTACATGTATGCTAAACCTTATCAACACTAATGTGCTTCACGTTGGCTCATGCTACTTTTTGACCTAGACCTTGAATTAATTCATCAAAAGTATGTTAAGGGAAAAACCATAGCAGATCAGCTTGCAAATGCACCTCTTTCAAGAAATCAATCTTCTAACTTCAATTTTCCTTATTAATCTATCTATACTCTGTCCCTGGATGACACCATTTATCAGATGACCCTATTCATCAACATTTCTAAATTTCACCATGGGGTAGTGCATGGGTTATTCTCATTCCTTTTGATGGCAAGCCTATGAATTTATCCTTCAAACTTGACTTTGATTGTACCAATAACATGGTTGAATACGAAGCACTTGTGTTAGGTCTCAAAACTACCATTGCCCTTGATGTTAATACCATTAATATATTTGGTGATTCTCAATAGGTTTTCACCAAGTTCAATGGTTTATACTAGTGTCATAACAAAATATCTCAAAATTTTAAGCATCATGTGGACATGATTTTGACTGCCTTTGATAATTATGTCATTTAAACTATTCTGTGATCCACTAACAAATTTACGGATACCATGACTTTCCTCACCACACAAATAGCCTCATCACCTTAAGATTCTAAAATATTTGTCACCCTCTTATCTGTTTTATGATGTAAAATTTATGGGATGATTCAAAAGTGACCCACGTGACATTTGGTATAATCAGTATGCTAAATACCTTTCCCTTTCAATACTACCTCTAGATCTCACTTGTAATGGTAAGCAAGAATTTCTCTAAAAGGTCTCTCATTATGTCATCATGGGGGGTATTCTTTACAAACATGGCTTTGATGATATCCTCTTATGGTGCATCACTAGTTTTGAAATTTCTTAACCATTAAATAAATCTATGACTAGATTTTTGGTGGACATTTCAGTGGTCACGTTATTGCCAAACATATTCCTCAACTCAGCTATTACTAGCCAACCCTTAATAAAGATTGTTGTGACTATGTCAAACATTGTGTGAAGTTCTGTAGCATGCTAACCTTCACCACACCCCATGTCATGCCTTACAAGTCACAAGGGACTTTTGGCCTTTCTCCCAATGGGGTTTAGATCTCATCGAAGAGATCAACCCTCATTCTTCTCAACATCACCAATGGATCATCATAACAAATGAATACTACACTAAATGGGTGGAATTCATCCCTCTCTTTTCTACCAAAGATGAGAAAATATGTGAATTCATTAACCATCACATAATTTTTCATTTTGGTGTTCCTCATCACCTCATCACTGAAAATGGTGAAAATTTCAAAAACAAGACTCTATGCAAACTATGTGATAAATTCGGTATTAAACTCAGTTTCTCTTCACCATATTATCCTCAAACAAATGGTTAAGTCTAATCAAATAACAAAACCATCAAAAAAATTCTCATGAAATTCATCGATGATACTGGCAAGGATTTCCATACACACATTCCTTTTTCCTTATGAGCTTATCGCACCAACATCCATACCTTAACCGCGCCACACATTTCTATTTGGTCTATAGTATAGAGACAACCCTACATCTCAAACTCCAAATTCCATCTCTTTATAACTCACTTAAAGATATGCTCAATGATGACAAATTTTTCCAAGACTATTTTCCACTTGAGTTATTAGATGAACACCATTTAAATTCTCTCAACCACCTTCAAATCTACCAAAAATGTATCAAATATGCCTATGAAAAATGTGTTCATGAACAAAATTTCAAGGTTAGTGATCTTGTCCTCAAATAAAATCAACATGTAACTAAAGCTGAGAAAAGTAAATGAGGCAAGTTTTCTCCTAATTAGCTTGGACCCTACATTATCACCCATACCTATGGATCAGGTGCTTATCATTTATCTTCTCTCGAAGGTAAACTTGAACTGAGCCTTTTAATGTCTTGCATTGTCAATTGTTCTACTATTGTATAAAGTACTCCATCAATTTGTGTCACTTACATGCTCGTCCTTTGAGAAAACCTCTCCTTCCACCTACCTATTTCTACAACTAATAACTCAAATAGAATCATGTGATTATTCATCACCATTTAGCCTTATCTTCAATCGAGTATCGCATCTCTACTCATGGATAATTTTCATACTTTTCAGGATGGAATCCCATGGTTTTCCATCACTTGAAACCCCTCTTGCATAGCTAACCTATTTTTTGCTATGTTTTGGCCTTCATACAAGAGGCTTATACTCCTTATAGTCTTGTCCATGACTTCAAGTTCAAAAATACAAAAAAAAAATACATGGGATAACCAAAAACTCTACTCCTTAAGTCAAAATTCTCACAAATAGATGAATCCCTCAAAAGGACATCTACCTCTCTTTCATGCTACTATAAGTAGACTGCTCCTCGAAGCACATCTATAAAAGGTTATCTATATTGTACAAAGTATATCTAAAAAGATGATTTTAAAAAAAAAAAAAAATAAGAATTAAAAATTATCCTGGAGTTTCCCGCATCAATCAAATTCATGAAGAACTCAAAGAGAAACTATTTATCCCAACATAGACTTCTCACGTTGATCAATCCTTAAAAGCAAAAGAAAAGAAAAATCAAGAAAAATAACAAACTTTTGGTCATGGACTTGCCTATTCTGGTTTTGGGTATCTTTCAGAAGGGGCATGTTGTCTCACAACAAGGTTACACTAAACACAATCCTCCACCTTACCTCTTTTTATTCTCTTTTGCCTATTTAAGGGACAACACATGTACTTCACACATAGTGATCACACCACTTCTTTCACCCCTAGAATGTTCAATCATGCAATACCTTTAGGGGCTTAAGTTCATAAGCTAGTCTTTGGTATGCTCATAATGGTTCTTGCCACTTATGGAGAATTTTCTCCTCTTCTACCGTTCGCCCCTTTGCTTACTTATTGATTCTTCTACACAAGACAAGACCTTTGACACTTATTTTCTAGGATTTATTCTCCTTTCACCTACATTTACATTCATCATCTACTTCAATCAACTCATCTTACACATTTTATATTATCTAAACAACCTAGACACAACCATGCCTAATCAACCTAGACAAAACCATGCCTAATCAACCTAGACACAATCATGCCTAATCAACCTAGACATAACCATGCCTAATCAATCTAGACACAACCATGCCTAATTTACCTTGCCCATTTAACCATACATAAACTCACCAACCTACTCACCTACCTCATCTCATTATTGCCTAGTTTATGGGAGAACTACATTGGCCTGAATCCCATTTTGCAAGGGCTATATAGGTAGCACTTTGTAGTCATTTTTACACCCACCAAAGAACAAGGGAACCCCGTGCATGCCTTCCTATCACCTAGTGGGCACTAGGTGCTCACTGAGGCATGTGAGGGTGCCAAGTCTCTCTTTTATGCGAGTTGAGAGGGGAAACACCATCTATGATCCAAACTTTAAAGAAAGTGAGTGGGAATGAGACATGAAAACATCATAGAGCTCAGAACGGCTCTAGACCATTGCAGTCATTATAGACAAAGATACTTTAACAGACTTAAAGAACTGAATCAAAACAGAAAGGAAAATGCATAGGGATTCATATTCATCTTATAAACATACATGAAACAGAACTATGAAGATATAAGGATGGACCAAAATCATTAATGATCATATTCAAATAAGTTGGTAACCTCATTACATCCATTAGATTCATTACAGAACATCGTAGTATGGCAGACCAAAGTCATACATCATAACTGGATCTACATTCCTTAGCTCCCAAGAATAATTTTTATAACCCCAAGCCCTTGATACATCCATCTCCTATAGTTTATCTACCCAACCCAACAGAATCCTTGCAACCATTTCGTAGAGCTCCACTCTCTTTTAATCTATATTCTTAACCAACTCTATCAACACCCACACACACACACCTTTTCCTTTTGTGGGTGCTTGTATTTATAGGCACCCAAGTGCCAACTCATCCTTCTACTGGCCTTAGATCTAACGCCAAGTGTCTAAATGTGGTCCTCCATGGGTGCATGCTCCTCTAGGCCTGAGCTCTCCACTCTTTTCCATGATGGCCTTCTAGAAGCCTCCATCACAAGGCATATTCCTTCCTAGGCCATCGTGCGCGGGTTGGCACCTTATCCACTCTGCATGTGCAGTCGGGTCACGCTTTTCTCATGTTCTACTTGAAACACAAAATACAGCTAAGTCTCAAGACCTTGATCTACCAAAGTGCATAACAGGGGTTCTTCTAAAACCATCCTAGAACCTTTCCTTGGGCACCCACTCTTCAATTTAGGCCTTGCACCCCCATGCACCTTTGTGTACTTAGTCAATATTTTAGGGGCCCAACATCACCCCACACTTTACCTGTTCTCCACCTATGGGAACAATTCTTTAAAGAAAGAATTTCAATAGGCTTAATGCCCTAGGAAAATAATAAGGGAATGAAGAAATGGGGAAAAATTGAAGAATGGGGAAGTGTTGTCATTATTGCAACAAGATAGGAAAATTTCTGCGCAGTCGGCCTCCAAATTGCTCTAGGCATCGACATCATTTTGTGCTTTCGGTAGAGGTCGCTGAATAGGGTTCTTACTTACTCAAAACCCATTCTATTTCCTCAAGTTTTCAATGTTTCAATGATTCCTTCAAATTCCTTACCCACATCCTCAAGTGCATCCATCCTTCTTGTAATCTATGAGTACAACTCCTTCAGCTAGTTTTTAATCAAACCTCATAAGGTTTCAATAGCTTTAGAAATTTTCTAGACCTCACTGGGATCCTTTCTGTTCTCCTCTATTCCCTTTGTTCTTCTCTTGGAATTCCTTGAGCTCTACCTCATGAGTGGCGACCAGAATACTTGCCACTTTATCCCTATCTACGCAATTGTCATATGTGGCCTCAACAGTATGGGTAGAAATTTTCACATCAGTAAGCACCTTGTTGTACTTAGAAATGATTGCTACAACCTTTAATTTTTCCTCCTCCATGCGTGTCACTATTTCTTCTATAGATTCTAAGGCTAGAGGTTTCCTCTCCATGGTGAGGATGCATGTTAAGTCTTCAAGGCACTCAAGGGAAGATCCATAATTTTCTACGTAGGCGGTTCAAGTCTAGATGCTTCAAGATAATGGAATATGTGATGGATTATACCTTCTTATATACTTCACACACCCTTTCCTTTTCTTCCATAAGTTCATGTTTTAGTTGTGTGCTAACTAGTTTCTCCTTCAAATTCTTGGTGTTCTCTTCTATATTTCCTTCCCTCTTTTTCTAGCTTTACCTCTAGAAATTTTACCTGTCATTCCTTCCGAATAACCTCGGTGACCTCTTCCTATGTGCTTAAGTACTTTTTATAGCGCTTGTTCTAGGGCGCCCACCACTTGAGTATCTTGGAAACTTGGTGCCTTTTTCCTTATCTCTTTCATCTCCTTTTTCTTGTGTACATCTTCTTCCTACATGTTAGGTCCTTAGGTATAGCTATCTCATTCTCAAGATAAGTACCTTCTCAAACTTAGGCCTTATGCGAAGGTATACACATGCCGTGGACCCCCTGTAATAGGTAGAGTCATGGGTTTTATCATCTAAACTTCATGCGACATGTACTTTTCCACATATGCACACTTGTTGGGGTAGACCAACATCTTACGCATCTCCCTATGGTCTCGATCCATACTTCTAAGGTCAAACTTCAACTTCTTGGATTCCTTGAATATTTTTACCCCCACTTGGAATTACTGAGCAATGAAAGAAAATGGAAGTTTACACCATGGGCTTATGATTTCATCAACCATCCTAAATCTACCAATGCACAAGTTTTGGTATCTTTGTGAATTTAGCTTCTCCTTACGTGAGTTTTGGCGGTTGTTACGGGATCCTCCACTCTACCTCAAATGCATTCCTCAAGCATGTATACCATTTCTAAAGACGTGACTTATGAGAACGGTCATCATGCTATCACAAGTATATTTTTCAAGTCTTTTTTTGAGGTAAGAGGTCTTCCTCTGGGTATTCCCATACAAACTTATCTACCACATCTGGCACTCCGATATCTAAAAATACAACAGCTTGTTAAGAAGAAATTACCGAAAAGTACCTTGTCACCCTCCTACATGTTCCTTGATGATCTCATCCACGATGTATGTGGAAAAGTTGTAGATGGTGCCCTCGATATTCTTCTACAAACATTGAGCCATGATTTGTTCACTTGCATCCATCTCTCTTGGTCATTAAGTTTTGTTACTAGGCGCATGGCATTCTCATCACCGGGTCTTAGATATCCACAATATCAAAGTACCTTGACCCCTTCTTGTATGCATATGTGGTGATGGTTTCTTTGATGGATTATTTTTCACATAGGTCATCCTTTATATCTTCTCCTTCACATATGAGACCTGTGAATTTTGAAATCAGCTGAGGAGTTATGTGTATCTTACACCCCACAAAGTGAAGGTGATCTTCTTGTACGTGCAACACCAGCCACTGATAGAGGTTCTTAGGATTCCCAAAGTAGGTAAACTCATAGAGTTGTAATAATACCACCTTCTTCAACTTCACTTTTACTTTATCACTATAAATGGGTAACCCTTACGGTATCCTCTTGTTTTTGGGTGCACTAACTCCAGTGCCATCTCTTTTCAGTCACATTTTGCGATGGTTATAATCGATTACTTTCATGTTTCTTAAATTGGACTCCCACTCCTTTCCAAGAAAAACCCCATTTGGGTACTTTGCATTTCTACATACCATTCTTCATTTGTACTTACGGTGGTTTCTTGTAGTTTTCCTTGCCCTATCCATTTTTAGGTATTACAATTTGGTTTCTTGGGTTCCATTGTGTAGGTTATCTTTACACTTCAAATTCTCTTACTCGCTTCTCTACCCTTTCGAAACCATGCTCTAGCTTCCAAACCCTCACTTTGGAATATCCCCTTCATAATACGGTGCTTCTCCAAAACTCTCTCTACGCTTGTGAACTATTTACCTCCTAGTTTAAAGATCTAAACTAGTTGCTTACAGTTAAATTTATCCAATTTTTCTTCACATGAATCAACTCTGAAAACCCTAGTTTGCAAAATCTCTTCCTTCTTCATATTCACAATGTAAATAATGAAGTGTCCAACCTTCTATTTATAGTTTTTCCCACTTTTTAACATTAAATGCTACCTTACCTACCACCGTACTTCAACACTTAATGTGGATTTGTCAACAAAACCCAACTTTAGCACTTTAACTCACATGCCCAATCTTGCGCAGAAAATCCCCAACCTTATGGCGCACAACCAATACATCTTGACAAGAGACTCTTACGCGTGCATCACCTGTGTCGAAGGTACTTCCATCATGATTTTTTCTCTCACCTACCTCATGTTTCTTTTGTGCTTCTTCCTCTTTTGTATGTGGATCCACAATGTAGCCTTACCTTGACACCAACCATCCTTTTTCACCTTTCCTTCCATGTACTTACTTTCCCAGGGCCATCCAACTAGGATTTCCAACGTAATCCTTCCTGGCACATCACACTTTGTAATTTCTTCCACCTTACTCCACCCCACACTAAAATGATGTGTGGTCCTCTACACATTCACAACCTTCAAAAAGTAATGAGATTATCGGCACCCAAGGTGCAAAATGAAACAACAACAAGAAAGGGAAACAAAAAGAAAATAAAAATGCATTAAAGGAAATCCTAAACTAACTAGCAATACTGCCTTATTACAAACACCAAGAATACTTATTTATAGTAGGGCTTTAGCCTAATCCCATTTAAATGTCCTAAAAATATTGTCCCATCTAGCACTTGTAACTGGCACGTGCCTAAATCAAGGATGTATGAGATGATGTAGGGACCCAACCAATGGAATTTTAACTTCCCAAGATGGCACAAAAACTTGGAATCATATAGTAGCACCATCTGCCCAACCTCAAACTTTTTTTTCTTAATGTGATGATCATGCCATGCCTTTTGTTTTGCTTTTTTGTCTTCTAGCTCCACTTGGTGAGTGATTGTCTTTCGTCCAATTACATTAACTTGTAAATTATTTCTTCCAGTGCTTGTTCATCATCTAATCCTCCTACACACGTTATACGCAAAGAAGGTAACATGAATTCAACTAGTAGGATAGCCTCCACACCAAACACCAATTGAAATGTTGTGGCCTTATAAAACCTCTTATAGGTTGTCCTATATGCCCAAAGAATGGTTGATACTTTGTCATCCCAATCTTGTATACCAACATCACAGATCTTAGTCAACGTGTGACTAAGTATTTGTTAAACACCTTACAAATTTCATTTGCTTGAGGGTGATAGGGAGTAGTTTTGTGATGAGACACCATGAATTCTAATAACAGAATCCCAATCATTTCATTGAGGAAGTGTGTACCTCTATAACACCCTTGACAATTGTTATATTCCTCTTTTGCATTTCAAGTGTTGACATGTGATTTTCTTGATAAAGATGTGTTCTTTTGACTATTGAAGATCATGCTTGATATGGATAAATCATTTATGTTCTTAAAATCATTAGACTAAAATAGTATGGATTTCAAGAATTCATTTTCACTTTGGAAAGGTGAGTTGCAATCTGGCTTTAAGAGTTGTAGACTTATTCCTATTTCTGACTCATCCTTGGATCAATTTTAGTGATCCAAGGAATGTTTTAAATCTTCTTCATAGATTGAATGGTAAATTGACATTCAGTAGTTTGAGGGACATAAAGGATGAACTTTGTATGTTACAAATTCTTTGGTCTTATGTGAACATGTTTTCGTTCAGTTGTATGTTTGTGCTCGGGTCTTTGGTGATTGATCTTGGTAGGACATTATGGACGTAAACAAAATTCAATTTATTTCATGATAGAGGAGGAATTTGGAGTCCTAAAACCAAAATATTATCCTAATAGTATCCTAAGCTAGGTAAGAACACCTATGTTCTAGCTACGTCTACTTATTTGGATTTCATTCTAATCTAAGCCTCTTATTTTTTTGTTGGGTTAACATCCTAACCTAAGTTTTTTGATAAATGAACATGGAAGAGATTACTAAAGTAATGCTAGGATATTTTAACTAATACCTAATACTATATGGTTATGAATTTAATCTAACCTAAGGTGGGAATTACTAATGGAAATGTTTTAAGACCTAAGGTGGTTATTGCTAGACTAACCTAAGTTTTATGGGATCCATCCTAAACTATTAAAAGGGAACCTAAGGGTCGCATGTCTCTAAGGTGATGGTTCCAATGGAATTTAAGTGAGTTGATAGGGTTTAATGGATGGTGGTACTGCCAGTTTTGGCAGGGGCTAGTTGAATTTAGTGGAGGCATACATGGAAGCTCCACTAAAGATGGAATTGCATGTTTGGATGGAATTGGCATTCGCCAATTTTAGGAGGTGGTGGCAAGGAAAGATAAGTGGGAAATTTGGAATTAATGGCATTGATGGACCTCGGTTTTTGTGTGTAAACCGTCTTGGAAACTTGGAAGGTGGGTTTGTGGGAGGTTGTTTGGTTTTGCATGCATTGCAGATTTTACTCTACATGGAGCTATCTGGTTCTTTGAACCAGCAGTTCGACCTTCACTTCAAAGCTATTTTTGGTTTCTATGGTCTATTTTTGATCGAAGGAAAGTATATGAGGCATAGGAAGAAAAGATGTTTGATTGTTGATCTTTTGTGGAGGAGAAAAAGAGTTGGAAGCTCAGCTGGAAGTCTCCTTCGATTTGGCAGAAGCACTATCAGGCATGATAGGCTCTACCCATTAATATTTCATGCTTTCTTCTAAATGATTCATTAGAATAACTCTGCTCTTATGCTTATTAATATTTGCATGATTTTTCTAGTTGATTACTTGCATGCTTTTAGGAATCTCTATGATTTTTGGATATGAATCCATGGCAAAAATAATGTTGTTTTGGAAACTCTCTTTCTCTCTGTGCAAGTTCAATGATAGCATGCATGTGAAGCTTGTATGCAAAACTTGTTTCTGTAGCTCTATTTTTCATTTTGGAACTTGTATTTGAGGTTGTTGTGTTTTGAACTGGCCTTCATTGCAATATAGGGTTCTGAACTTTATGGGAATCTTGAGTTCTGTTTGATCTTGAATTAGGGCTTCATGTTTTGATATAAACTTGTGTTGGAGCTTCGTGTTGTTCTAAACTAGTGTTTGGAAACTTATGCAATGTTGAACCAGTTGCTTGAAGTTCGTATTTGGCACTATACTCATATTTTATTACTTGTGAAGTTCTGAAATTTTGTGTGAAGCTCGTGTTCAACACTATACTCATATTTGGTACTTGAGTGTTAAGAACTTTTAATTGAATCGATGAATTTGATTTTGTTCTGGTATTTTTGTGTTGGGTTATACTTGTATTAAAAGTTTAAAGCTTATAATTCTTTTATTGAGCAACTTACTCACAAGAAAATTGGGTGATAGTTTGAATGAGTCATTTGGTAATCTCTTTGAGATCTGGAACTGGAAACATCTTGTTTAAATGAATGTGGTACTTCTATTTTTAGACTGTATCGTCTTCTCTAAGATGGTAATGGCGTGAAATTTGGGGGTGTTATTTTCCCCTCTATTTTGAGGAAACCCACGTTCTAGGTTGACTGTTTTGTTTGAAGCAATGTCTCCTCTACCACAGTTATGAGGTTGTGAAAGTCTGGTTTTGGATTTCTATTTCAGTTGCATTAGAGGTAAGAATGGGACATCTTCTAACTTAAACATTTTTGGGTTTCTTTCTCTCTCTTCAGATCCTTTAAAATAATTTTTGGGTCTCATTGGAAGGTTGAGTTATTACCCTTATACATTGAACTTATAAGGGAAGGATTATTTCTCTGTTCGGTTGTTTTGTGTATAGTTCTTTTGATTCACAAACTACTTACTCTTTGTATTGAGTTGTTGAAGCATTAAGAGACTTTAGTCCTTGAGTTCATGGATACTTCTGAACTTGTTAGCTTCTTTGTTTGGGATTCTATTCTTGTTGGATACAATGAATGAGTTCTTGGGTCTTTTAAAGAGAGAGGAAATATATATTCTCTTGGGATCAGTATGCTATTTTTGGGACTGTAATGTGTTTTTCGTTCTGAATTGAATTGAACAGGAATTCATTTGTTAAGTAATGTAACGAATAATTATATGGACCTTTCCTAATAGAGATCCCTTTTCTCTATCATTTGGATAAGTTCATTTATTGAACTCCTCTACACTTGATTCTCTTATGAGATGGTGATTTATTTATGGTTTGTTGGTCTACTTTGTTCGAATCATTTGTTGTAATGATGTAGAAAGATAGTAGCTAAGTCGGTCTGTTGATAAGTGAATGCATACTTGTTTGATCAACTATTGTTGACTAAGCCTTGCTTTATTTGGATGGATAGGAGTAGGTTTTGTCTCTTGTACTCTATCTTTTTGGGTGAAATCGAGTAGAGATTAACTTCTGTATGGGACTACTTTGATTTGTGAACGTTGGTTTCAGATCTTTGAATGATAACTTATAACATGTAGAAGTAGAATTAAATTTGCAGTTAGACTGTTTTGATTCTCTTTACCTTCTTGGATTGATATGGAATTTTGTTTAGATGTATATCTTAAATGTTGAATTTATAAGATTGTTATCCCTAAAAGGAAACAGTTAATTCATGTTATGAACCTGATCTATTTTTCGGATGTTTTGAGTTTGGGTATGGTATGTAATGGTTCTTCTTATTCTTTGCTTAAGATTTAGATGAATCATCCTAAAATGAACCATGTTGTAAACACTTCTTTTGTCTTATAGAAAAGATAAATGTTGTATTCTATTAGGATAGAATTATGAAATAATGGATGGCAAGATCAATTTTTTATTTAAAGGTAATTGATAGAATCAATTAAACTTTAAGTTTTAAGATAGATGTTGTGGATTACATTCTGCTCTTCTCTTAAAAGTGGATCTAGATTTATTATTGTACTTCTTTTCTAGTTGGTATCACTTATGCTTATTGTATGATATATTAATTGTCTCATTAAAGCAAAGTTGTTTTAATGAAACAATTAGTGGAATTCACTTTGTTTTAATGCTTAGTGCTTATCATGCTCAGTTCATTGAACTGACCCATGCTAGCAATTTTTGTAGATGGACATCGTAAGTGATAAAAGAAGGAAAAAACTTATATGATGCATTGGCTGATATAAGTCTGATTCTTTGTAAAGAATTCTGATTCATTCTTTAGTTGTATTGAAAAAGAAAAGTTGTATACTTTTTAGAATGAAGGTTGTTGTTATGCAGTACACCTAAAGTGCATAGTCTTGTAAATATATAAGTTTATAATGAGGAATTGCGAGTTGAGATTTACTTGCATTGGTTGTGTAAATTATCTCGTACTTTTATAAAGGAGATGGAAGTTCTATCTTGTTGATATTCTTCGTATTATTTATATGTTTATCTGGTTATCCTTTGATAAGATGGATAAAGGGAGTTAGTTCAATTTCCCCTATAAGATGCAGCTTGTAAAGTTGCATAAGATGATGTTTATTATCTAAACAATTTAACATAGTAATGTGATGTGTAATGAACATGCAGTATGAACTATAGAAATGTGAAGGATAAACCCTGACACTTAATCATTTAGAGGAAGAATCTTCCTCTCTTAAATGAATGTAAACCAAAAAGGATTGGAGATATGATTGTAAATCATAGGACTTCATTTTGTATGAAGTCTACTTTAGTTGGACCTATGTGGTTGCTAAACCTCCCTGAATGTTAAATTACATTATATTGAAACTTATGATATTGTTGTCTGTTTTGGTTAACTGCTTGTTAAACTAAGTAAATGAACATTAAAAGCAATCATGAGTTAAAGGAAGTTCTTTAATGCTTAATTGATTCAAGTATAGAACAAGAACTTAAGGAGTGTTGGATTAGGGTTTAGCATGGATGTTGTAATCTATTTTATAATCCAAATTAATTAAACATTAATAACCTCCTAGGGGTATGTACATCTTGATGAGGTAGTTTTTGTAGGATGTTGGCACACTCTAACTATAGGGTTGTACTTTTGAGAAGACTTGGGTGCGCTCGAGAATACAATGATGCAGTTGACATGTGTGCAACACCCTTCTACATTGATCATCTAGATCTACACAAAAATAAGGACTTGAACTTAGTTTCTCTCTAGGTCAAGTTAGTGGCATGTTTAGGATAGGAAGTAGCTTTCAACGGCTCATGGTACCTTGGCACATCTGGTTGAATTAGATTAATCGAGTATGCCCTTATACCCTAAGACATTATGAGCATATTCCTATAATAAATTGTGTTTCTAACAAGAGCTAGGGTTAAACCTTGAACAAGTAGACTAACGGTAGTCGAGAAAGACCATTCTAGATAACATATGAGTGAGGTGAAGGATGTATTCTAAAATGATGAGTATGCCATCTAGGAAAAGTAACATGAACAATATGTTGAAAATATTTGGCCAAAGTATCGCAAGTTTGCCAGTTTCATTGTCTATGTCACCTATTTTAAAGCAATGTGATGTCAAATGAATATTGGTGACAAATATTCGATAGGTTCTTTAAATAGATCACTCAAGACATGGTTTGGGTAGGAAACCAAAGTATATGAAGTATACGATAAGTATTCAATACTTGAAGTTAACATAAATAGATTGATAGATCATCGAGTTATGAAATGAATAGATCGGTAGATCAACGAGTCATTTACAATCGCATATGGTTATCTCTGTTATGAGATTGATTGGCATGGAAGGTGTGTTCTAAATGATTTTTATTTAGAATAGAGAACATTATGTAAAAATAAAAAATAAAATAAAATCCTTGTTTTTAAAAGTCTTAAAATGAAAATGTTACAACCTCTATCACTGTTAAACTCAATGGGCATCCATACCTGCTGATTATGTTTTCCCATAAAAATCTAGCAACTGTAGCTGATGTACAATCCTTTGTAGGCACTACCTCTACCCACCTTGTCAAATAATCAGTGCAAGTGAGGATATACGTGAACTGATCCTTTGTGCCGTTGTCGAGATTGGTTTGACAAAGTTGATAGCCCATTTCTCAAATGGTTCCACACTAGCTATTGGTCGCAAGGGAATTTCATCCCTTTTTCTAGGTTTTCAAGGCATTGGAAATGGTCATAGGCCTTGCAAAACTCAATGCAATATTGATAAATGGTCTCCCACCAAATCCTTGTGAGTAGAATCTTCCGCGTGGTTTCATTTCTGCATAGTGTCCTCCCTGTAATCCCACCATGTGCCTTTTCCGTAATTGTAATGCACTCATGTTATAACATGCATTAGCGCAGAATCTCATCATGACCCATTTTGTATAGATCTCTGCTAATTAGCATGTAGGGCGTGATGCATATGGCCAACTTCTTCTTCTCTAAGGCCTTCATTTAGACTAGCACCACACCCATTTTGAGAAACAACTGCAATATCTTCTAAGTCCGAGGTGCACTATAACACCCTTAATAATTGTTATTTTCCTCCTTTTCATTTCAAGTGTTGGCATGTGATTTTACTTTTTAGGGTATGTTATTTTGACTTTGGGAAATCATTCTTGGTGTGGATAAGTATTTTCTCGCTCTTAAGATCTTTTGACTGAACCTGAGAATAGTTTTCCTGAATTCATTTTTCACTTCTTGTAGGTGAGATTGCAATTTGGTTTTAAGAGTTGTAAACTTATCTATTTACCCGACTCATCCTTGGATCAATTTCAGTGATCCAAGGAATGTTTTAAATCTATTCAGAGTGAACAACTGATGAATTGGCATTCCATGAATTAAGAATCATATGGACTAAACTTGGTAGATACAAGTTCTTTAATTCTCTTTTTGTGTGAAAATATTTCCATTCAGTGGTATGTTTTGTTTGGGTCTTTGGAGATCGACCATGGTAGGTCATTACTGACATAATTGGGATTTCAGCCTGTTCATGGCATAGGAGAGAACTGGAATCCTATAAAGGACTAACCTACATGATCCTAAGCTAGGTAAAAATATTTCCTACCTAAGCTATGTTACTTGATATAATTTGATTCTAACCCAAACTTGGTGCTAAGGGAATTGGAAAGGTTACTAGGTATTAAAACTAAACTTGAACCTATTACTACAAGGCTATATGGTGATCTAACCTAGTGCCTTAAACTATGGCATTTTGAATTATTTACCTATGTGGAATTATCTAAACCTATTTGCTAAGGCCTATGGTGGGGTTAGTTGTTAGTGTTATATCCTAAGGTATAAATTTTAATCTACCTAAGATCTAACCTAAGCAAGTAATCTATCCTAAACTATTGGGCATGAATGGGGACTTATGTGGTCGCATGTATTTTGGTGATGGTTCCTAAGGAATTTATGATGTTGATAAGGTTTTTAATGTATGCAGTACTGCTAGCTTTGGTAGGGGCTAGTTGGCTTGGTGGAGGCTTAGGTGGCAGTATCACTAAAATTTAAAATGCTTGTTATTTTTGACTTGGCATTTGCCAGACTTGGTAGGCGGTGGCAAGGAAGATTAGTGAGAGATTTAGAATTAATGGAATTAATTGCTTTTGGTTTATGAGCCCAAACCATCTTGGTAGGCATGCTAGCAGATTTTTCTTGGGTTGTTTCACTTTGCATGTTTTCTGATTTTTACTCTGCATGCTCTCTAGTTTTTCGAACTAGCAGATTGAACTGCACTTCATGGCTATTTTTGAAG
Source organism: Taxus wallichiana var. yunnanensis (assembly GCA_018340775.1). NCBI lineage: Eukaryota > Viridiplantae > Streptophyta > Pinopsida > Cupressales > Taxaceae > Taxus > Taxus wallichiana. The sequence continues at coordinate 299,457,896 of CM031243.1, read as the reverse complement.
TTTCAAATCTATTTTCGTTTCATGGAATTTATAAGAGGCATTGTGGAAGAGGTATCTGGTTGTTTGATCTTTCATGGAGAAGAGGAGAAGTAGTGAGCTCAATCTGGAGGTCTTCTTCGATTTGACAGAGACACTATCAGGCATGATAGGCTCTAACTATTAAAATCTCTTGCTTTCCTCTAAGTGTTTTCATTAAAGAAACTCTACTCTGTTGAGTTTTATGCATTGCATGATGTACCTGGTTGTTTGGTTACTGAGTTTATTAAATCTTGAATTCTTGGTTTTGAATCCTTTACAAAAGCGGTCTGGTTTAAAATATAGTATGTGTTTGTTTAAGCACATGAAAAATGCATGCAAGAATGACTCTGTAACTCTACTTGGCTTAACTGGATTTGGTAACTAATGGTTAGGTTTTTGTTGACTTTCATACCAATGTATTTCTTGCTTAAGTTCTTTGGATAATCGATGTTCGCTTTGCTTCATTGAAACTAATGTTTTGTGATTTTGAGCTGGTAAAGAGCTCATGTTTGTTTATGAATTTTTTATGCAAGATCAAGTTCTGTTGGAAACTTGTTGGGTATTTGAGAATTGTTTTCGGGTTCTTGGTGCTATCATGCTTGTGTTTCATTTCATAAATATAAGGAATTGTGAATGGAGTAGTAGATGGCTTGGTTCTTGTTTTCTAACTTGTGAACATTTGTTGTTGCTGAAACCCTAACATGGCATGATATTTGTGTGGTATTATCATGATATTATGGACTGTTACTAGTCCGCATTTGGTTGGTGTTTGTGTTTTATTGTGACCTTGTGTATTGTATTGAGAGTTCAATAAGAATACGGCCTTAATACTTATATGGTGTTTAGTTTGAACTCTTAAGTGATCTTACAAACCACTTCAGTTGTCAAGCAAGGTTTGATATGATAGTTATTTGAAAATGACGCTTGATTTTTAATTTGAACTGTTTAAAAGTTTATTCATTGCACTTTATCTAGCATTAGGATGCGGAAGTTATATTAACTCAATATGGAGTAATGTGATGCAAAATGAGTCGAGGAAATTGTTTCTTATTGTTGGAATTGGAAACCTGAGCAAGGTGTCGGTTCAGTTGGGATTCTTTTTGGTTTTCTTTGTTAAAAGATATAAACCAAAAGGGAACATAAGTTGCCCAAACTTGTTTAAAATCAGTTGAATGATTTTGATCTTGGTAAGAACTTATGCTCATCATGGTGCTCAGATTGGTATTTTGAATCTTGGGCAGAAAGTATCTTTTAATTATGTTGTTAGATCCTATCATTTAAATTGAGTTTATTACTGAAGTGAATTATTTTAAAACTCTGAACTCTTAAAAAGAAACAGATGCATGTGCATGGAGAAAATTGGAAACATGGTCTTATGAGTTGTTTGGTAAACTCTGCGAGATTTTGACTGGAATCATCTTTGTAGTTTACCATTCTTATTGGGAATTCATTCTTTTATTTTACTCTTGAAGTAATACGTTGAAAATTATGGTAAATAATATTGTTTTGATTGAACTCTTGGGTAATTCTGAGCATTAGTATCTACTCGGATTTCTCTTCTTGTTAGGTCCCCTGAAAGAAATGAAGAACCCATAAAAGAATTAGTTATGATTCTTTTGTGTATATGGACTGTGTATGACCTTCACTATTTTAATGTTCCTATTTGAATGGATCTCTTGCTTACAATGGGAAGTTTTTAAAAGAAAAGTTTCATTAGATTCCTTCTTACTTTAAGGTGTTCTTGTTCTTCTTTGGGAACTCTTATATGAACTTAAACTGTATATATATTGAAGAAGGGATTTTGTTAATTAAGTTGAAGGAAATGATTACTGGTTAGGATCATTTCTGTTAAGCTTCTTTTCTAATACAGTTGAAATAAGTTCATTTGTTTGGAACCTTCTATTAATAATTCTTTTAGGAAAGAGTTATTCGTTACTTGATTAACCTTCTCATATTTATCATTTGACTGAAATGAAATAGAAGGAGAATGATGACTAGGTTGTTGAAAAGGAAATGCAAACTTGTTGTTTGACTGTTGATCCATCATTCCTTCTTGGATTTCTTTTATGTGAATATGTTCTGATGAATACCTTAAAATGTCAAATTTTAAAGTAGATGTCCTTTAAAGGAAACAATTTAAGTCATGATATACACATGTTTCTGCTTTGCGGATGTTATGTACTTTAGCATAATGGAAATGGTTTCTCTTCTTATTACTTAAAAGTTAGACGAAACATCCTAGTGAGAATATGTTGTAAACACTTCTTGTATCTTATAGTTAAGATAAGTGTTGTATTCTATTTTAGTAGAATGGGAAACAATGAGATGTTATGTTCTGTTGTTGGTAAAGATGATTGATAGGACCAATCATACTTTAATTTGTAAGACAGATATTATAGATTATATTATGTTCTTCTTTTAGAAGTGAACTCTGGTTCATTAATGCTCTTCTTTTTTATTGTTATTACTTATGTTTAGAGTATGAAATACTAATTTTTCATTAAAGCAGGGTTGTTTTTATTGGAACAATTAGTGGAATGCACTTTGTTTTAAGGCTTAGTGCTTATCATGCTTAGTTCATTGAACTAACCCGTGCTAGTAATTTTTGCAGATGGACTTTGTAAGTGATAAAAGATGGCAAAATCTTATATGATGCATTGGCTGATCTAAGTTTGATTCTAGTGAAGAATTTTGATTCGTTCTTGAGTTGTATTGAAAAATAAAAGTTATATTCTTTTTGAATGAAGGTTGTTTTCATGCAGTAAGCCTAAAATGCATAAGTTTGTAAATGTATAAGTTTTGAAAATGAATTGAAGCATGAGAATTTACTTGCATGGGTTGTGTAATTTATCTTGTATCTTTATAAAAGAAATGGAATCCTATCCTATTGATATTTATCATGTTATTTATATGTTTAAATGAGTATTCTTGGATAAGTAGGAAAAGGGAATTAGAGTAACTTCCCTAAATGTGATGTAGCTAGATAAGTTGTAGAATTTAATGTTCTTATTTAAACAATTCAATATAGTAAGATGATGTGTAATGAACTTACAATAAAAACTCTAGAATTTGTAAAGGACATAAAGGGTGTGTTAAACCCTAGAACTTAACCATGAAGAGGAAGACTCTTCCTCTCTCATGAAAAAGTAAACAAAAAGGAAGATATGATTTATAATCATTAGACTACATTTAATAAATTCTATTAAAATACAACCTAGGTGGTTGTTACACTTCCTTGAATGGTTAAGTCACATTAAACAGAACTTATGAGGTTGTTGTCCTTTCTTTTTGGTAATTGCTTGTTAAGCCAAAATTAACGAACATCAAAAAAATATTAAGTTATGGAAGTTCTTCAAGGATTAATGGAACCTAATTTGGAAAGAACTTAGGAGAGTTGGATTAGGGTTTGGGCAGGGTTGTTGAAATCTACTTTTTATTATCCAAATTAATTAAATATTAATAATCTCCTAGGGGTATGTACATCTCGACGAGGCTGTTCTATAGGATGTTGGCACATGCCAACTGCAGGGTTGTACCTTCGAGAAGATTAGGATCTTCTCAAGGATACAACATTGCAGTTGACATGTGGCAACACCCTTATGTATTGATCATCTAGATCTACATGCTTATGGACTTGAACTTAGTTTTTCTCTAGGACTGGGTAGTAGCATAGTTACGATATGAAGTAGCCCTCTAGGACTCAAGGTACCTTGGCACACGGGTTGACCTAGGTTGACCTAGTATGCCAATATATCCTAAGTCTTTGTGAGCCTCTTCCTATCATAACCTATGTTGTTAACTGAACTAGGGTTAAACCTTGGGCAAGTGGACTGATGGAAGTCAGTAAAGGAAATTCTAGATAACAATTGAGTGGCTAAAGGACGTACTGGATTAAAAAGTATGCAAAGTCGTCAAGGAATGAGTAATACAAACAATATGTTAGAAAAATTTGGCCAAAGTATCGCAAGTCTTGATTGCGTTGTCCTATGTCACCTAGTCTAAGGTTCAAGATGCAGATGAGTATTGGTAGCAAATATTCAGATAGGTTCCTAGACAGATCACTCAATACCCCAAATAGGGTAAGAGAACCAAGTATACATAGTATACATAAAAGTATTCAATACTTAATGTTAAACATGAATAGATCGGTAGTTCGTTGAGTCATGAAATGAATAGATCGGTGGCTCACCGAGTCATTATAGCTACATATGGTTATCTGTTATAAGATTAGATGTTATGGAATGTGTGTTCTAAATTATGTATTTAGAACAGAGAACATTACTTTAAAAAATTCCCTTGTTTCTAAAGTCTTAAAATGGGAATGTTACACGCACGCCGCAACCTAAATAGTTTTGCATCTGGCATGGTATCCTCAATGCATTGCATGTCTTGCCCTGAATCGATCCTATACAAATGATCAAGTCCAAAATTACTTTTACCCAATTTGACTACGATTTGTGAACTCAAATTCTTGGAACAATAGTACCCACTGACATATGCGCCCTTGTAGAATGGGATTTTTCACCAAGTATTTCAATGCCATATGGTCAATGTAAAATATAAAAGGGGTTGCCAACAAATACTGTCTAAATTTATGAATGGCATAGATCATCGATAATGTGTCGCACTCAGTTTTAGTATAATTATGCTTTGGTGGCATCAACTTCCTACTTACAAAGCATAAAGGTTGATCAGCAATCCCCTCACTAGGATATGCAAGTACTACTTCAATGGCAGTTCCTGAGGTATCCACATGAACATGGAAAGGATTATCCCAAGAAGGGAAATGTAGGATTGGCATGACGATAAGCCTATCCTTAAAAGTGTCAAATTCCTTATGATGTTCCTCTCCCCAATGAAAGGAGATTTCATGTCTAAGCAACTCTTCTAAAGGTGTGATGATCTTGGCATATCCTTTGATGAACTTCCTGTAGTACCCCATATGCCCAAGAAATCCGTGGACTGCACTTTGACTAGTAGGCTCCCTCAATCCCACAATTACTACAACTTTAGCAGGATCTACTAGTAGGCCTTCCTTACATATGATGTGTCCTAATAATGTCCCAAATGGGGTAACAAAGACACATTTCCTAATATTAAGGGATATCCTCAATTGTCGACACGTTTCAAACATTAACCTTAAGTTGTCACAATGGTCCTTCACTAACCCATATACTATCTAATCATATAGGTATACTTGAAGAAATTTATGGATGAAATCCTGGAAAGCTTGTACCACAATGCACAAGAACACAACAAGTGCATTATTCAACCCAAATGACATGAATGTATAGGCAAAAATTCCCCACTCAGTGGTGAAAGTCATCTTCCTCTGGTCCTCCTCGATCCTTGCTTTGTGATAGCTTGAAAATCCATCTTTGAAAGAGTAGACCTCGCGCCATGCCACTCCCTCTAAAAATTCTTGAGTAGATGGGGTTAGGAAAGGATCAAAGATACACACTACATTTAGGTCCTGTAATCACCAAAGATACTTATCCTTCCATACTTTTTGATGCTAATTACCATTGAAAGTATCCATTTTGACTCTTTAATAGCTTCAATGATACCTGACGCTATCATTTTTCTATTTCTTCCTTGAACTTCACGTGTAGGTTAGGATTCATTTAGTATGGCCTCTTCCAGACCGGGTGCACACTCTCCTTCAACTTAATTCTAATTTCCCCAAGGAATGGTGAATGCTTTTAGTTCATGATACCCATGTGGGAATAAATCCTCAAACTCTCATAAAAGATCAATGATTTTAGAGACTTCTTTCTCCGACCAATAGTCTCCAATGATAGCCTCTTTAGGCTCCTCTTCTGAGCTGATGTTAACCTTCTTTTTCCTTAAAGGTTCATGATAGGCGCGTGCCCATTCATCAAAATTGTCTAACACCTCATGCGTCCCCATAGAATGGTCAACATCTAAGTTTTCCACTTCTTCTCCATCAATAACATACACCATCTTTCCTTTTTCTTTTTCCAAACACACATGCTCAAGCTATATCTCTTATGTTTCTTCTTCCTCAAAGTGCATCTCTAGGACAGGTTCACCTAGCAACTCCAGTAGCCTATCTTCTGCCATGGAACTATCCCCAATGGTAAGGTGCTTGAAAACCTATAACACCTTATCCACCAAGGGTTTTGTACTTCGATACTCGAATGCTTGAATGAGATCAACCACTAACTCTTGCCAATTCCCTATCTAGTGGCATGTCTCAGAATGAATGTACCATGCATGTGCACAACCTTGTAGGGTGGAATACAACTTGTGAACCCATAATGAAGGTGGCAATGCTTCTGCGCTTCCCATCCAAGATGTCTCACATGCTTGGATATGGAAGGAAGCTGTCTCTTTACCATGGTAGTATTTTATAGCCATGGGTACGTTGCTCCTACAAAACCTTATAGAGAGGGAAATTCTCACCTTGTTCCATTCCAAGAGGTTATCTCGATGTGTTTCCCACTAACACACAATAGTTCCAAGCAGGACATAACTTAACATCCTTCTTCGTTCATTCTACTTCTACAACTCAGCTTCCATCTCTTGTAAAAATACCTCAGGAAATCTCTTCCTAAGTACTTAGGTAGCTCCCTTCCCCTAGGTTTGGACTATACGTGCCTTGTCACCTTTTTCACTAACCTTATCAAATGTCATCTCGATTAACTCATAGATTCCATGTGCCCAATTATCGCATGATATACTAGTGGTGTCACTTAAGGACTTGAGCATTCTCAAATTGGATAACTCCTTCTATGGGATGGATTACCTCTGGATCCCACGATTGAGCACACATATATTCTATCCAAGACCTCTTCTCCCAAAGGTTTGGTATAGGGTGTTGATTTTCCATCAACCAGGGTGTGATGAACCATTCCTCCTCATTTTTAAAACTTATGTATCCCTTGTTGAACCTAAGATTTGCATTGTTCTTATAGCACCATGGGCACCCAAGTAATGCTAGGAAATTTTCCACTTCAAATGAGTGCCAAGACTTTGAAATCCCTAGTAAACTTAGCCCTTTAAATGGTGATAATTGCATCCTTTAATACACTAATGGGAATTGCCTTTGTTTTCTTCACCATATACAACACATTTGAAGATGGTTGTAATGCAGGTCTTCTCATCTGATGCCATGCATCCAAGGTGAGAACATTGACCTCCGCACTTATGTAAATGAGGATATTACTAAGGAGATATTCATCCATGACCGTATTTAACATGATCTCCCTATCATAGTCAAGGATGTGAGGGGGAAGGTTTGCATGCAATACCTACCTCTTGCACTCTTCTCCAGTGCATGGTACCTTCTCTCTCAACCATGCTCCTAGCAAGGGAATAATATTCTCTTACCTTAGCATTTTACATACTTCCTTGACCTCATCCAGGTCATCTTTTGGCATCTCGACCTTCCTCCTTTGCTCCTATCTCTTGGATTTCTCCTTTAGACATTAGATTTCTCCTTGTAAACTCGAATGACATCCATGGTTTCTTGATATACCTCCTTTTGATGCACAGGGTTTGAGTACTTCCTATGTACCACTTCTTCCCTTTAAACCAGGTTCTTTGCTTAGGTATTTCCTTTTACATGTGGCGTCTCGCTCTTGTTATTACCATAACAGTTCTAGGCTTACATCATGGGTCACCCGTGGCATCCATTATGTGTCATCCTTCTTAATTCTTACCATTATAATGCCCTTGTCTTTTCGGTGTTGTTGATTCATATGCTCAAACAACTCAGGGCACTCCTCATACTTGTGCTTCTTCCCACACCATGAACACTAAACAAATTTGGGCACTCATGCTTGTAGTGGTCTGTAGACCCATAATTAAAATAGGTTCCACATGGGAACTCACTTCTTCCTCCTCCATGGTTACCACAACCAAAAAATCCTCAAAATCCCCTTTCGCGCGTGCTTCCATCTCGCACGCTCCTCATAATAGCGGTCATAATTTTTAGAAATACCGAAAATGCTAGTTTGGCGCACACCATGATCAATGGCCTCATGGATCTAGTTAATAAGCTAAAAATCCTTGGTATCATGGGTCTTAGAGGTGTGGATATTACAAAGTAGCAAGACACATTCTTCTGAATTACATGTTATAACAAGGGACATCTACTCGCATCATAGTCCCCATGACAATCTCACAAGATATCGCTAAAGCACGTCTTGTCTTCTCGAGGGAAACTATTCTTGGCATGCCACTCTACCTCACAATCTGTACACCACATTCCACTCCGAGTCTCCTGAGCTAAGTTCACAAATAAAGTTTCCAGCTACTTAGCCATAGTAGTGATTTGAGCTTCCAGAAATGGGCTAACACCTAGTGCAGCCAATGCTCTCAACAGATTAAGCATGAAAGGCTTCTTCAAACACCTCATGTGGGTCTCAGTGAAATTCCTATGAGATAAATCCCTTATAAATGGGGTTATCAACCCTCAAACAAACCATTGCGCATCTTTGTGAAGGGTGAATGTAATATAACAACTTTAACAAGAGAGTCTTAAACTACGTGTCAAACTCCCGCACACTCTCTTCCATTCCTTGTTGAATTTCCTTAAGGGCGTTGATGCTCTTCTGTTCAAACTCAAATATGTGGAATTCCACTAGGAAGGCATTTTTCAATGTGGTGTAATCTATCTCCGTCTAATGGGGGTCATAATTCCTATACCATCTATGTGCTCATCCTTGTAACATCATTGTAAATTGACTAGCCTTCTGTTATAGGGTTGTGATCCCCTTTTCACGCCATATAAACTCACACTTGTGAATGTACTCCGTAACATCTTCAATAACCCCATAATTTAGAAAATGTAAAGAAATATCAAAGAAGACTTGAGGAGGTGGCTGGGACCCTTGTCCTCTTGAATCAATTCCTTGAATTCCTCTGGTGTTTCCTCCTCCATCGGATCCACTAGGTTTTGTGCCTCCAGATCCACCAGTTCCACCTCTAGATCCACTAGTAGCCAATAATGGGCCTGAAGCGGTTGTGCCTAGGGTCCCTAACATCCCACTAAATTACATGCCAACTGTCTATGAGATTGTACCACTGTTAGATGTGTGTCTCGCGCCACTCCCGATGCATTACCCAAGCCTTGTATATTTTCTCCTTATCTAAAAATTCCTCCAAATACTAGAATAGTATGCATAGCCATAGAAGTTGAAAAATGAAAATTGTATCTCCTAGGAAAAGATCTGTCACTTCCATTGATACCAATTGGGTCAGTGATACTCCTTCCTTGATTTGGAAAACCAAGCACCAGGGTTTGGTCACTAGGTGGGTTCAGATGCAAACCAATGACTCTTCTCTCTCCACACGATGAACTCTCATAAAAAGCTAAAGGGGTCTCTCTTACGCGCTTGACAAGATGGGGTAGTATAAAGTGCTCAAGTTCCACATCCTCTACGTGAACCTTAAATCCTTCCCACAACGTTTACCTCCATATATCCATCACAATTGCAACCTCACGTCATCTATAAATCTCCCTTTCACATGCTTCACTATACTTGAGTCATCTCTCCTCCCTTTCTTTCTCCATCGCAATGTCTACCATCTTCCTCCACCTTAGCTTCCTCACCTAGCACTCAAGGAAGGTTTTATCCGGCCATCAAAATGCCTCTAAACCCATGGTCATGATCAAGATCTTCATTGCCAAAGGGATAACACATAGAAATGATCCTCTGGGCTCCGTAAAAACTTGAACTCAATAACCTCCAGACAAGAATACATGGAAATAACATACTCTAGAGTGTAGCTAGCCAATACTCCTTTCCACCAATGATCCACAACATGAATCCATGTCAAATCTACATCCTACAGAATTTGGTACTCTTCTTGGGTCCACACGCGTGATCTATAATACCATCTTGATCTAGACGCATATGCCGAGAGCCATTCATACAGATCTATTGGGAAGCAATAGAAAAAAGTTTCATATAAATCATGGTAGAGGTTCTCTTCTACCCATCTCTGCGAGCATCAAACTTAGGCCCAATGTTGAATCTCTACGAGAAAAAATATCCTCTCTCGATCTTAAACCATGATTTAACACTTTCCATATTTGAACACTCTGTCATCATTCATTGCATAGATCATGATGTATGTTATTTCCCACTATAACTTCGAAAAGAGATCCCAACAATGGAACCAAGATGTAGTCATTTTTACACCCACCAAAGAACAAGGGAACCCCATGCACTTCGGCCTATCACCCGGTGGGTACCGGACTCTCACCCAAGGCATGCGTGGCCGTCAATTCTCTCTTCTATGTGAGTTGAGTGGGGAAACATCATCTATCATCCAAACATTGAAAAAGTGAGTGAGAATGAGACATACAAACATCATAGAGCTTAGAATAGCTCTAGACCATTCTGATCATTACAAACAGAGACACTTTAACAGACTTAAAGAACTAAATCAAAGCAAAAAGGAAAATGCATAGGGATTCATATTCTTCTTAGAAACATACATGAAACAAAACTATGAAGATATAAGGATGGACTAGAGTCACTAATGATCATATTCAAATAAGTTGGTAACCTCATTACATCCATTAGATTCATTACATAACATCACAGTATGGCAGACCAAAGTCATACATCATAGCTGGATCTATATTCCTTAGCTCCCAAGAAGAATTTTTATAACCCCAAGCCCCTGATACATCCATCTCCTATAGTTTATCTACCCAACCCAATAGAATCCTTACAGCCATTTCTACAGAGCTCTACTCTCTTTTAATCTATATTCTTAACCAACTCCATCAACACCACACACACACACATTTTCCTTCTATAGGAACTTGTATTTATAGGCACACCGAAGTGCCAACTCATTCTTTGTGGCCTAAAATCTAGTGCCAAGTGTCTCGAATGTGGTCCTCCATGGGTGGATGCTCCTGCAGCATGAGTTATCTACTCTTTGCCATGGTGGTCTTCTAGAAGCCTCCATCACAATGCATATTCCTTCCTAGGCTAGCCTACCACTAGGATGACACCTTATCCACTCCACATGCATAGTCAGGTCACACTTTTCTCATGTTCTACCCAAAACACCAAATACAGTTAAGTCGGGAGACCTTGTTCTATCGATGCGTAACACAAGTTCTTCTAAAACCCTCTTAGAAAATTTCCTTGCACGCCTTTTCCTTGCGTGCCCACTCTTCAATTTAGGCCTTGCACACCCATGCACCTTGTGTACTTAGTCAATAGTTTAGGGGCCCAACACACTCTTAGAGTATGGGACCCTTTGAGGTTATCTCATCAAATATTTTACCCCATTATATTTCCCCATCAAACAAAAACTTAGTGAGTTTCCATAAAAACAATAATTTCAAGTTAACTTAAACCAAAAGTATACATCACCTATGTACATCATCATTTACTTTCCATAAAACCAATAACTTGGAAATTAAATCAAAACAAAATTAAATTCAACCATACCGATCTACTAGTTTCGATAATATTTATACATTAGAAATTTAAGTAATTCACCATAACATTATTTCATTTCACAAATAACATTAACCCTATCATGTCTAAATCCTGTAATTTTCATTTAAAATAATAACATGGAAATTTTTAACTCAACAATGGTGTTAGAGAGTTTGATATTTTTAAGGTGTGAGAATAAATTTTGTTGATACTAGCACCATTTTCAATCATAGTCCACCTAATGAGTGTGCCATTGACGTGAATTGTGATAAAGAGAGGAAGATCATGTAGATCAGAGAGGAATGTCAAGGATCTCATAATCCTAAAAGGACATGGCAGTTGATGTTATGAGAGCACGAGCTAGATCTCGTGAGGGTTGAGGATCATCATATGAGATGGGGATGTTTTAGAGGGATTCAATGAGTGCCTGTTTGTGGTTTAAAGATCTTTGGATGAGCTCTTAGAGGGACATCTTCACGGGATCTTGGTGGAACTGTTTTACAATGGTTTGTTCAATGGATGTAGGATTAGGAATGCGTAGTATAGACACCTTAGCCTTGGAGGAAGAAGGAGGTAATGGAAGAGGATAAGCTATAGGGTCACTAAGAGGCACCGTGATGATGATCTTGGGTTTGGATGAAGTGGATGGTTAGGCCTCGTAAGGGTGAGATCTAGTAGCAACATGGATAGTGTCTATGTAAAGAGGGGATTTTCTTTAGTAGAAAGAGAAGCCAAAGGTGGAATAACAGTGAAAGTGGACTTAGAAGTCTTGGATTTGATGGGGAGGTTGGATTTGGCTAAATATGGGCCGAGGGGGACAAAAGGGTGTCTTCCTTCTCGAGGAGGAGGTCATCCTTTTCCATAAGGTTATCAATGAGGTGCAAAGGGAATTGTAATGTTGGGTAGTGTGGCTAGGTACACAATGATAGGAAAAGACAAAATTAGGGTCAAACCAAATGGGCTTTAGCCTACATGGGTCAAACCATTTGATGAGAGGAAGGGTAACGTTAGATGCATGGATAATGTGATAGAATACCTCGATATATGACTCAATAAATGGTTTGGATGTTGATGTTATAGAAGGAGTGAATTGGTTTGGTTTAGATGAAGTGGATGTATGTTGGAGCGAGGTCTTGTCCTTAGGATTTTTGACCACTGATTTTGATGTGGAAGGGATGATGGTGGTTGATTGGGGTGGAGGTAGTTTAGATGATGATTTTGTAGAAGTGGTGGTAGAGGATTTGGATGTTGAAGGTTGGGTTTTATCATTTCATGTTTTAAGTGTCTTGGATTCTAATTTAGAGATGTTTAATGGTTTAGAAGAATGATTGGAATTTAGAGGGGTGTTGGATGACTTGGGTTTGGATTGATTGGTTGATTGTGATGTCCTAGATGAAGGTGTCAGTCCTAGGAGAGACAGGGGTGGTCCTAAGATAGATGGTGTGGTATCAGTTGGTTTGATCTTAGGAGGGGGAATGTCTATCTTCTTTTGAGGGTGTAAGAGGGAATTTTGATAAAAAAACACCAAGGGGATTTTATCTTGATTGTGAAGGTTGGGAGGAATGAAAATAATTTCAATTGTGGAGTCTGAAGGTTGGGTTGTTGGTGGTGATGTTGGTGGTGGGAGTAGTTTTTGTTTAAGGATGTCTAAAGATGAGCTAGATTGAGGTGATGTGAGTGTGTCTATCTTTGTGGATGATATGGGGGAATCATTTGAAGTTATTACAAGTTGTATTTATTTTAAAAACTCTTCAAATGATGAGAATGATGTAGAGGGAGGAGACGGTGTCGATGTGATGGGTATGGGTAAAAGTGTAGGAAGGGGATTGGGGTTGATTCTAAGGATGGTATAAAAGGTAAGGGAGGAATATATGGTGGTGAAGTGGTTGGTATGATCAGATCTGAAATGAATGGTGGTGAGGATGATGTAGATGGTGGTGGAGATTCAATTGGATAAGATGTAGATGTTGAAGAATATGATGAAGTGGGGGCATTGTCTAACCGAATGCCTAAGGATGTTGCAAAAGTAAGAGAAGGCACAATATCATATAGAGAATGAGTGGATGTTGATGATGTAGTCAAGGGCTTGATAATGGAAGTAGGTGAGGTTGATGAAATGGTCAAGGAGGATGATTTAGGGTACTAATGGTTTGGGTTTTATGTTTTGGGGATGAGGAAGGAATTTCTTGGCTAGTAGGAGGGTGGTTAGGAAAATGTTGTTTAAAACAATCTAGTGGTTGGTTAGGAGGGGCATTAGGATTAATTACTTAGAGGTCCCCTTGATTGATGAGTTGTTGGTCAAGGTCCTTGAAGTTATGCCATTTATGTGGACTTGGTGATGTCGGCAGTAATCCTCCTCATGATATCAGGCGGTCTTGGCCTGTGATTCATTTAAGGGATGAATAGGAGGTAATAGGATAAGATTGTAAGTCATGAGTTTACCAAATATGGAGCTATAGGATTCCCTAAGAGGGGTATAGTTTCAAGTATGGTGAAGATATATTTCTAAGGGATCGACTTGGGAGGAAGGAGAAGAAGAAGATTTGACAACAACAATGTTTGCCGCATTCTTTGATTTATCATTATGGGAAGAAGAGTAGGAGGAAGATTTTGTGAACACTACCTTGGGTTTTTTTGGATCTAAGTTTTACATGGCCCTGTTAAAGGGTGTGAAGCTCTAATTTCTTAACCATGGTGAAGGATTCCTCAAATATTTGAAAATACTTGATTTGGAGAGTAGAGGAAATATGTTTGGCACAAGATTAGGAGAAGAGATCAATGAGCTTGGTTACAGGAAGAGAGAAGGATAGATGGTTGGTAATACCATGTCATTTAGTGAAAAAATATGAAATGGAATCATCTTTAAACTATCTAATGGAAGAATGGTGTGTTATGGTCAATTCATTCATTGCTTGAGGGAAGAAGACAAAAAATTGAGATGTTAGGACCTGGGTAAACTCAGGGAAATCCTAGATCTGTTGAAGGGGAGGTCCATCAATGGGAAGGTGAGTGGATTTATGTATGATATAATCATGGAGTGTAATGGGAATGGCCTCTATGAGTTCCTAGAACTCCACAAATCCATGAGGGATAGGAGGGGTCCCAAAGGCCTCAACAAAAGTTGTTAATTAAGGTGTGGCTGGTTGAGAAGGGATTGAATGGTGATAACTGGAAGGATTGGTTTTAGTATGAGTGTGAACCACATGAAACTCACTGGAAAAGAGGGTAGGTGGAATGGTCGTAGTGACCATAGAGGAAGAAATGAAGGGAGGGACTGATGTTTGTGTAAGAGAAGAGGTAGATGCAAGAATGTTGGATGAAGATGTTTGTTCCATTTTACTTTTTGTAATCGAGTAAGAGTGAGCATGAAACAAGAAATCAAAACCTATGCTGATTAGTTACTACAATAGACAATACACACAACACAATTTATTTTAATCTTGATTACTTAGAGAAGATGTGAAAAAAAAGAAAGAAGAAGTCTTAGAAAGGACCTGGGAAATGGTCAGTCTAAGTTTGATTTCGTGGACGTTGTGGTTGTAGCATCTTTGATATACATGAAGTTACATGAGGTTCGAGTCTGTATAGGATTTATAATGTGGCTAGAACATTGTTGTGGATTTATTATTGGGTGATGAAATCCCAACATTTCCACATGGAAAGAAATGTTTATATGTGTGTGGAAATGAGTGAATGCAAAAAGATCACCCCCTAGTTATACTATGTGAGCAAGAAAACAATGAGGAGGTTATTTTTAACACCCGAAAATGAAGTGTGATGATTTGATGAAAACAACAGACAAGATATGCAGTGTGATGAAAGAAAGTGAGAAGAAAATAAAGACGAGGAATACATGGTATTCACTTTTCCTATTTATCTGACTTTAGAAGTAAAGTAAGCACGTGAAAAGGAAAATCCAAGAAATTCCCACGAGCAAGTAAAAGTAAACTCCTACATGCATTATTAGTGGAAAGGAGATATAGAAGAATATGAAATGGAAGAAATGAAAAACAAAGAGACCTCACCAAAGGAAGGGGGTCCCACTGGGCATGCCAAAATGTTTGACAAGATTTTCGCACTACCTATTTTAGATTAGTGAAAAACCAATGAGAAATAAAGAAACCTCAAATTATGGGAGGGTTTAAGGAACCTCCTGATATGGATAAAATTATATGGTACATGTGCATAAATAATGGTCCTCCTTGCAGTGAGTCTTAGACACCTGTAAAAAAATGAAGGAATAAACATGAAAGGGGATTAGTAAGAGATATGGTGGGTTACCCAACAAAATCTGGCCCCAAGAAGTGTAATATCCATCAAGAGGATGTCAACCCACATAGTGATAACAAAGAGCAATAATGTGATAATAGAAATGAAATGTTGATAATTGAAACTAAATTAAATATCTAATAAGATAAACTACGATACGATGATTAAGAATCAAATAGATAGAAAATGAGAACAAACCACAGAGGGTCATTGGTGACCAGAGAGTAGTAAAAGAGATTTGGTGACAATCTGATAGAAAAATAGAGAGTCAACGATGATATGAGAAGAACAGTGTAGAGGGAGTACAAGACATCGACTAAAATTTAGACCGATAAGTTATAACTGTGAGATAACTAGATACAAGTGGGATGAATAGGATGTCATAAGTATGTACCATAAGTAAAGTAAACCTGATCATATTTCATACAAAGTGGATAAGATGGATTAAGGATGATGTTGGGAAAAATTTAAGCTATGGGTCAATGGTGACTAAGTCTAATAGACATAGACTAGACCAAAGATGAGGTGCTAACAAGGAAATAGGATACACCGTTGGATTTGGGGGTGTTTGAAGCTGACCAAAGGCTAAGGAAGACCTTAAAGAACACTGAAAGTACCTGTAAAATAAAAAAGCAAAAGCATGAACTAAATATCCAAAATATTCTTCAACTCCAAGCTATCAATGAAAACTGGAATCACCAAGATTTCTCAACTAATCATAATGGATTCATAGATAACTCATAAGGCACAACATTCACAAAATCACACAAATGTCTCAATATTTTTAGCCCTTTGGAAAGGGCGAATAGGTGTTGTTAAATAAGTTAGTGAAGGGTGGATGGTGACCCAGTCAATTGATGATGACTAGAGTGAGCAGACTACCACTTGAACGTTATAATGAAAAATGAGGATGAATATTGATTTTGAAATGGTCGATGGGTTATTTTTAGATCTCGTGTGTAAGAGGGTTTAAATGCATGTAAGGGAGGTGGAGAAAATATTAGGAAGGGATAATATTAGCGGGGGGAATCCTAGGGAGGAATAAATTAAGGGTATTAATGGAGAGTGATGGGAATCCCATGGGGGATAATTAAATGTGGGTAATTAGGATAGATTTAGGATAATTAAAATGATTTAGGATTATTTAGGATTTAATTGATTTATTTTAAGATTAATGGGATTAATGTGAGTTAAAAAGGGGGAATATGGTAATTATGTTAGATAAGGGGGATAATGATAAAATAGGATGGGGGAAAGGCTATGATTTAGAAGTAATAGGAAAGCGAGGGTGGAAAACAAACACAAGATGAAGGCATGGGGAAGTGTCAAAAATAGGTGTCTATAAGGACAAGGACAAGGAAAAAGGAAATTGAGTTATCATATTGTTACGATGACTTTATCTTGTTTTGAAGTGTTATTAAAAGATGACATTTCTTCTTTAAGCTTCTAAGGCATACACTGGTTAAAGGAAGCACCTATTAAGGTTGATTGTTACATTTCTCAAACTTTCAAGGTATGTTAGGTTTAAAATGATTGTTTTGCATAGGTAGAAATATTTGAGTGTCTTCTAAGAATTCATGGAGGAGAATCTCATTGCCAATAGGTTATAGGGATTGCACCTACTCTCTAAATGTTGTCATGGTTTTCTTCAAGAAATAAGTGTATCAAGAGTGTATTGAGTAAATAAATAAGTTGGCCATCTTTTAGAAATATGAACTAGGTCGATTATGACTCTTAATGTGAATGTGTGGTTGTAATAGATTCAATGGGATTATAATTATTTCCATATGTGATTATGATATTTGGAGAAAAATATAAGTCTTTCAAGGTTAATCAAGTAATTTCAAAGTCTTCTCTTAGCAAGTGTGATTCTTAGTGCTCATAGTGTCAAAGTCAAGTATCAAATTTAAATGAAGTTTAGATAATCTCTGTAATCCAAAGAAAGT
The DNA here is from genome assembly GCA_018340775.1 of Taxus wallichiana var. yunnanensis. NCBI lineage: Eukaryota > Viridiplantae > Streptophyta > Pinopsida > Cupressales > Taxaceae > Taxus > Taxus wallichiana. Next base: position 299,440,228 of record CM031243.1, on the reverse strand, counting down.
GTTATAAGTTATTCATAATTATCTTAGATCTCCTAACATGAGTGAATGTCCATAATTATTCTAGATCTATATCTCAATCCACCAAAATGAGAAAAAGATGATGTTGCAATCGATCAGTCTAATTAAAACACTAAAGTTTTTTTGATTCAATGGAGATAACAAATAACATTTAAGAAGTATAAAAATTATTGAAATTTCAAGAAGACTATTCAAGAAGACCTCCCTTACAAAAAAATACAACAAAAGGATATTTGGAACATCAGATAGATATCAAATAAGTGAGTTTTTTCAAGAGTTATAAGAAGAAGAAATGAGGCTAAAAGACAAGTGGTCGTAATATGATCAGATCTGCAAGCAATCGACAGTGGAATTTTGAAGATTTTAGGTGAGTTCTTGTGTGATCCAAACCATGAAGGAGTAGAGAAAGTTTTTGAATAATATTAATGCAAACGAATCTTGGTATACGAGTCAAGGAATATTGCCAAAGGGACTAGGTACATGTTTGTTTATTATCTACCATGTCATAGTAATGCTTGTTAGAATTAAGAATATGAATAAGGTGTGTTGCAGACTTAAAAGAAGAATGAATTGGCTTTGGTTGTAAAATATCTTATAGAGGAGACAAAGTATTAAGCAAAAATGAAGGAACATGAATAAGGGCTGACTATTATGAAAAAATATTTTAGGCATAAAATAGAGGAAGTTGAGTCATTCTTGTAGCTAGAAGACAAATGAAAATGGTACAAGAATTTTCACAGGGGAGTTAAAGTGATTATGTTAAGTTAGTTGATTTGGCATCTTAGTCTATCTTCAGACACATGAGGATAATAAAATCTTAGGGGGAGCTATGAGGTTGATTGGTGGAGATTTCCATACATTTAGTCAAGTCATAGGTGGAAAAACAATGATGTTAATCCAAGGGGTAACTTATCTAGGTAAGCCATTGTTATTTATGCATCCTAGAATTCACTAGTTGACCCCAAATGCACTATCACATCACTCAACCTAGACTAAGCACTCATCTGAAGCATGCAAAGGTACCATGTCCCTCTTTAGGGTTGTTATTATAGGATGTTAGCATGATGAAGACTTAATACATACAGTTCCATTATTAATACATCATTCTATAGAGCATGCCAGATCTATATCTAAGGGGGAACAAAATTAAGTATTAACCATGATGAAATCAAGAACATACTAGATCCAAATACACATAGAACTAACACTTAGATTCAGCCAATATCCTCCATTCTATTAAATATGAAAATTACATAGAAGCTTCTTATAGTAATGGCATTCTATGCCCATACGCGCATAGATCTGATACAGTAGTCCAGTCTTGCACACATACCTACATACATATATCTATATCTCTCTACTCATCCATGTATATCTTCTACTACGCAATTCACTACATATTTATAAGGGTGGGGACTTTCCCTTCACCACTTATCCAATAGGTTGCATGTTATTATTAGCCATGCGCCATTTACAGTCATAGTCCCACATGTAAGTGTGCTAACAATAGTCTTCCTTTAGTTAACTGATAGTGAAAAACCTATTCTTAGTCTCGCATTCATGCAAAGTGCTTTGTAGTCAATCCTCCAAAAATAGCCAATGTGTGGCACACACATCTCTACTTTGTTTGTGTGCTCTACACGCCATCTCTAAAAATAGATCCTCATGTGTAAAAATGGCTAAGTCCCAAATATGAACTTATCCTCCATGCACATGTTTCCCTTATCCATTCGTGCCTTTGAACATGCCCTGTTTTCCCGCATGGACCTCTTGTGTGCCTTTTGTTAAGTATTATCTACTCAACATTACCCCACACTAATTGTATTGCCACCCTGAAATGGTTGTCTCAAAAATGAATCAAAGAATCTGAATGGAAAGAATAAGAATGAATCTATATGCATAAAAATAATGATGTTACCCTACAACTTCATCCACTTGAACTTGAAAAATTAATTCAGGATATTCCTCCTTTATTTTGGCCTCTAAGGTCTACCACTCAATGAGTGCTTCCTCTTCTTTTTTTGGAATGTCCACAACAATGGACTCCAGTTCATCTTGCGTAATCTCTCCTTTCTCATTCTGTAAGACCAACACAATGTTGGACATTGCATTCATCCTTCCCTCTAGAAAATCCATATTTTGCATGATGAGTTTCCCAAGCTCCTCTAGTTGATCCTTGTGTGGTTCTTGTACTACTGCAAGGGCCTTGCGCTTATTTTTAACCAAAGTGCTAATCTTTCTTTGCAGCCAAATGTGTCCTCCTCTAGGGTTTTTATTTTTATGAGCACCTCTGGAGCTGTACAGATGTTCAAGGATTGGTCTTCCTTCTTTAGTTCTTCCCACAATGCTTGCAACAGTCCTTCATAAGATGAAATATTTCTCTTCACTGTAGCCCTTTCCCTTTGGTGTTGGAATTCGCATGGTTTCATCTTCAAGTACCAAATCCACCAAAGTCTTGACATAGTGCATTACTAAAGGAAATTGCTCTGGTACCTTTGACTCCAGATGTGGGCACACTTTTAGTACATGGTCCCCAATAGTCTCTGCCATGCTGATAAAGGCATGGTTCTTCTTCTATTCCAAGTCCTTTTCCTAGATCAGGCATGTTATTTATGCATCCTTTGTTTTAATTTCCCTCGTAGAACCCTGATGGTTGTGGCCTTATCCATGTTCCTGTGAGCCACCTCTATGGATACCTTTACCAATGCATTACTTATTTGATCATCATAGATAATAGTAGGATTTACTGTTATGTGTCTATCTTAGGGATTATTTTTAAACCTCCTCAACATGCATGACTCCTCACACACATCGAAGTCTAATTCATCCATATGCGTGTTGGAATTCCCATGATTGTTGCACCATGTTCTCCACTCATTATCTTTGTTCTAGGTCCCTTAGGAACTAGAGCTTCAAGATTTGGAGCCTATTCTAACATACCCCGAGAAGTCTCATGCATGTCTTTTGTTGTCTCCTTTTCTCCTTCCTCTCCATCCTTTGATTCCTCTTGTGGCTCCTCCCTACTTTGTGGTTCCTCCTCATATTCAGGTGGTGTAGGAGACCCTTGTGTGCTTTCCTCAGATTCCTCTGCCTCTTCACCCAATTTCAACTTCCTTCTCCTTTTCTCAGTTGTCTCCTTCTATGGAGATAGTTGAGGTGACCTATGCATTAATTTTGGAGTAGCACCTTGAGTCCTTATTCACTTGAATATTATTTTAAAACAGTGCTCTCCTTGAACTGCTTCTGGGTCCTCTTCTTCCCTGCCCATGAGTTGGCATAGTCACGTGCTTTGATTCTCTTTTATCTGATGGCTGCCTCCTCCTGTGCTCTAAACCACCACTATCCTTGCACTCATCCTCCTCATCCTCTACTTCGATTGTCTCTATGGGCTTAGGCACTAGAATTTTCTCCATGGTATGCTTACCCTTCGATGGCCCTGGGAGCGCGAACTCATCATCCACTTACTTATTATTTTCAATTTTGGGCTTCATTTGTAGGTACACAAGTGTTAATCCAATGTCTCAATAGCTAAAATTACTAGATTCATGCTCAACACATCTGAGATGATCCTTTCAATATATGCATTACATCCTGGATGTACATACTTCTTCGTCAGTGTGTGGTAGTCACAGTCTACCTTGTTTGCATTTAATGTTAGAAGGTGTGCATCTAAGAACCTATGAACTGATTCCCAAAAATACCTCATTGTGAAGGCATACAAAAATTTTCTCCATGGGCTCCAAGCCTTATCCTTCATCACAAATCGTGCGATGTAAATATGTTGGTATAGTGAAAAGCAGATCTTACCTACCACCGAAGGCAATTCTTTGGGGATGCATCATTCCTCTTCAAACACTATATGGAGCCTATCATACCACTTCTCAGCCCTCTGCTTGATTGGTTTGGTCATTAATCCTTCACACAAGTACTTGTTGAATCATTCTGTAGGTGACTTGTTCTCCATGGGATACTCCCAGATCTTCTCCTTTGGTCCATCAGGTACTCTAATTTCCATGAATACCAGAGATAACAGAACATCCCTGAAACTGATATTTCCTCCTGAACGTGCTTCTTCAATAATATTTTCCATAATGTAATTTGAAATGTTGTATACTACCCCTTCAAACATCTTCTTTACAACATGCAGCCACATGGTGTTCACTTGTGACCACCTCTCTTGGTCATTTAGTTTTGTCACAAGGTGTGCGGCTGCCTACACAACTGGGTACTTTTTCATCTTGTCTATGTCCATGCCATACAAACCCTTGGTGTACCCTAGCTCCATCCTGGTCTCCAAAATTGTAGCCTTTTTGTTAAGTCCCCATTGAGGTCTTCACCTGTGCCCTTCAATCCTGTCACAATTGAGATCAACGTGGTTGAAATCCTTACTCTACATCTTGTAAAGTAGAAGAAGTATTTGTGTACTCTACTCATGAGCCATTGGTACAAGGGCTCATATTTTCTGAAGTAGGGGAGCTCGTATAACTGATATACTCCAATATTTTTCAATAAATTCTCCCCAATGTTGTCATAGACTAGCATGTCCTCCATCATGTGCTTATTTGTCTTCGTGTTCAATAGTACATCCATCTCCTTCTTTTTTCTATGGTACAATGGTTTTACTCATTTATCTTTATTTTCCAAATGTGGGAATCCCAATCTTGGCCTACTATAACCCCCTCTGGATATTACGTCTCTAAAAATTGATCTTAGGGGTCATTTCTTATTCCTTCATGACCACCTTCTTCTTCCCTTAACTTCTGTTGTAGTTACCTTATTTGGTGTCATTTCTACCCTAAAATCCTTTGAAAATACTCATCTTTTGACTTATGCAATGTGCAACTAAAAACCTAGCTCAAATCTCCATGCCCTAGTGAAAATCACATGCCCTAGCTCGTTTGTAATGTGTTTTCTTTGTGCAAACCCTTCTCCTCCGGGAATGCAAGGTTATTCTTTACACAAACCTCCTTTCCATGTATGGTTTCACACTCTTCGCACCTCAACACAATTTCTTGGCTCTTCATACTTATCTCTTTTCAAATTATCTTAATCGCAATGATAAGAATGAACTTGCATCCCATCTTTATATAGATTTTCAAATTTTTGATGCATTTATTACTCCTTCACTTACCAAATGTCCTCTCATTTATCAACCCATTTTGTTAGCTCGCATGGTATATCTTCACACCCTAGCTATAACCTTATAGTGCACCTTCCTACCCTCTATTCATAGACTTCTCATCAACACATTTCCTTGCGCCCAAGCACCTTATCACTACACCTTCCACTTTGGTAGTTGTTATGTCCTCCGCTTACCTCGTGTTATACTCGTCCCTTCATTTATCTTCATATTTGGTCACTTTTTAGAAGCAATATTTTAACTTTAATAGCACCGAATGACACCTGTAGAGTTTATTCTTTTCACTTTTCAATTCCAATAGTCTTGTACCTAAATATCAACAACCACACCACACTAGAAGTATGTGCAATCCTCTTCACATAAACTTTCTTCGAGATAGTAATAAGCTTCACGCGCACAAACACACTTATTACACAAAAGCAAACATGAAATGTACAAAGAATAGTGATGAAGAAGGAAATAAATTAAGGAAATACATAATTGAAATCCTAATCTAAATGGAAACACTGCCTTATTACAAACACAAAGAAGACTTATTTATAGTAGGGATTCAGCCTACTCTCATTAAAGTAACCATGTAGCTATGTTCCATCAAGTGCTTCTAACTGACAAACACCTGTTTCAAGGATGTAAGTGATAACATATGGCCCCAACCAATGTACCTTAATTTTTCTTGGATGGTGCAATAACTTAGAGTCATAGAGAAGCACCATTTGTCCAATCGTAAACTTCTTATCATTTATGTTTATGTCATGCCATGCATTATGCTTGGCCTTTTCTTGCTTCGAATCCATCATGTTATGGATCATCACTCATCTAGATTGATAATCTTTTAAATCCATTCTTCTAAATATTTCTCATCAGCTAAAACTCTACCACATGAGATACGCAAAGAAGGTAACATGAATTCCATAGGAAGAATAGATTCTGCACCAAACACTAACTAAAATGGTGTGGCCTTGTTCAACCTCTTATAAGTTTTTATATATGCCCAAAGTACAACAAAAATTTATCATCCCAATCCTTTCTTCCAACATCACAATTTTTTTTGAAGGTGTGGCTCAAAATCTTGTTGAAAGCCTTAGCACTTCCAGCCTACTACCTGAGGATGGTAAGGTGTAGTCTTATGGTGCGTAACCATAAACTCATCTAATAATATCCTGGTTGTCTCATTTAAAAATGGGTTTCCTATCACTTGTCATAATTAAAGGAGATTCATACCTTGTAAGAACATTCTCCCATAGAATCCTAGTTGTAGTAATTGCCATACAATCCTTTGTAGGTGTTTCTTCTGCCCACCTTGTGAGATAATCTATGCAAGTAATGATGTAGCGCAATCCATTCCTATGCACGGCCAGTGAAATAGGTCCTACAAATTTGATAGCCCATTTCTCAAATGGTTCTGCACTAGAAATAGGTCTTAAAGGCATCTCATCTCTTTGCCCTAGTTTTCCTAGATGCTGACAATGATCACATGCCTTACAATACACCTTACAATCTTTATATAGGGTCTCCCACCATAATCCAACGAGTAGGATCTTGCACAGAGTAAATGTTATCCAAATATGCCCCGTACTCATTTTGTGGCTAACTCCCTTTCATTCTTTCCTTCTATTGTGCCTCAGTCATAAATTTTTACTTTTTAGCACTCAAAACCTTCTGGAAATAACACCATTGGATAGAGCTCTTTCTCAGCTTTCTAGAAAGGTAAATATTTCGTCCTAACTCCACATATTTTTCAAGTTATGGCTCGGTAGAGTTTTTGTGGGAAATTTTCCCTTGCAAGGTCCGCAGCCAATCAGAACTCGCCACGTGTCCAGGTCAAAAATATCAAAGCGATCCGATTTTGGCCTATTTTTGCCCTAAAACTTCAAATCGCCATAACTTTCGATCCAGAGCTCAGATTTTCACGTTCTTTATATCAATGGAAATATGGTGAAATGCTCTACAATATTCCATGGTCAATTTTGAATTTTGGTTTAGTTTGGAGGGAGAAAATCAAAAAATGCTTCTGGTACGCGCCCATGGACAGAACTGACGTTTCAACAACCAATTTTAATGCAAAATGGGTCGCATTCTTCTCCAACATGGTCAAAAATGTCAGGGCATGGGTTTGTAAGGACCTCCATGTTGTTTTTAATGCATTTTGGTCAATGGGGAATGGCTCCCACGTTTTTTCATGTTTTCTCTCTCCTGGGCTCGACCCATGCACTGTAAAAGCTGGATTTGGCTCATTTTTCAAAGGGGGAACACTTTTTTGCACAACAAGCTTTTGTTTTCACTTTCAACAAGTGATTTTGGTAAGTATCAAACCTTTTAGGGATTGTAATATGTTTTTCTACCTCTTTGGTGTTGGAATACAAGGATTTTGATGTTAAAAATCATAATGCAAGCTCTGTGAATGCTTTGAGTCCTTTATATGTGTTGTTTGCTTCATTTCAAACCCTTGTTTACTGACTTATCAACTTTGTGTATGATGTTTTATGTTGCAATTTCTGATTTGTGTAAATTTGCATGAGCAAGAAGTTCTCACCACTCCTTTGGTGTATCACCCTTATCAGTTTATTTTTAATTTTTACATTTCTTATCCCTGTCTCCTTGCAAATTAAGATAAATTAGGATTAGAACCTTTGTAGTTGTGCAAAATATAGATCTAAATCAGAGGATTTTGAGGAACCAGCCTCTATTCTGGATATTCCTCTCTCATTTTCACAAGTCCCACACTTGGAGAGAGGTTTTCATGTTGTGCAATCACACTGGATGCTCTAAACATCATTTAGAACCTTGATTTGCATCCAGGGGTGCTACTGATTTGCAACAATAGTTTTGGCATGCCCGGTGGGACCTTAGAGGTCTCATTTTTATTGCAGCAAAGTTGATGTGCATCTGCTGCAATTTTCTTTCTTGAAAAGAGCTATAATTTGCATATCTGGTGACTCCAAGGGGAAGAATCAACTAGTTTCAGCAGTGCAGGCCTGAAAACTCATGAGAAGAATCACTACAAGGTCAAGAGCTGGAGAAGAAGAGGTGCTGTTTGAATATCTGTAGTTATCTCCAAGAGTAAGGAAAAGTGGGAGGAGAATCCAAAGGTCTCCATCTCCACCAAACAGAACTCTCTCAACTCCTCCACCTGGTAGGCCTTTCATTCAATCAACAAGGGTTCTAAGACCAATTAGAATGGCACAAAACAACCCCTATGTCAACTTCACAGGCAGCAGCCCACTTTCCCTCAATGCACAACATCCAATTCCAATTGCAGCCTTGAAGAACATTCCCTACTTCACTGGAGAAAATCAGACTACTCCAGGTGATCATGTTAAAGACATTGCCAATCTTTGTGCAATTCATGAAATCAATGAGATGCAAGTGGTTGTCAAATTGCTGGCATCTTCATTCAAGGGGAAAGCATTGCAATGGTTTAGAAGCCTTGGAGCTGGTTCTATCACAAATTGGAATCAGCTATGTATAGCACTTCATGAGCAATTTGGAGAGAAGGGAGACAACTTGTCTCTTTTGGAGCAGCTGACAACCATCAAGAGAGCTCCCAATGAGCAGCTGACTGATTTCAACTTCAGATTTCAAAAGACTTGGGAGAGAATTCCAGTGGCAGTCAGACCAATAGCAGAAGGTGCTTTTCTCTACTATCTCAAAGCTCTAAATTCTGATATTTCTATGTTGATTCAGTCCATGGGAGGCATAACTATCCCTATGGCTTATAGCATTGCCATTAGGGCTGAAAATTGTTTGATCCAAGCTAGCAAACTAGCCCCTAGACCTCCCATGCCATTGTTTCCAAGTTTAGAGAGTCCAAATACCAATCAAGCACCTAATTTGGCTCCTTCTCCCACTCCTAGAAATCAAAGTTCAAATGAAGCTTCTACTTCATCTCCAAGTGCCCCAAATGAGCTTCAAGAAGTCATGAAGCAACTGCAAAACCTAGGCAATGAGCTGGTTACTCTCAAGAGGCAACAAGCCCAAGGTTTTAGACCTTCTTACCAGCCCCAAGCTCAGCCTAACAGGTAGCCATACCAACCACAAAGACCACCTAATCTAGCTGCAAATATGAATCAAACAAGGCCTCCTGCCAATAGACCATTTCAGCCCTACAATCCAAATGCCATATCTACCTCTAAGGCATTGGTGCCAACACAAAACAACAATTTTGGCATGCTCGGTGGGACCTTAGAGGTCTTCCACTTCATCTTTTTCAGGTTGGTGTATTCCTGTGAAGATTTCAGCCTTTGGAGGCACTTGCAAACACATCTGGTGACTCCATCTGATCAGCAACCCATTTCTGAAGTTGCAGACCTGTTTTTCATCCATTTCCATCCATTATTCTTTCCATATCTTTCATTATTTTCCATTCCATGAAGTTGTGCAATCATGACTTCATTTCCATCATGGAACTCACATTTACAATAGCAGCAATGTTTCCCACCTCCAACATGTTTTTTAAATCCTCCAAATCAACATTTTGAACAAATTCAAAATCAGCATACATACCCATATGAGCAGCAATGCCAAAATCAGTTTGGCTATGGAGCTTTCCAAGAGCAAGGGTGTGCATACAATGAAGACAATCAGATGCAAGATGCTGGTTTGTTGGAGAAAATCCAAAAGATGGAGGTAAACATGGTGCAATCCAGGGCTCAAGCACAAATGAAAGCATTTGGAATCGGTTGTGGAGCACCCTGTCCATGGGTGGGACCTTTCCCAAGGCATTACAACCCTCAAGAGAAGCTTGACTTCATGATTGCAATGCTGCCATTGCTTGCAAAGTGGATTGAAGGAATAGAGGTGTATGAGAGGAGTATTCAACAACCTTGTCAACGGGTAAGCACACCATCTCATGCCTTTTCTTTTCCTCTTTCCCAATCTATTTTATCTCAGCAGTGTCAAGTTTTAAACTCTCCATCTGCTGTCCCAAGTGTTGAATCCATTTCTCCACCCCCTAGTCTTCCACCTCATCTCAATTATTTTGTCCTTTTCCCTTCCAAACAGTCATCCCCTCCACAAGAGCTAAATGAAACACCCTCTCCTCCAAAGAAACAAGAGTTTTTACCTCCACCACCACAAAAATTGCAAAAATTAGTCATGAAGGACAACAAAAAGAGAAGCCAAACAAGGATGAAGAAATTGAAATTTCAAGAGTTGGGCTCTTAAATTTGGGATGAAGAAGATCCCTTTGTTGATGAAACCTTCGAGAAGAGGTTGGAGTTCTGAGAACAAATGGTGGTCGGGACTGATTTTGTTGCAAAAGAAGAAGTGCTTGTGCACACTCTGCATGTTCCATTTGGAGCATGTATGATTTTTAGTTTGTACATAGTTTTGGTGCTGTTGGTTTCACTCTTGCACAGTTCATTTTGATGGCATTTTGGTGGGAACAACTCCATGTCTAGTGGGATTCAAGTGGTTCAGAGGGAAGTTTTCAAAGTTCAAATCAGTTTTCAGGCTACTACTCATGACTCCATGCCCAATGGATTGCTTCAGGCTACTGATCATTCATCCAGCAGGCAGATGACCCCTCTAAGTCACCAAAAATTTTATCCAAATGTGCCCCTACTCATTTTTGGCTAACCCCCTTTCATTCTTTCCTTCTATTGTGCCTCGAGTCATAAATTTTTACTTTTTAGGCACTCAAAACCTTCTGGAAATGACACCATTGGATAGAGCTCTTTCTCAGCTTTCTACAAAGGTAAAGATTTCCTCCTAACTCCACGTATTTTTCAAGTTATGGCTCGGTGGAGTTTTTGTGGGAAATTTTCCCTTGCAAGGTCCGCAGCCAATCAGAACTCGCCACGTGTCTAGATCAAAAATATCAAAGCGATCCGATTTTGGCCTATTTTTTCCCTAAAACTTCAAATCGCCATAACTTTTGATCCAAAGCTCGGATTTTCACATTCTTTATATCAATGGAAATCTAGTGAAATTCTCTACAAGATTCCATGGTCAATTTTGAATTTTGGTTTAGGTTGGAGGGAGAAAATCAAAATCACTTCAGTACGCGCCCATGGACCAGAATCGACGTTTCAACAACCAATTTTAATGCAAAATGGGTCGCATTCTTCTCCAACATGGTCAAAAATGTCAGGGCATGGGTTTTTAAGGACCTCCATGTTGTTTTTAATGCATTTTGGTCAATGGGGAATGGCTCCCATGTTTTTTCATGTTTTCTCTCTCCTGGGCTCGACCCATGCACTGTAAAAGCCGGAATTGGCTCATTTTTCAAAGGGGGAACACTTTTTTACACAACAAGCTTCTGTTTTCACTTTCAACAAGTGATTTTGGCAAGTATGAGACCTCCAGGGGATTATAACAGGTTTTTCTACCTCTTTGGTGTTGGAATACAAGGATTTTGATGTTAAAAATCACAATGCGAGCTCTGTGAATGCTTTCAAATCCTTTGTATGTGTTGTTTACTTCATTTCAAACCCTTGTTTACAACTTATCAACTGTGCATGATGTTTTATGTTGCAATTTATGATTTGTGTCAATTTTCATGAGCAATAAGTGCTTACCATTCCTTTGGTGTATCACCTTTATCAGTTTAGTTTTAATTTTTGCATTTCTTATCCCCTGTCTCCTTGCAAATTAAGATAAAATTAGGATTAGAACCTCGTAGTTGTGTAAAATATAGATCTAAATTAGAGGAGTTTGAGGAACCAACCTCTATTCTGGAGATTTCTCTCTCATTTTCACAAGTCCCACACTTGGAGAGAGGTTTCCATGTTGTGCAATCACTTTGGATGCTCTAAACATCATTTAGAACCTTGATTTACATCTAGGGGTGCTTTGCTGATTTACAACAACAAGTAACATCACCTGCATAGTGGCCACCTGCAATACCACCATGAGCCTCCTCCATAATATCCATGTGCTCATGCTCCAACACAAAATGACACAATACTTCATCTCTGTCTAACTTGTACAGGTCACTTCTAATCAACATAAAAGGTGTCGTGCATATAGAAAGTTGTTTCTTTTCTAAGGCCTTCATTCCTTTTGGTGCCACACCAGTCCGTAGAAAGATAGCAATGTCCTCTAATTCTGATGGCACACATTGTAACCTATATAACTATGCATCTAGCATGGTTTCCTCAATTTTGGGCTTCCTCTCCTAAGTATTCTAAAAATTGGTCTCATCCAAAATTACTTTTCCTAGGTTTTACCACAACTATGAAATTGAATTCTTGAAATAATAGTACTCATCTGCATATGCACCCCTATAGGATGGTATTTTTACCAAATAATTTAATGCCATGTGATATGTATATAATATAAATCATGTAGCTAGTAGATACTATCGAACATTTGTAATGTATAGATCATCGACAAAGCTTTGGGCTTTGTAGTTGTCTAATTATGTTCTACAGAGTCAACTTTCTACTAGCAAAACAGATAGGATGATCTATAATACCTTCTCTAGGTTGAGCTAACACCACACCAATGGCCATGCTAGAGGCATCCACATGTACATGAAATGGTTGATCCCATGAAGGAAAACATAGAATAGACGTGGTAGTAAGTTTCTCTTTCAATATCTCAAATGCATGTTGTTACGGTTCTCCCTAATAAAATGTACCTTTTCCTTTCAAAGTAACTCCTCTAGAGGTGCGAAACTTTGGCATATCCCTTTATGAATTTTCTATAATACCCTGTGTGACCCAAGAATCCATGCACCTCACGCTGACTGGTAGGTGCTTCTAGGCCTAGAATGACTACAACCTTAGTTGGATCAACTAGCAAACCCTCCTTGTAGATTATGTGACCTAATAGTATTCCAAATGGTGTAGAAAATATGCACTTCTTGATGTTCAAATAGATACTCAACTATCTGCATTGTTCAAACATTAAGCACAGATTGTCACAGTGATCCTTAACAAGCCCATATATTGTCCAATCATCTAAATAAACCTGCAAGAAGTTGTGAATAAAATATTTGAATGCCTGAACCACTATCCATGAGAATACAACAGGTGCGTTCTTTAGTCCAAAGGGCATCACAATATAGGAAAAACTACCCCATTCAGTAGTAAAAGTTGTCTTTTCCTGATCCTCCTGGGCAATCCTAACCTAATGATACCCAGAAAACCCATCTATAAATGAATAGATTTTGTGCCCTGCCACGCCTTCTAGTATTTCCTCAGTGAATGGTGTAGGAAATGGGTCTATCACACATGTAACATTTAGCTCCCTGTAATCCACACAGATTCTAATCCGTCCATCCTTTTTTATACTGATCACCATTAGACTAACCCATTCTAACTCATCTAGGGTCAAATGATTCTTAACTTCAACATTTATTAATCTCTTCTTTTACCTTTTCATGCAAGTTAGGGTTCATTCTATAAGGTCTCTTTCTAACTAGGCACACACCTTATTTAAGCTTTATCTTCATCTCCCCTAGTGATTCATGCATGCCTTTAAGTTCATGATACCTCGAGGGAACAAGTCCTAATAATCCTGTAATAACTCAATAATTTTAGCCACTTCCGAGTTTGACTAGTAGTCTCCAATTATGGCCTCCTTAGGCTCAGATTCTGACCCTATATTTACTTTCTTTTTCTTCATTGGTCCATGATATGAGTGTGTATCCTTATTTGCAGACTGCCCAAGACCTTGTCCATGATATGAGCATGTATCCTGGGAAAGGAGTAAAGGGAAAATTGGGAATATAGGTAAATGGGTAAATGGGCCAAGGTCAAAGGTAATGGCAGTTGAATGCATGTACACGTATAAACTACAACACGGTGCAGGTTGAAGATCTTGCAAACTCTACATCGTAAGGTCGATAGGTTTATCCAAACAAGTTTGAAGTGATTTTGGTATCCAAGGTATAGGATAAGGTCAGGAAACACAACATAGGTTAGGTGTAAGAACATTTAGGTATGTTCCAATACACTAAAGGTAGGGTCAGGATAAACGATCACGACAATAGACTAGGTAAGGTCATTAGGTCAATCAACACGTAATGTAAAGTGCCATAAGGTATAGTGAGCACATTGGTTCAAAGGTCACTAGCGATGGTCCAGTCCAAATATCTAGGTCACGGCATGGGTAAGGATGAGGTAAGGGTAAAATGAGGAGATGCCAATGGCTAACGAGGTAAGGTTGAGGAAGGTAGAGGGATAGAGATGAAGGTGGAGATGGAGGGGAGATGGCCACTCTACAGGCACATGTGCAGCTTTACAGGCTAGTTGGCACACAGCTTAAGGGCAAAGCTATGAGTCTATAGGGCCACTTGACAATAGCATAGGCATAAATTACTACATTGCAGGCCCAAATATAGGCACAAATATAGATTCCAGGCTGACTCAAAGCTCTAGTACAAGCACAGTGGCTCAGCGAGTTCAGTGGATAAGGTCCCATTGTATAGGTACCCATGCAGGTAGTGCGACCCATAGTACCAACACGTATAGTGCCCATGTCTAGGTTCGAGATTCAGGAGAGGCACGGTATTACCAAGATCATTTATTAGCTATCGAGCTAGATGTGCCCTCTTATGCCAAGTACAGAGCACAACAAGCCTCCAGTGAGAGGACTAGATCCTGCACTCATAGTGTGGAGAGTATAGGGGCTAGTGAGCCCAGGGACAGGGTCGTGGTGAGGCCACTAGTGTGTAGAGGCCAGCCCCAGGTGAGGGGCCATCAATAGGAGGTGAGGTAGGTGTTGGGCCCCAGATAGGTGTGGTAGAGGGGTTGGGAGAGACACAGGCACAAGGAGCATTCCCGACATCAGATGGGGAGATGATTGACTGTTGTGGACCGGCCTACGTGCCGAGTCATTTTTATATGTATGATATATGAGACCGGCCTACATGCCGAAGAGATTTTGTATTTATTATTGTGTTGTACATGATACCAGCCTGCGTGCCGAAGATTTTTATATTGATTCATTCATTCATTTTGTATATATGAGACCGGCCTATGTGCTGATGAAATTTTGTATTGTATATTGGCCTGCGTGTGGACATTTTTGAGATGATGGCCATGATGAGACAGGCATGTATTTTGAGATACATAGTTATTGATGAGATATGGATTTGTTACTTTGTATTAGATGAGATATGGGTTTTTGGTTTGATATGGATGGAAATTAGCTGAGTTAGACATGATGGAGTTAGGTCAGTTTAGGCATGGATCAAGTCAAAGTTGGTTAAGCATGGTTGAGTTAGGTTTGACTAGGCATGGATTGAGTCAGGTTGTTAGGCATGGATCAAGTCAGGTTGGTTTAGGTATGTATTGAGTCAGTTGGTTTAGGCATGGATTGAGTTAAGTTGGTGTAGGCATGGTGGAGTCGATTGGTTTAGGCATGGATGTTCATTTTGGTATTTTGATAACAAATGGAATGTAAATATATGAGATGGTGTAAAATGTGGAAAATGTGAAATAATATAAGTGGTAAAATTCATGTGGTATATGGTATATATTTCAAGGTTTTGATACAAATGGGAAATAAAAAAGGAAAAGGGGGAAATGGTTGGGGTAAAAGGTGGCCGAGCTAACCTTCCAGGCCCCATGCCCTAGAAGTGCTACCTACATAGTCCCAGTGAAAAGGGACCTCAAGCCGATGTAGTTCTCCCATAAGCTAGGGAAGAATATGAGAAGATAAAAGAAGAGGTAGTGAGGTTGATAGTTAGGTTGGATTTGAGGTCATAGGTATGATTAGGTCAAGGTCGATTAGGTTAGGTGGAGAATAGGTAGATAGGTAAAGGTGATGTTAGGTCGATAGGTAGTGTTGATTCCAGGTCATAGGTATAATTAGGTAATGTTTGGGTTGGAAATAGGTAGATAGGTGTGGGTGATGTTAGGTCGATAGGTAGTGTGGAGTCCAGGCCATAGGTATGATTAGGTTGAGGTCGATTATGTTAGGTGGAATATAGATAGATAGGTATGGGTGATTTTAGGTTGATTGAGGTAGTGAGAAGAAAATCCCAAAAGACCGGTGTCGAGGGTCTAGTCCTATATAGGAAGATCAAAAGGTAATGAAGAAGAGAAAAGATAAGAGGGGGCAAGAAAGCCACCTGATTAGCAAGGATCAAAACATATGAAACATATCTACAGATAGGCTAGTGAATGTAAGACCCTAAAGACATTGCATGATTGATTACTCTAAAGGTGAAGAATAGTCACAAAATCAATCAATGTTGTAGATTTAGTAGCTCCCTTGAGGAAGTATGAGGTGAAAAACAATGAATAAGGAGGTGAATGTAATTGGGTCATAAAATGGGAAGTAAAATTCCTTGGGCAACAAAGCCAAGATCACAATAACCAAGTCCATGACAAAAAAAGGTTACTTTTCTTTTTCATTTTCTTTTGACGTTTTAGATAGACTGATCAATGCGGGAAGTCTATATGGGATGAGTATATGTATCCTTGAGGTCTTCACGAATTTGATCGATGAAGGAAGCTTCTGAATTTTGATTTTTGAGAAAAATAGTCCTTTTTTTTTTTAAAGACTATGTAGAGAGTTGCGGGCTTTTTATAGCTGTCCTTCGAGGGAGTAGTCTACTTATAGTGAAAATTGAAGGAAGGAGATGTCCTTTTGAGGGATTCATCTTTTATATTGGAAGTTTGACTCAAGGAGGTGATCCCATATTATTATTATATTTTTTTAGATTTTAAGTCATGGACGAGACTATAACAAAGCATGTGGTTCTTGTTGAGAAGGCAAGGGTGAACAACCATGGGATCTCATCTAAAAGAAGATGAAAAGTATCCATGAGAATCATGCCATGTGTAGAGCCATGGTGCACATATTTAAGATAAGGAAAAAGGGTGATGGGTAATCACATGATGCTTGTGTAGTCATTGGAGATGAGGTAAGGAAAAGAAACAGGTAAATGGGGCTCAAGGAATGAGCATGAACTAGATAAATAGTGATGTAGGACTAGAATTAAACAATAGAATGGTTGAAGATGTAAGGCATTGAGGGGCTCAGGTTTGGGCTTACCATCAAGTGAAGACAAGCGATAAGCACTTGATCCATAGTCATGGGTCATGATGTATGGTCCAAGCCAATTAGGAGCAAATTTGCCTCATTTTCTTTTTTTTTCTTTGGTTACGTGTTGATTTTCCTTGAGGATGAGATCACCAAACTTGAAGGTGCGTTCATGAACACATTTTTCATAGGCACGCTTGATGCATTTTTGGTATACTTGCAGATGGTTGAGGTCATGAAGATGATGTTCATCTAATAACTCAAGTTGTGCTATTAGTCTTGGCAAAAGTCATCACCAAGAAGCATATCTTGAAGAGAGATACAAAGAGACAGGATCTAAACTTTGAGAGGAAAAATAGCCTCGGTACCATAGACCAGAGAAAAGGGAGTGGCAATGGTGGAGGTGCGAATACTAGTACGGTATGCCCAAAGAGCGAAAGGAATGTGCATATGCCAATCCTTCCCAGTATCATTAACCACTTTCATGAGAATTTTGTTGAGGGTTTTGTTGGTGGATTCAGCTTGGCCATTGGTTTGTGGGTAATATGTTGAGGAGAAGCTAAGTTGGATACCGAAAGTGTCACAAAGCTTCTGTAGAGTTTTGTTTTTGAATTGTTTTCCATTATTAGTGATAAGGCAATGTGGAACACCGAAGTGACAAATAATGTGATGATTGATGAACTCACATATTTTATCAACTTTAGTGGAGATGAGGGGTATAGATTTAACCCATTTGGTGTAATATTCAAGAGCAGTGCAGTGATGATCCATTGATGTCTTAGGGAACAAAGTGAGGACTGATCTCTTTGACAAGATCCAAACCCCATTGAGAGAAGGGCCAAAGGTCACGAGCGACCTGTAAGGCATGACTAGGTGTGTGATGAAGATTGGCATGTTGTTGGAATTTTACACAATACTTAACGTAGTCGCAACAATCATGATTGAGGGTCGGCCAATAATATCCTAGGAAAAGAATGTGTTTAGCAACAACAAGGCCACTGAAGTGACCTCCACATATGCCATCGTGAACTTCTTTAATGGTATAGGGGATTTCAGAGTTGGTGAGGCATCGTAAGAGAATATTGTCAAAGCCTTGTTTATAGAGAAGGCCACCCATGACGACATAACGAGAGGCCTTTTTGAGAAAGGCGCATTGTCCATTACATGTGAGATCAAGAGGCAATATAGAAAGGGAAAGGTAGTCCACAAGCTACTTATACCAAAGGTCTTGTGTGTTTAGGGAGGTAGTTTAGATGAGGTTAACACAACAAGATTTATAAGAAGGTCTTGGTATGCATTTTACGATAACAAAGATGTCTGAATCGGTAGGTGAAGTAGGTATTTGGGAAGCGAGGTAGGCCATGGTATCCACAAATTTATTGGTGGATCATGGAACGGTTTGAATGTTATAGCGATCAAATGTAGTCAACATGACGCCGACATAATATTTGTACTCTTGAAGTATTTCATTATGACACTAATAAACACCATTGACTTGGTTTACTACCAGTTGAGGATCACCAAATATATTAATGGATCTGACATCTAAGGCCTAGGCAATCATGAGACCTAATATGAGTGATTCGTATTTGGCGATATTGTTGGTGCACTCAAAGTCAAGTTTGAATGATAAGGGCATGGATTCACCATCAAAAGGAATGAGGATAATTCCTACACCACCCCCACACTGACATTTGGAACCATCGAAGAATAAGGTCATTTGGTAAGGGTCATCATCCAAAGAGAGGTTAGTAATGGATTCATCAGGGAAATCAAAATTTGAAGGTTGATTCCCAGAAAGAGGCACATCAATGAGCTAGTCAGTAATGGCCTGGCCCTTGATATATTTTTGGTGGATGAATTCTAGGTCTAGGTCAGCAAGGAGCATGAGCCAATGTGTGGCACGTTGATTTTTGATAAGGTGAAGTGTAAGGGGTTAGTGGTCACAACATAGGTTTTTTGGTTGATTAGGTAATGGCGAAGTTTGGTGGTAACAAAAAATAAGGCTAAGAAAAATTTTTTAGGGTGAGTGTATCAGGTTTCATAGTCTAGAAGGGTAAGAATTATGTAATAAACCACTTGCTCCCTATGTTGTTCATCATGATGAGCGAGCATGGCCCCTAGAGAGTGATCAATAGCTAAGAGATGTATAGGTAGAAGGGTTGGTCGTCTTTAGGTGGAATAAGTACGGGTGGTTAGAGAAGGTATTGTTTTAAGGCCTCAAAAGTTTTGTGGCTCGTCATCCCATTTGAAAGAGACCTCCTTTTTGAGAAGGTGATGAAATGGTTGACAATGGTTGAAGAGTTGGGAAATAAATCGATGAATAGATTGCAATTTACCTTGCAGGCTACGGAGCTGTTTAAGGTTAGTGGGTGGAGGCATTTCGAGGATGGCCTTGACTTTAGTAGGGTCAACTTCTATACCATGGAGGGAAATAATAAATCCCAGGAGTTTTCCTGAGAGAACCATGAAGACACACTTTTTAGGTTGAAGGCAGATGCAATATTTAATGAGGCGGTCAAAGATGGTTTCGAGGACAACGAGGTGCTCAACATGACATTAAGATTTGGCCAAGAGATCATCCATGTAATATTCCAATATGCGATGCATGATATCATGGAAAATGTAAGTCATAGCCCACTGCTAGGTGGCACTAGCATTTTTAAGGCTGAAAGGCATGACTTGATAGCAGAAGGTCCCCAAGGGGTAATGAATGTGGTTTTCTGTTGATCCTCTAGAGTGAGCAAGATTTGGTTATAACCCGAGAAACCATCCATAAGTGATAGCATCTCATGGCCAGTGGTAACGTCAACCAACTGGTCAATACCATGTAAAGGAAAATCATCTATTAGGAAAGCAAGGTTGAGATCATGGAAATTGATGTAAATGTAAAGTCCCCTTGTTGCCTTAGTGACAAGGACAATGTTATAAATCCATTAGGGGTAATTGATGGGTAAGATGAAAGAAACTAAGAGAAGGCATTGAAGTTCTTCTTTTTGTGAGAAGAGCAATGCGAGGGTGTATTTTCCTCAACTTTTGCTTTACGTGTTTTGCATTGGGAATGGTTACAATATTGTGGACCAAAATAGTGGGATTGATGCCGGACATGTCAAGATAGGACCAAGCAAAAGCGTGGCTATGATTTTTAAGAAAAGAAGTTAGGGCTTCTGTTCAAAGAAAAGATCAGAGATTGGCCAATCTTGAGAATGTGGGGTCATCTTGAGTGTGGATGTTGGCTTCGATAGTTGACTCGCTCGACATTGTTTGTGTCTTAGAAGGTAATGACTAGTGAATATAAGAGTCTTTAGCACCTAGGTAGGTGATTATGGATTTATCATCCTAACATTGAATGACATTAATAGGAGTATCATCCCCTATCATGTCAGGATACAAGAAAGGAAGAGAGGAAGGAGCCTCGCCATCATGGTGATAGGTCAGAGGCCCCAAGGAAATGGTATTTATGGAAAAAAAAGGTAGGAGGGATAGATTCAGGATCCATCGACTCTGTTGGTGAAGGTGGGGTAGGCGAAGAAGGTGAAGAGGCATCAATGCCTTTAATGAGTTCAATACGAGGATTTTTCGTAGGTAGTTCGGTAAAACCGATTCTACTATGATCATTGTGTTCACATGTGGTACATGAAATAATGGTGTGATAACCTTATTCATAAAGGCCAAAGCTGAAACCCTTCCAGTGCACAACAAAAGTGTAGGAAAGTGTGAGAAAAGTAGTGGTTGGTGAGTAACTAAAGGTTAGCCAAAAAGGTCGGAGTTTGTGATGGTGGTTCGGGCGTGTAAGTGGAAATGTCAAGTCCCCCATAGGTAAGATGGGTACGAAGGTGGGGAGGACCATAAAGGAGATGCTCGCCTATGTGGTGATCATAGTGAGGATGTTGGTGAAGGTTTCTATACTCTTGTGGAGTAAGGAATGTATTGACATTGTACAGTGATACTCCCCCATAGTGAGGTGTTGAAAAACACCTTCCAAGGGATCAATGGTTGATATATTGGTGGCTAGAATGGAGGAAGTGTTAGAAGTTAGATCAGCGGAGGTGTCGGTTAGTTGGGAAGTTGATGTGTGACTGGTAGAAGTGACAAGTGGTGGGAATAGAAGATTTGGGTGAAGGTGAGGTTGCAACAACACTGGTGGATGGGGTCATGTGTGAAGAAGATGTAGGTAGGGAGGTAGATGCCTTAACAAGTATAAGGACATCATTGGGCCAGTAAAGCATGTTGCAGGTTTTGAAAGGTGATGGGTCAGTTGGAATGGTATAGGAATGTCCTTCATGTTCGAACTTTACACATCGGTGCAAAGTAGAAGGGACACAACCCATGGCATGAATCCAAGGTCTCTCGAGAAAAAATTGTATTGAAACTCCCCTTCAAAAATGTAGAACAACTCAGAATAGTATGGGGACCCACATGAACGTGGAGGATGATAGTGCTAAGTGTAGAGGTGATAGCGTCATTGAATGAATGTAACATGATTGGATGTTTATGCATGTAGTTGTTGGGTATGTGCATTTGTTCAAATGCGTGAGAGGAGATGATGTTAATGTTAGCACCCCCATCGATCATAACACATTGAACACGTATATTATGGATATGTATGGAGATGAAAAGTGCAAGATCGGGTCATCGGTTTAGTGGGGGACAATTTTGTCATTGGAGAAACTTAGGATAACCACTTGGTGAATAGGTGGAGGTGGTGAGTTAGATGGAAATTTGGTAAGAGAATCAACATGATGAGGTGTGATAATAGATGCTACTGTGTGTGGAGTCATTAGGTAAAACCTTAATGTATTGAAGTACCTCTATGAGAGATTGATGATGTGACTCGAGGATTGGATGAGGTCGTATAAGGAGATTTTGAGGGAGATTGATGTAATTGTTTGAGCATGGTGTGACGTGTGACGCCATTAGAAATAGGGTATGTGGGGCCATGGATAGTTATTTTAGGTATGGGTGCAGATGGTATGTTGGGTATAAGATTGGTTGGTGGGTCAGCTACCTTTTCTTTTCCCTTCTGCGCACGTGTGGTGATGTGTACCATGTTGATTTGAGGGGATTTAGCAAATGGAGAAGGTGTAGGGTGAGTAGTATAATGACACAATGGGCAAAAACCTATTGGAGGAGAAAATCCTTGTGAGGTTAGTTGGGTGCAACAACATTTGGGTGGTGGCATGGAAAGTTATCTGATGTGAACCATGTTAATTTCAAATTTTGGGGGTGGCTCTAGGAGCTGTGAGGGTGGAGGTTGTGGTATAGGTGTAGGAGGAAGATATGAAGAAGGTGGGGAGGGTGAAATAGGTTCATCATCCAGGAGGTCATCGTCATCAAAATTGGGGTCAGAAGGACATAATTGAATGAGGGCAGCCTTTAGACCCTTACAATTCTCAACATCATGTCCTGACACATGATGGTAAGCACAAATTTTAGTATCATCAAACCCTTTCAGCTTAGGTTTAAGAGGGTCATAAGGTCTAAGAGGAGGGAGAGTGATAGTAGAGATTTCGAGGAGGTTAGCCAAGATGGTGGCATATGATCCCACCAGTGGATCACAATGTGAAGTAAAAGTAGGTTTGGTTGGAAGATTGGGTAGTTGTGGTGGTAGTTGAGGTGATGCAGTCTTGGATTTGGGTTGTACTTTCTTTGGTGTAGGTGCAACAATAGGAAGAGGGGTAGGTTTAACCACCTCTTTGGAAATTAATAGTTTTTTCAATTTTTGTGTTTTTTCTTAGGTAGAGGTGTAGGGGGAGCACATGATGTAGATGACAAGGTAGATGGTGGGAGAGGATGAGTAACCCAAGGGGACAATTGAGGTACAACACTAGGTGTTGGTCTAGGTCGAGAGGGAGGTACATGTGAGGTGGAAGAAAATGTCATGGGCAGTGAAGGAGGTATAGAAGGTAATGGTGGTATAGGAGGAAAAGAAGTTATAGATGTTGATGAAGGATGTAAGGTTCACCTAGGTAGAGCTGTAGGTTGTGGTGCAGCAATAGGTGTTGGTCGAGGTCGAGTGGGAGGTACATGTGAGGTGGAAGAAAATGTCATGGGTAGTGAAGGAGGTATAGAAGGTAATGGTGGTATAGGAGGAAAAGAAGTTATAGATGGTGATGAAGGATGTAAGGTTCACCTAGGTAGAGCTATAGGTTGTGGTAAAGGGGTCAAGGGAATTTTAGGTTTACCCCTGGAGAGGGTATATTTTGTTAAGGTAGAGGGGTGAGGTCCCAAGATGGATGGTAAGGGTGAAGGTGATAAAGGTGTAGTTGGTGAGGTCGAGCATGCAGATTGGAAGGTTGGATTTTTCACTTAGGTGGAGGGATTGGTTCCATAGGTATATGGGAAGATGTGGTCAAGTGTATCTGACAGGAGGATGTGTAAGGTTTAGTGTGGGTGTGACCCCTAGAACACTAGTGGGTTTAGACACAAGAGATGGTGTTGGAACATGTTGGCTAGCAGGTAGAGAGGTGGGTATAGATGAGGATGATGCAAAGTAGAATATGTATTGAGAGTTATGTTCATGTGTGGTTTGGGTTGTTAAAACTTCTTCAGATAAATGGTAGAGGTGTCTCTGTGGAAGATGATTGCATTTCGGTCAAGACTAGGAGTAAGAGACGCCCTAAAGTAAAGCTCTATCAACATAGTCGATGTGGTTGGCCAAACATGAGAATGGAGTTGTGGTAGATGAGGTAGATGTGGAGAGAGTGGTGATTCCTATAAAATATGTCTGAGAAATAGGGAATTCACTGGCTTTAGCCTCTATAGGTAAGAGAGCTGAAAGTAGGTCCGCATGATCTTGGGTAGCTGATGGAGAATGGTCACCGAGTGGTAACGGAAAATCTATTGGATCCTGAATAGGTGGAGAAGATGATGGGTACTCCTCTATGGGTGGAGGAGGTATAATTGGTAGTGGTTCACTAGGTAGGGAAGTTGAAGGGGAAATGATATCGGTGCTAATGAGAGACTCCTCCACAGGTGTACGGGGAGGTGAAGGGCTTTCCTCTATGGGTAGAGGAATAGATAAAGTAGGTTCCTATGTAGGTGAAGGAATTTCGATGGAGGGGATAGGAGATATTTGGGAAAAAAGTGGTAATTCGGTAAAGAGAACATGTACCTCACGTGTATTAGTTTCGTTGTGTGAGGCCTCACTAGTTTGATTGTTAGATGGGGAATGGTTAGGGAATGGTTTCTTGAATATATGAAGGTCTTGATTGGAAGGTACATTAGGGTTATCTAGGACTAACTCGCCACTCTCGAGCATTCCCTGAACAATGTTTTTAAAGGTGATACAATTGTTGTCACTATGACCATTTACCGGTGATAGTTACAATAGTCATTTTCCTTGTACCAACCTAGTATGGGGTGAGAGGGGTCAAAACCAGTATGTGGTTTGATAGGAGGAAGGGTGATGGCATTAGATTTAATAATCTTTTCTAAAACAGATGAATATGGTTCTCCAATTGAGGTATATTTCTTTTGTTCGTGTCTGAATTGGAAGGTTTGGACTGGTGACATATTGGATGAAGGTTTAGCATGATTGGATGGATGAGCAGGGCCAACCTTAAGTACACCTTTGCGTTGGCAATTACTTTGGCTTTAGAATAAATTTTCTGAGGTTTCGAGGAAGAGGAAGTATCATGTGATTTAAATGAGGAGTTCTTGTTTCATAATTGTATCTTCTTCTCTTCGATGGCATGAATTTTGAGCTTATGTGCCATGGTGAAAGCCTCATTGAATGTTTGAAAGGTTTACACCTGTAATGTAGGTGAGATATGTCTAGCATAGGCTCGTGTGAAGAGCTATATGAGTTCAGTTTACTGTAATTGGAAAATGAGTTGGTTGATTAGGCTACGCCAATGAGTGACAAAATCATGATAGATTCATCGTCATATTGACGCGCGGAGTAAATATCGGTTAGGTAACCTTCTTGATGATGTTAATCAAAAAATGATCCAAGAAGGCTTGGGCTATTTGGTTGAATGAGAAGATGGAATGTCTAGGTAATCCATTATACCAAAGTGTAATGTTGGACCCGTTAGGGACATGGGAAAGGTTTGCAAAATCAAAGTATCATCATGGGAAATTAAATGACACCAATGTTTGAAAGATCACAAATGTTCTTTGCAGTCTTCCTTACTGTTAAAGCGACTAATGTTGTTGCAAATCGTAGCACCCCTAGATGTTGATTAGATTTCTAGTTTGATCATACTAAGCATCCAATTTGATTGCATAACATTTAATGCTTTCACCAAGTGTGGGACTTGCAAAATGAGAAATGAATCTCCAATTTAGAGGCTGGTTCCTCAATTCCTCTGGTCATATTTATCACTTACAAGTTACAGAGGTCTATATTCCTAATCCTACCCTAAATTCCAAAGGAGACAGAGATAGAGAATGCAGATAAACTAAAACTAATGCTAATAGGTGATACACCAAAGGAGTGGTAAGCATTTCTCACTTCTGCAGATTGACACAATTCATAAAATGCAACAAAACAACATGCACAAACTGATAACTGTAATGAAGAATCAGAAATTAGTCAAACAACACCAGCAGAGGATGAAAATTAATCACAGTCCTGTATTGTTATTTTAACATCAAAATCACTTGCATTACAACACCGATAGGAAAAAATGAGTTGAAGTTCTTAGAAAAGTCGATATTCCACCAAAACCACTTCCAAGGTGAGAAAGAGGACTGCAATACACAATAAATGTTCAACCCTTTGAAAATGAGCTAAATCTAGCTTTTTAAAGTGCAAGAGGACGAGCCTGTGAGAGAGAAACGTGGGAAAACATGGGAGAGGTTCAATAATTGACCAAAATGCATTCAAAACAGCATGGGCATCCTTATAGACCCATTCTCTAACATTTTTAACCATGCTGGGAGAGAATATGAGCCATTCTTCATTAAAAACGGTGGTTGAAATGTCATTTCTACTCATCACCACATACCAGAGACATTTTTTTAATTTTATCTCTCCAAACTCCATCAAAATGCAAAATTGACCCTAGAATCTTGTAGATAATTTCACCATCTTTCCATTGATATAAAGAACGTGAAAAACCGAGCTCTGGATCGAAAGTTATGGCCATTTGAAATTTTAGGGCAAAACAGGGCCAAATCGGTAAAGCGGGAATTTTTTCGAATTTTACCCTTGCATTTGGGAAAATTTTCCAAAATTTCCCCATGCTCCACTAGTTTAGGTGCCACATGGCATGCTTTTATTGGTCGCGGGCCCATCCTGCTCCATTTTCCTTCATTTTCACCTTTGGAAAAATTTCCCAAAATTCCCCGCCGGCCGGCGAGTTTGGGACACGTGGCACGCGCTGATTGGGCGCGGGCCTTTCTCTCAAAAATTCTCCATGGGTCACTTTGATATTTTTGACTTGGACACGTGGCACAACCCCATTGGTTGCGGGCTTGCCCCTTCTGGATTTTCGCATAGGGGTTTTCTCTTCAAAATTTCCTTTGTTTCTTCTTTGGAAAATTTTCCAAATTCACCCCGCCCTCCACCTATCCGAGACACGTGGCGGCATATAATTGGTCACGGGCTCCCCACAAGCATTTTAAATTTTGTGCAAACACATGGGAAAAAATCCCAATTTCCTCCCTCACTCCACAGCTCCAGCCTCCGGCGACACGTGGCCTGATGTGATTGGTCGTCAGGAAACGAGCCAAAAATCCTCCATTGAAATTTTGGCGAAACACTTTGCCAAAAATCCAACTTCTCCTCCGCCCTCCACCTTTCTGGCTCCTTAGGACACGTGGCATGTTTTGATTGGGCATGGGCCCATCCTTCAAAATTTTCCATGCACCAACACTTAGCCAAATTTTTCAAATTTTCCCCCCGGACACGTGGCATCACCTTATTTGCCGGCGAGCCTGCAGGAAAAAGTCTTCCATTTGAAATTTCACCAAACACTTGGTGAAAATTCCAAGTCTTCCTCCAACCCCTTCCACTTCCATGACACGTGGCGACATCTCATTGGTTGTGGGCCTCCTAGGGGAAAATTTCCCACAAAAACTCCGTTGAGCCATAACTTCAAAAATAAAGGTCTTAGGAGGAAAACTTTACCTTTCTGGAAAGCTGAGAAAGAGCTCTATCTAATGGTGCTATTTCCAGAAGGTTTTGAGTGCATGAAAAGCAAAAATTTATATCTGAGGCACAAGAGAGGGAAGAGAGAGAGGAGTTAGCCACAAAAATGAGTGGGGGGCACATTTTGGATAACAATTTTGGCGACTCAGACGGGTCATCCACCGTTTGGATGAAATTACCGATTCTTGAAGCAATCCATTGGGCATGGAGTCACTTGATTTTCTGTTTAGTACCCCAACTGACTAGAACATTGCAAGGAGGAAGATGGAATATCACCTGATGGAGCAAGGCCTGCAAACACATTCCTAGGAACAACAAGCTTGTGCCAAAGCACTTAGGGAAAGAAAAACTAACCTACAACAAAAAAATGTGCACAAGCACTTGGAGGAATGAAAACCTAAGCTAATATATACAAGGTGGAGAATTTCCCTTTAGTAGCAATGCTTTAGATGGATCCCATTGACTGGAATATGCAGTTCTTTGCCATCCAATGAAGACAATTGGAAGGCATTGCTATAATTACACTTTGTGACCATGTATGGGCCACTCCAAATGGCATCAATTTTTGAATGCCTTCCCAGTTTTTCTCTATCTACATCCCATTTTAACACTAGATCTCCAACTTGGAAGGATCTATTATCGGCCTTTCTATCAAAGGTCTTCTTTATCAAATCCCGATCCTTCTCCATTGCTTGGGATGCCCGATTCCCGATTTCTTAGAGCTCCATCAATTCCGCATATCCGACTTCCATGGGTTCAAACTCCAATAACTCCAACTATTTCATGAGTTCCAATGTTGGTAACTCAAGTGACATGGAAAAAATTTCCTCTCTCCCATAAACAAGATTGAATGGAGAGTTACCTATATATCTCTTAGGAGTTATGTTATCACCCCACAAGGCTGATTTCAATTTAGTATGCCAAGACCTCTCGATTTTCATCAAGAGTCCTCTTAATGATCCTCAACAAGTTCTTGTTTGTAGATTCAGCACTGCCATTACCCCGGGGTAATAATTTGATGAAGTACTTAGGTAGATCCCATTCCTGACAGCGCATTCATCAAGGGTTAGATCTGGGATACTTCCAACCTTGGTGTCAGCTTCATCAATGCTTGGGTGATCTTCTTGATCAAACATTGAACAATTGGCATTGATTTGGCTTGGAATGTAAGGCTGAATGTGAAATTTTGCAATAGGTTCAGATCTTATTGTGGCCTTAGTTCCATATCTAGTTCTAAACAACATGTGTGACTAATCAGTAGATAAGTAACCTCCAATCTTAGCTGTGAAATCCCTTGACAAACATAGGGCAAAGAGTGGTGGAAGGTCTATTACTAAGACATCTTGCAAAACAACCAAGTTGGGACATGCATTCAAGGTAAGACTCAAGTTTTTAATCACTCCAACTATT
Organism: Taxus wallichiana var. yunnanensis; assembly: GCA_018340775.1. Classification (NCBI taxonomy): domain Eukaryota; kingdom Viridiplantae; phylum Streptophyta; class Pinopsida; order Cupressales; family Taxaceae; genus Taxus; species Taxus wallichiana. The sequence goes on along the minus strand of CM031243.1, from coordinate 299,411,621 downwards.
GTTACTGCTGTCCCATCCAATTGTACCACCCCTTTGGATATGGTTTCATACCGAATTCCCAATTGATCAGCTATTTGCTTGGGAATTATTGAACTACTTGCCCCGGAATCAATCATGCAAGTGTGTACTAGTTGGTTCCCAATGATCAATGAAACATAGAATGGAGGGGGCTTCAACATCTTACCTTTCTATCCTCCATGATTCCCCTCAGCTGGTGGGCAGCGATTGTGAGCACCTTCTCTTACATTTGGACTTGTTGATTTGAAGTTGACCAGTCCTTCATGGCATCTTGTAGCAAATCTCTTTGACACGGGATAGATAGGGATTCCCACATTGATATGTTTACATTTTCTTCTTCATCGATCAATGATATTGAATGGATATGAAGTATCCTTTTTCTGCCCCTTGGCTTGCACATTCATCCCTTGTACACATGGGCAGCAACAACTGAAATTTGAGTTTCCCTAGGAACTGTTTTAGGTAGTCCTTGTGTGCTTGGGATTGCATTTTTGCTTGTCAATAGTTTGTGGAGTGAAAGAAGGTCCTGAATTACTTGGAGCCAATGGCTGTTCTTAACCAACATTTCTCCTCTTTGACCTTGTGTTGGCTGCAAAACTTTGGGAAACTATCTGGTTCATGCCACAAAAATCTTCTGCCTGCCAGTTTACAAGTGTGGTATCATTCAGAGCTGATTGTTGCTGGAATGTTTCTTGTTGTTGGTTACTTCCTTGACTACCTTCAACCTCCACACCAGTTGTTGTCACCATTAATGCTTGATTCAAAGCATCGTTGAAGCACATGGACTGGTTGTGAGGTTCATTACATTGGAAACACCAATCATACTCTTGAGCTATATTGTTTTGTCGACACTAATGCTTTAGATGCAGATGTAGCATTGGGATTATAGGGCTGAAATGGTCATTGGCAGGAGGTCTTGTTTGATTTAGATTTGCAGCAGGATTGGGTGGTCATGAGGTTGATATGGCTTCCTATTAGGCTGAGCTGGGGACTAGAAAGAAGGTGTAAAACTTTGGGCTTGCTTGCCTCTTGAGTGTAACCATCTCATTGCCTAGATTTTGCAGTTGCTTCATGACTTCTTGAAGTTCATTTGGGGCACTAGAAGATGAAGTAGAAGCTTCATTCGAATTCTAATTTCTAGGAGTGGGAATAGGAGCTAAATTAGGTGTTTGATTAGTATTTGGGCTCTCTAAACTTGGAAACAATGGCATTGGAGGTCTAGGAGCCAGCTTGCTAGCTTGGATCAAACAATTTTCAGCTCTAATGGCAATGCTATAAGCAATGGGAATAGTTGTGCCTCCCATGGATTGAATTAACATAGAAATATCAGAATTTAAAGCTTTAAGGTAATAAAGGAAAGCACCTTCTGCTATTGGCCTGACTGCCACTAGAATTCTCTCCCAAGTCCTTTGAAATCTGAAATTAAAATCAGTCAGCTGCTCATTAGGAGCTCTCTTGATGGTTGTTAGCTGCTCCAAAAGGGACAAGTTGTCTCCCTTTTCCCCAAACTACTCATGGAGGGCTATGCATAGCTGATTCCAATTTTGAATAGAACCTGAGGAAAGGCTCCTGAACCATTGCAAAGCTTTCCCTTTGAATGAAGATGCCAACAATTTGACAACAACTTGCATCTCATTGATCTCATGGATTGCACAAATGTTAGCAATATCCTTGACATGATCACCAGGTGAGGTCTGATTTTCTCCAGTGAAGTATGGAATGTTCTTCAATGCTGCAACTAGAATTGGATTTTGTGCATTGAGAGCAAGTGGGCTACTACCAGTGAAATTGACATAGGGGTTGTTTTGTGCCATTCTGATTGGCCTTAGAACCCTTGTTGATTGAATGAAAGGCCTACCAGGTGGAGGAGTTGAGAGAGTTCTGTTTGGTGGAGATGGAGACCTTTGGATTCTCCTCCCACTTTTCCTTATTCTTGGAGATAATTACAGATATTCAAACAACACCTCTTCCTCTCCAGCTCTTGACCTTTTAGTGATTCTTCTCATGAATTTTCAGGTCTGCACTGCTAAAACCAGCTGATTCTTCTTTCTTGGAGTCGCGGATGTACAATTTATAGCTCTTTTAAAGCAAGAAACTTGCAACAAATGCGCATAAATTTTGTTGTAATGAAGATGAAGACTTCTAGCTCCCACCGGGCATGCCAAAACTGTTGTTACAAATCGAAGCACCCCTAGATGTTGATTAGATTTCTAGTTCGATCATACTAAGCATCCCGTGTGATTGCACAACATTGAATCCTTTCCCCACGTGTGGGACTTGCAAAATGAGAAAGGAATCTCTAGTTTAGAGGATGGTTCCTCTATTTCTCCAGTTAGATTTATCACTTACATGTTGCAGAGTTCTATATTCCTAATCCTACCCTAAATTCCAAAGGAGACAGAGATAGAGAATGCAGATAAACTAAAACTAATGATAATAGGTGATACACCAAAGGAGTGGTAAGAATTTTCACTTCGCAAATTGACACACAATTCATAAAATGCAACAAAACAACATGCACAAACTGATAATTGTAATCAAGAATCAGAAATTAGTCAAAAAAACCAAAGAGAGGATGGAAAATTAATCACAGGGCATGTATTGTTATTTTAACATCAAAATCACTTGCATTACAACACCTGAGAGGCAAAAATGAGTTGCAATTCTTAGAAAAGGTCTGATATTCCACCAAAATCACTTCCAAGGTGAGAAAGGGGACCTGCAATACACAAAAAATGTTCAACCCTTTGAAAATGAGCCAAATCTGGCTTTTACAGTGCAAGGGACGAGCCCAGGAGAGAGAAACATGGGAAAACATGGGAGAGGTTCAATCATTGACCAAAATGCATTCAAAATAGCATGGGCATCCTTACAGACCCATTCCCTAACATTTTTAACCATGCTGGGAGAGAATGCGAGCCATTCTTCATTAAAAATGGTGGTTGAAACATCATTTCTGCTCATCACCACGTGCCAGAGACATTTTTCAATTTTCTCTCTCCAAACTCCATCAAAATTAAAAATTGACCCCAAAATATTGTAGAGAATTTCACCAGCTTTCCATTGATATAAAGAACGCGAAAAATCGAGCTCTGGATCGAAAGTTATGGCCATTTGAAATTTTAGGGCAAAATAGGGCCAAATCGGGTGGAATTTTTTTGAATTTTTACCCTTTTTTGCATTTGGGAAAATTTTCCAAAATTTCCCCATGCTCCACTGGTTCAGGTGCCACGTGGCATGCTTTTATTCATCGGGGCCCATCCTACTCTATTTTCCTTCATTTTCGCCTTTGGAAAAATTTCCAAAAATTCCTGTCGGCCGGTGAGTTTGGGACACGTGGCACGTGCTGATTGGTGTGCGGGTCGCTTTGATATTTTTGACCTGGACACATGGCACAACCCCATTGGTTGTGGGCTTTCCCCTTCTAGATTTTCCGCGGGGTTTTCTCTTCGAAATTTCCTTTGTTTCTTCTTTGGAAAATTTTCCAAATTCACCCCGCCCTCCACCTATCCGAGACACGTGGCGGCATATAATTGGTCACGGGCTCCCCGCAAGAATTTTAAATTTTGTACAAACACATGGGAAAAATCCCAATTTCCTCCCTCACTCTGTAGCTCCAGCCTCCAGCGACACGTGGCCTGATGTGATTGGTCATTGGGAAACGAGCCAAAAATCCTCCATTGAAATTTTGGCGAAACACTTTGCCAAAAATCCAACTTCTCCTCCACCCTCCACCTTTCTGGCTCCTTAGGACACATGGCACATTTTGATTGGGCGCGGGGCCATCCTTCAAAATTTTCCATGCGCCAACACTTAGCCAAATTTTTAAATTTTCCCCTAGACATGTGGCATCACCTGATTCACCGGCGGGCTGCTCATGGAAAAAGTCTTCCATTTCAAATTTTCCAAACACTTGGTGAAAATTCCAAGTCTTCCTCCGACCCCCACCACTTCCATGACATGTGGCGACATCTCATTGGGTCGCAGCTTCCTAGGGAAAATTTCCCACTAAAACTCACAAGCCATAACTTCAAAAATACAGGAGTTAGGAGGAAAACTTTACCTTCTGGAAAGCCGAGAAAGAGCTCTATCCAATGGTGCTCTTTCCAAAAGGTTTTTAAGTTCCTGAAAAGAAAAAAATTATGTCCGAGGCACAAGAGAGGGAAGAGAAAGAGGAGTTAGCCACAAAAATGAGTAGGGGGCACATTTTGGATAATCGTTAAACTTAAGCGTCTCCCAAATGTACGGGATATGGGCGAATGGGAATGTATTGGTGAATAGGCTCATTAAAAATATTATCATAGGTGAGAGAATTGTGGGAGCTAGAAACAGATGCATCTAATGTCCGCACCTTGTCCATCATTAACTTGATAAATTCATTATTAGGTTGTGAAGATTGGATACCGCTTAGAGCGAAAGGAGGTTGTTATGGGACATATGAAGAATAAAACATACCAGAATGTGGTGGTGTCGAATAAGGATGTAGGAATTAAGAGACGAGAAATAGGGGTATATATCTAGAATGAATGACCGATGAAACCGGAGGTGGCCTGGTAGTAGGTATGTGAGGGTGGGACACTCGTAGTGACCCCGGTAGAGATGGGAGGTAGAGATTTAGGAATAGAAAGGACACCATTTTGAAATGGGGTAGAGGTTCTTGACACAAAGGGTGGTAGTGTTCATAACTAGTATATATGAGATAACAGTTCGGATGATGCTATGTTTTGGGTGGTGGATGAAGGTATGGTGGAGGCTGCGGGTGCAATAGGGCGATGGATGTGGCGATCACACAATTGGCATGGGACCTAGCTGCAACACAACCTGGGATAAAATGGGTGAGGTCACCATGGTAAGATGTGGAGCCAAGGCGGAAGTGATCAATAGGGATGTAGATAAGGATATGGGCATGCCATAGATCAATTGACCCGAGGCATCTCGAGTGGAGGCATGGGTGTGGTAATGGCTTAAAGAAGTGGGATTCTGATCCAGGAGTCATAAAAACTCCGTGTCACCTGTAGGAATGGTGATAGGTTGATTAAGATCCATAGCTAATGATATGGAAGGTGGCAAAGGACTAGGTGATGAAGGGCTAGGTGGGAGCGGTACTCGACTAGTGTGAAATATGAGGGCACTTTCCTGACTATGAGTTAACACCATGTGGATAGGAACTGATTTCATGAGACTGTATTATGTTTGAATGGCACAGAACACAACAAAACTAGGAAAATAGTCAACGGTGAATGAATTAGGTCAGCTGGTGAGCTATAAAATAACACAGGGTGACCGACGTTGGTTTAGGTAAACCGATGCCGGTTAGGCTTAACTAGTGCCGGTCACTGTGAAAAACCAACAATCTATTAAATGATGGTCCCAGACTGACAATTTTCACACAGGATGAGACGTAAGGTGACTATGATTTAAGTAACGAAAATATGGAAGGTGAAAGGAGCCTTTTATAGCTCATAAAGTGAAATAGGTGTCTTTTGGATAGGTATCCAAGAAGATTTCAGACTGACACTGGTTGGGTTAAACCGATGTCGGTTAAAGGTAACCGTAGCTGGTTACTATGAAATTGAAATAGAGAATAAGAAAGAAGGTTGTGATCTAAAAATCTGGAGTTGAATCAAACCCAGAAGTCTAAGAATGATGTAGATGTGGTCCAGGCACACTCAAACAAAGTCAGAATACACCGACTATGATTAGGAGTGTGCAAGGAAAGAAAAAAATGATGATCGAAGCTCTCACCTCAAAATGCAAATCAAGCAGAACACTAAGAAAGAACATTCCTAGAGTGCCTATTCTATTACGTTTGTTCAGCTTATGTTATTTGTATGGACTGACTGTTATGAACAAAACAATAGAATTTCTTGGTGAGGAAGGCTTCCTATGAAGAAAGAATTCTAAAGGGTGAGGTTTCAAGAATGTTATGGTGGGGGCGGGCTTCACTTTGAAGTATGACTTGATAGAGCAATGAGTTGGGTGCCCACTGTACCGTGATCGTGTGATCACCTAAAAATTCTTCTAGGTAGGATGTTGTTTAAGAATGTATGTATTTTGAATTTTTGTGTGGTTTGGTAAGACTCAGAGAAAGAGAAAATGATAGAAGTGATTTTCTATGATTCATTTGTCAACCATTAGTTGGTCATGACTTCCAGTGTATAGGTTGCCCTCAATTAATGTGAGCTAATGAGCTAAATCAAAATGCAGTGCACTTTTTTTAAACCAAAATAAAAAGTATGATATTCGATGACAATAATAGATGAATAGGAAGAGGGATGCTCTTTCACTAAAATGTAGAAAACAAGAATAAGAAGGTTCGTTTTAAATAAACCAAAAGAAATGTGTCTTTCGAAGCAAATAGAAAGAAGAGAATGTTACCAAGGAGAAGGTATTAATGTGAATGCTATTAGAAGGGAAACAAACACACACAATTTTTCACCTAGGAATGAAGAAAGATGCAAGGAACCCCAAATGGGTCCCACTGGGCGTGCCAAAATGTTTCACCTGATTTCTTAGTTTTTTGAGAAGTACTTGATGAAACAGATAAGGTAAAGGTGGTAAGAGGAATACCTGGTTTGAGATGGTTGAAGGTTGTATGCGCGTGTATCTGAATTCTAAATCAAAGTGATTGTGAGACCTTCCTTTTGGCTAGGAGGAACTACTTGTATAAGAACCAAAACAAGACCACAAAAGAGAGTTAAATGATATATGCAGTGGACTACCTAACATGTGCTAGATCCTGGAAGTGTGATACTTCCTAGATGGTTGTCAGTCCACTGTTTAAAACAATTCAATGCTGAAATAAAGTAAATATTGTCCTACTATAGTTTAATATGATTTAGGCATCTCATACAAACACAATAGGCTAGATCTAATCTAACAGGCTAGGCTAGAAGGAGATCCAGAGGTCAAGTAGGTTGGTTATAGGTGAATCTGAGCTAACATGCTAGGTTAGATCTGAGATCCGAAGGTCAAATAGGTGTTCGAGATAGGTATACGTCAAAAATAGGTTTTTATCTCGAAGAAATCAAGTGACACGTAGACTGACCATAGTTTTATGGAACCGATGACAGTTTGAATGTAACTAGTGATGGTTAGAGAGAACTGATGATGGTTAAGTCGGGTGGTGGAATCACACGCCTAGGTTTTTGGATTTTTTTGGGCAAAAGTGGAATGGATAGAAGGCAGTCATTGATCATAGAGGGGATGTAGATAGGTTACAAAGGTCCGAGACTACCGAGGAAGTCAAAATGGGAAATTTGGGTCAAGTATTAAGATGATTGGGTATGGAAGGTGGCTATAACTAGAGGGAGGGAATGGACAGAGAGTAAAAGACTAGGTTCCTTTACCACAAAGACTACAGATGATGAGTAGAAAATGAAATAGATGGAAGGAGGATACTTACTCTTCTGTGAGGTATAGGTTTAAAGATTAATGAAGTAGTTGCTGTGTTGGATAATGTTAGGAAGAAAGTCTCACTATTTTGCAAGTGTATTTGGTTTCCTTAGTTGATCCCAAATCAATCTTTGTTCTACTATCACGTCTAAAGAGATTGAATCTGAGATCAAAATTTTGCAAAAAACAACCCAACCAACAACCAACCCCATTAGAAAACTGTAATTGGGTCTAAATAGGCCATTTGGTCCATTCCAGTATAACCGGCTTTGGTTTAGGGGCAACCAACATTAGTTTAGGGTGAACTTACATCTGTTTAGGTGAGGTATCTCGGGATGTTCAAAAGTTTCTTGGGAAGTTGTTCTGCCATTTGATAAGGGTCTCTTCTTTTCTTGGGGTGAAAACTGACCTTAGGAGGCTTTTAAATGTGAGGTGAGGGGATGGGTATAATGTTAGGTTTTATTTAGGACATTGGTTTAGGGATTTGGTTAATGAGTCAAATGATGGGGGTGGTTAGGTGACGTGTATTTAATAAAAGCAATTATATTGAATAGGTGTGTGAGGGTAGTGAATTAATTTAATGTAAATAATTAAATTAATACGTATGGTGATAAATGGCATTAATTTAATTAAATTAATTAAATTAAAATGTGTGGGGTGCAGGAGGTAAAAGCTAAAGTTTTGAGGATGAGGAAATGATTATAGGTCCATGCGGTAGGGGACCAAGGTGATTATGACATGATTTCAGCTTTCTACAATAGTGTTCGGGATGACAAATGTTGAAGAGTAAAAGGAAGACAAAGCAAGTAAGGTCGTAAGATGGAAAGTACCAATAGAAAGAAAAGAAAGGTGGCCAAAGACGTGGGTTGATTATTAATTTTCTTATTTAGGTATTATATGAATATTAGTATGTGATCAAGACTAGATAATTACCCAAAGTGCATGATTTTGTGTTTACATTTTCCCCCACTTTATGTTGGTGAGTGGAAAGATAGGTAATATAAAGTAGATAGAGATGCGTACCTAATAACCATGTAGATTAATGTATAGAGAGTGTGTTGAGGTACAAGACAAAGTGTTGAGTGATAAAATTTTGAAGCATGGATGCTAAGGAGGAGAAAGTGCAAAAAGTGGTGATGAAAATGAACCTAGGGTAGAAACGCATGTGTATATGTCATGATGTGCCTATTGTTGATGTCAATTATTTTTGTTGATGTTGTGAAAATGTTGATGATGTTGACTACTGGTTCCCATACGGAAAGACCCACAAAAGAGAAGAATGGACAAGTAGTCAAATACACATGTATATGATCGAAATGTGTAAAATGTGTGTAAGGAAAGTATGAAAATGCAAAAAGGAACATATGCACGTGATGTGTGATGAGGAAAGAACATAGAAAGGATCTCAAATATGTTGTAGAAAAATGATTTTTTTAGGTGATCTCACACCATTACATCACCATGAGTTTTGGGGAGATATAAAGCTAATGATATGAAATAAATGCAAGGAGAAAATTCTAGTGTTATCCTCCAACCTTTAACTGCTTCCCGCAATGTAGGAAACCACTGCAGATGGTGTGAAAAATTCAAACAATTTGAGCTAACACAAAAGTGCTAAGGACTGTATAACCTATAAAATTCATTATGGAGTTCTATAGACTATGCTGAACTACCAAAAAATTGTGTAACTACCCCTAGTTATAGGCATATAGGAAGGGTTATGCTATGCTAAGGACCCAAGTCTGATTTTGAGCCCTGAAACTAAAAAATTGTGTTATACTAGTATTGTGTTGTGTTGTGTAATGATTGTAGACTATTGTATGGGGTGAATGATTCACCTAGATGATGCCCCCTTGTTTGGGGTGCATGCGACATCATTGAAGAAGTATGTGTCCTAAAAGAGGACCGACCACTATGCTGAAATTGTTCACTACAAGGGAAGGGAATATGCTTGGTAGAAAACAAGGCACATGCAAACAAAGTGGCTGAGAGACAAGTGTGAGTACAAGGAAAAATGCATGTAAAAGAAAATTAAGGTAATAAGACAATGTGTAAGCTAAGACAGAAAAAGATAATGTAAACACACAACAACACAATTTAGACCACAAAAATAGGGTTATAAACATGGGAAACTACTCATGATGTTGTAAGATAATCAAGGCTAATGAACCCAAAAGTAGATAATGTGCATATAAGACAAAGGAATAGCCCGTTAATAGTGGCATACAAAGAGCAAGTAATGACAAACAATGTAATAGACAACTATGGAAGAACATAGTCATGTATAAAACATGTTGCACATGAAGCTAATTGGTTATAATGTTAAGAAGATAAAAATTATGCCAAACATGTATAATACAATATAATAGTGTGCTATGAAACAAAATGAAACAATATCACCCATAGTGTATAAAAGTGGATGCCCCTAGAGCCACTATTGGATTAGTAATAGGTACTACACCAAACATCTATGTTGCATATAAGAGATATGCATAATCTAAGATCAAAAATGGAAAGGAAAGTTAACGCGCATGTGTTTATGATAAAGTTAATGAAATATGAGATATCTATTTAGCATGAATAATAATATGAACATTTAACAAGTAAATGTAAGCAACACTAATGTAGTATGCTATGGACGAATGAGATGAGATATAAGGAAAAGTGAGTGTGATAGGGGCCATGTACCCCGCGAGTGAGTGTGAATGGACAAGTATGTAGTGAGGTTCAATTTTTATGCCCCTCAATAGTCAAGAATGAATCGTAAATGAGAGTGTGTCATTGGGAAATGGTTGTAATTGTATGAGGTAAAAAGATGTGATCATCAAAGCGTAAAGTGTAGAGTGTAAACACATGAGTGAATGAGTGATTTGATTAAATGTGTGAGTGTGATGAGGTCCATTTGAGATGTATACCCTCAGTAGTTGAGTATGGACCATGGAAATAGAGTGTGTCATAGGGTAATGACCACAACATGTAGAAGTAGATGTAATAAATATGTAGTGTGAATGTGTATAGTGAATGAGATGTAGTATAGTAGATTCTACAAGATAAGATGTCCCTGAGTGTATGATGTGTGATGCATGAAGTATGTAGTATGTAAATTCAAATGTATAACGTGTAATGTGTGAGGTTCATGTGTATAGGATGACCTCAATAGTCAAGAGGAAAGGATTATATGCATGTGTATCGAGATGTGTATGTGGTGTGTGAGAGATTATATGTGAGAAAATAAGACACGTATTGTGGTTAGAAGGGGGAGAAATATTGTGATGCCCACAAGTGTTTGGTAAGAATGATTAAGTGTCATTGTTTAGAAGATCATCATTGTCATGATTGAAGCCAACATGAGATGCGTTGGAGACTTGATAAGAAATAGTGTGAGGTGAATCATATAAAGAGCCATTGTGACGTAGGGCATATACGTTCATTACATATTCTTCATCGGTGAAAGGTGTTGATGGACACCCATGTGCATACCAATAAGTAATATTTTGGGAATAACCAAGAGATGAATAATTGCCAATAGAAATATGACTGAACGATAGAGGAAAGTTGATAGAAGCATGAGTGGAGTCTAAAGTTCCCAATATAATCAAGCCAATATTTTCCAATTGTCAATGGAGAAGTATGATGGGAATGTGCTACGAAGATCTGCTAAGTGGAACACACAAATAACATAGGTGGTTGTAATGTGAAAATATACATCATACAAATGAGGTGAACCTAACGGTAATAGGATATCATTAAGCATCGACCAAGTCTAGTCAAGCCATCATGTGTGCAAACAATATCGAACAAGTACAATCCAATGAAATATGGTGCTAATAAGAATTATTGATGAAAAGCGTACATGTGAAATAAGGTGGTATAAACACGGATTTCCCTTGAGGAAGTGAAATAAAATATTACACATGGACATACCCCTGATAAAGTACCATAACATTAGTAGGAGGGGTCTTGAATTTGTATTCACCAAGACCATCGGCCACGAAAGTGTCATTGAAATAGGAGTCATCTATATTGATAGGAGTGAAATTAAGTTTTCCCAATGTTTCATTAGTAAGTTCAATAGTATTGAATTCATCATCAGAATCTTCATAATCATTTGTGTTAGCATTTTCATGTTGTATAGATGTGTCAACAATATTTCCATGAGGCGTACTAGATGTAGGGGTGAGAGGAGCCTTAATAGGTGGAGTAGTAGTGTTCAACGAAGTAGATACTGTGGGTGAGATGATTGCAATAGTATGAGTAGAAATAACCAGAATGTTTGGAGCAACAAAATAAGACTATGAAGTACTAGATTGACCAATTCCATATGTATCAATACTAGTATATGGAATAGGCCGTGAAGGAGGAATAAGTATAGTAGTAAAAATGTGGTCTATGTGACAGAATTTGAATGGCTCATGATCTGCATTAATAGTATGTTTGTATCCATCATGTAAGAATTTGATGCATTGGTGTATAATGGATGGAACTACTTGCATTGCATGAATCCAAGGTCTACCTAGTAATAGATTAAATTGAAATGAAGCATCTATAATGAAGAAGTATGTGAGGATAGTCTTAGGCCCGACTTGAATATGTAATGAAATAATTCCTAGGCATGTGTGAGTAGTTGAATCATATCCCCGAATAAGAGTAAAATTATTAGAAATTAGATTATTGTTAATGCCTAATTGTTTGAGAAGGGAATGAGAACATAGGTTGATGTCAGATCCATTATCAATAGTTATATGTTTGTAAGTGGTTCGATAATGTAAAATGATAAGAAAATGTACACATGGATTGTTATTAGCAAATGACGATATGTCCTCATTAGTGAATGATATAGCATGTGGAAAATTTTTGAGAGATTGAATGAGGTGTGTGAAGGCTACCAAATAATTATCACTTTTTATATGAATATAATAAAGGGAGGCCTCTAATGTTTGATGAAAATCAAGCACACTACGTAATAATTCATAGAGGGAGATTTTGGTCAGCGTATTCTTAAGTTGTTCAATGATATCATATCCCTTAGAAGTAGTAGGAGGAGCTGAAGAAGTGATAGGTGGTGGAATAGACACATGTGGAGCTATAGGAGGATGAGTACATTGAGTAGTTACTATATTTATATAAGGTTCATCCTAAGGTGTAATAAAGTGAGGAGGATGTTGAGTATGAACTAGCACGAAATCAACAACGGTAATTACTTGGTGTAGTAAAAAAGTATCACCATAGGATATGTTTTTACAAGTCCTTACTTTTTCCAACATGGGACCATCTCTCAAGTTGTGGGAATTTCAACTTGAGATGGACCTCCAGAGAAGGCCAAATTCCTCTACCTAATCCCAATGCTAAAACTACTCATAGAAAGGGAAATATATATAGCTAATCCTAAACTAACCATTCCAAGGAATAGGGTTAGAGAGAGAGAGAGAGAGAGAGATGTAGAAGGGAAATCCTAAACTAAAGGGGGTGATAGCACTAGAAAAAGTAGGTGGTTGAGCTCTCTCCATGAGGGGAAGGAAAGGAAGTACATGGGAGAGAGGGTAGAAAAATGTACCATAGATCCAAAATTCTCCACTCACATAGACATTTACAACTTAACAAAAATTGAAACCTACAAGCACAAATGCACAAAACATGTGAAAAAATGAATGAAAAGGAAATACTACAAGTAAAACAAGTTAGGGAAGACAAAAATGCCACAAAATAGATTCTACTGCTTAAATATGCACAATTTCATTATGTTGGGCCCCTGAAATATTGGCTAAGTGCAAAAAGGTGCATAGGTGCAGAAGGCCTAGTTGAAGAAAGGCACTCAAGGAGAAGGTGCACAAGGAAGGGTTTAAGGAAACCCATGGCGCGCACGTGGACAAAGCCAAGGTTTCAAGACTTATCCATATTGGGTAGTTTGGGCAGGATATGAGAAAAGTGTGACCTAACTATGCATGTGGAGTGGATAAGGTGCCAGCCTGGCGACAGGTTGGCCTAGGAAGGAATATGCCATGTGTTAGAAGCTTCTAGAAGGACATCATGACAAGGAGTGGTGAGCTCAATCCTGGAGGAGCATGCACTCATGGAGGACCACATTCAAACACTTGGTGATGGATCTGAGGCTGCAAGAGAATGAGTTGGTAGTTCAAAAAGGCTATATATACAAGTTCCTACATAAGTAATAGAGATATAGAGAGAGGGTGGAGCTCTGTAGAAATACTGTAAGGACTCTATTAACTTGGGTAAATAAGGGTAGGAAAGGATGTATCAAGGGTTTGGGGAGTTATAAATTTTCTTTTGAGGGCCTAGTTATATGAATCTAGTTATAATGCATGACTACGGTCTGCCTTTCTGTGACATTCTGTAATAGGCCTAATGAATGTAATGAGGTTACCAGTTTATATGAATATGAGCATTAATGGTTCTGATGCATACATCCTTCTTCATAGTTATTTTTCATTTATGTTTATGAACTAAGTATGAATGCTTGTACGAATTCCTTTTTGTTTTGGTGTAATTTCTATAATCTATTAAGCACTTTATGTCTAGAATGACTGCAAGGATCTAGAAGCCATTCTGAGCTCTATGGTGCTTGTATGTCTTATTTCCTTTCAAATATCTTAAACTCATATCATAGATGATGTTTCCCACTAAAATCACATAAAAGAGAGACTTTGAACCTACGTGTGCCTGGGTGAGTGCCCAGTGCCCATTGGGTGATAGGCAGTGCACATGGGATTTCTTTCCTTTGTGATGGGGGTAAAAATGACTACATCTTAGTTCTATTATTGAGATATCTTTTCAAATTTGTAGTGAGAAATGGCATACATCATGATCTGGGTAATGAGTAAAGATAGAACACCTAACTTTGGAAAGTGTTAAATCATGGTTCAAGAGAATGGAGGATGAATTTTCTCAGAGATTTAGCACTGGACCTGAGTTTGATGCACATAGGTGGGTAGAAGAGAACCTCTACCATGATTTATATGAAACATTTTTCGTTGCTTCCCAGTAGAACTGTATGAATGGATCTCAACATATGCATCTAGATCAAGATGGTATTATAGATCATGCATGTGGACCCAAGAAGAATACTAGGGGCTACAAGATGTAGAGATATTATGTGGAATCATGATGTGGATCATTGGTGGAAAATGTGTGTTGGCTAGCTACACTCTCTAGTATGCTATTTCTACATATTCTTGTCCGGAAGTTGCTGAGTTTGAATTTTTGTGGGAGCCCAGAGGATCATTTTTGTGTGTTATCCCTCTGGTAATGAATATCTTTATTTTTACCTTGAGTTTAGAGGCATTTCCAATTGCCGCCCTAAACCGCTCCGAGTGTTGGGTTAGGAAGCTAGGGTGGAGTAAGATGGTAGATATTACGACGGAAAAAGAAAGGGAGGAGAGATGACTTAAGTATAGTGAAGCACATGAAAGGGAGATTACTATACAATGCAAGGTTTCAAGTGTGATGGATCTATGGAGGTAGATGTTGTAGGAAGGAGTTGAGGTTCATGTTGAGGTCATGGAACCCGAGCGATCTATGTTACCCCATCTTAGAAAGAATGTAAGAGAGACCCCTTCGGCTTCTGATGAGAGTTCTTCATACGGAGAGAGAAGAGTCATTGGCACATATCTGAACCCACCTAGTGACCAAACCCTGGTGCTTGGTTTTCCAAATCAAGGAAGGAGTATCGTTGACCTAGTTGGTATTAGTGGAAGTGACAGATCTACGCCCAGGAGATACAATTTTTCAGTTCCCACTTCTATGGCTACACATATTCCAGTATTTAGAGGAGTCTTTGGACAAGGAGAAAGTACACAAGCCTTCGGTCTTGTGTCTGGGAGTGGTGTGGGGTACATTAGTGGTAGTGGGACATTATCATAGACCATTGGCACATAGTTCAGTGGAACCTTGGGGACACTTGGCATGACTACTATAGGACCTGGTGGTTCTGGTGGATCTAGTGGGTCAAGAGGAACAACACCGGTGGCTCGGGAGGCACAGATCCTATGGACATAGAGGATCCAAAGTGGTGGAGGAAACACCGAAGGAACCAAGTTTTGGGCCCCTAAAATATTGGCTAACTAAAAAAGGCACATAGGTTCACAAGGCCTAGTGAAGAAAGGCGCGCAAGGATAAAGTGCATAGGGTAGGGTTTAAGGAAGGCTTGAAGTAAACCTATGGCATGTGCGTGGGACGAGAACCAAGGGTTCAGGACTCGAGCATATTGGGAATTTTGGGTAGAACACGTGAAATGCATGACCCAATTGCACATGCGGAGTAGATAAAGGTGTCAACTTGGTGACAGTTGGCCTAGAAAGAAACATGCCTACGGTAGAAGCTTCTAGAAGCATATCATAGTAAAAAGTAGAAAGCTTAGGCCTAGAGGAGTATGCTTGACATGGAGGACCACATTCGACAATTGGCATCGATCCGAGGCCACTGGAGGATGAGTTGGTAGTCTAGAAATCCTATATATACAAGCGCCTATAGAAGTAAAGATAGAGAGAAATAGATAGAGGGTGGAGCTCTGTAGAAATACTACAAGAACTCTGTTAGTTTGGGTAATTGTGCTTAGGGAAGGATGTAACAAGGGTATGGGGGTGGTATAACCCTCTTCTTCCGAGAGCCTAGCCACATAATTCTAGTTATAATGCATGACTATAGTCCGCTTCCGTGTGACATTCTCAGTAATGGCTCCATGAATGTAATGAGGTTACCACTTACATGAATATGAACATTGATGATTCCGATGTATAAATATTTCTCATAGTTCTTTTTCAGTTATGTTTATGATTAAGTATGGATTCTTGTGTAAATCTTTCTATTTTGGTACAAGTTATAAAATATGTTAAGCTATTTCTATCTGAAATGACTGCAAGGATCTAGAAGGCATTCTGAATCTCTATGGTGCTTGTATGTTTTACTTCCTTTTAAATCTATTAAACATGTATCATAGATTATATTTCCCACTAAACTCATATAAAAGAGAGACTCATCACCTCCGTGTGCCTAAGGTTAGTGCCTAGCACCTGATGGGTGATAGGCCGGTGCGCATGGGGTTCCTTTCTTTTGCAATAGGGGTAAAAATGACTACATCTTGGTTCCATTGCCGGACCTCTTTTCAAAGTTATAATAGGAATTTACATACATCATGATCTATATAATGAGTAATAATAGATCACTTAACTTTGGAAAATGTTAAATCATGGTTCAAGAGCACGGAGGATGAATCGCTTAGAGATTCAAAGACTGGACCTAAGTTTGATGTACGTAGATGGGTAAAAGAGAACCTCTACCATGATTTATATGAAACATTTTTTTCCTTCTTCCCAAGAGAACTATACGAATGGATCTTAGCATATGCATCTAGATCAAGTGGTATTGTAGATTACATGCATGGACCCAAGAAAAATACCAAAGGTTATAGGATGCATATTTGACATGGACTCATGTTGTGGATCATTGGTGGGAGGGTGTGTTAGCTAGCTACACTCTGGAGTACACTATTTCCACATATTCTATGAAGTTACTGAGTTTGAATTTCTATGAGAACCCAAAGGATCATTTCTACATGCTATCCCTCTGGAAATGAAGATCTTGATTGTTACTTTGAGTTTAAAGGCATTTCTAATGGCTGGCTAAACCATTTCTAAGTGTTGGAAAAGGGAGCTATGGTGGAGGAAGATGGAAGATATAATGACGGAGAAAGAAAGGGAGGAGAGACGACTCAAGTATAGTGAAGCGTGTGAAAGGGAGATTGCTAGACGATGCGAAGTTGCAAGTGTGATGGATCTATGGAGGTAGATGTTCATGGGAAGGAGTTGAGGTTCACACAAAGGACATGGAATCTAAGTAATATGTGTTACCCCATCTTGGAAAGCACCTAAGAGAGACCCCTTTAGATTCTCGATGAAATTTTATCACATAGAAAGAGAAGATTTGTTGGCACATATATGAACCAACCCTGTGACCAAACCCTAGCGCTTGGTTTTCAAGATCAAGGGAGGAGTATCATTGAATCTGATTGGTATTAGTCAAGTGACGGATCTATGCTTAGGAGGTATAAATTTTCAGTTCCCACTTCAATGGATACACATATTCTAGTATTTGAAGGATTCTTTAGACAAGGAGCAAGTATACAAGCCTTCGGTCTCATGTGTGGGAGTGGCGCAAGGTACAATAGTGGTAGTGGGGAATTATCATAGACCGTCGGCACATAGTTTAGTAGAACCTTGGGGACACTTGGCATGACTACTATAGGATCCGGTGGGTCAAGAGGGACAAGACCTGGTAGACCTAGTGGTTATGGTGGATTTGGTGGCTCAAGAGGCACATGACCTGGTGGACCTAGAGGATCCGGTAGTGGAGGAAACACCAGAGGAAACCAAGGCTCTGTCTCTAGTGGAAAAGGGCCCCAACCACCCCCTCAAGTCTTCTTTGAGATATCTTTACATTTTCAAGATTATAAAGGTATTGAAGATGCTACAGAACATGTTCACAAGTGTGAGTTGTTATGGCGTGCAAAGGGGATCACAACCTCGGAGTGGAAGGCTAGTCAATTTGCAACAACATTGCAGGGGCACATGCATAGCTGGTATAGGAAATATGACCCTCATCAAACAGTGGTAGATTATACTATTTTAAAGAACACCTTCTCTTTTTGGAATATAGGGTAAAAGGAGGGTTTTAGAAGGTCCCACAACCTTATATAAAAAATCTCAAAAGAGGATAGATTTAGCAGATAAAAACATATAATAGAAAAACCTTAGAAGATTCTAAAAAGGGCAATGAAAAAGACAACAAGAGAAAAGAAAAGAGCTTCATATGAGCTTTTCGGTTCAGCAACAACATTTCTAGCCCTAGGAGAGCCCGAATCCTCAAAGCAAGCTAATATGCAAGTGTGATGAGATCTAAACAATCTCTAGCAATGGCATTCCTAGTAGTGTCGGTGAAATTTTCCCAAGTCTTCACGGTAGTGAAGGCGCGTTGGAGCTTGCTTAAGATAGAAGAAACCAAATCAACTATGTAATCATCCTCAAGGAGTCAACGATCGTAGGCTCAACAAGATTAACATCCTTATTCAAAGGTGACTTTGGGATGTTATCATGAGGATCGTTGTCAATGAATCTAAAATGTGCCTTACTTTATAAGTGTTGGGGTCTTCAATAGGATCATTCATCTCCATATTCTCCGAGGTAGGGAGTTAGGGTAAATCTTGGAAAGGCCAGGATATCATCGAAAAGAGAAGTATTAGGGCTAGAGATAGGGAAATCACCTTGTTACTAGTGTCGTGCCCTCCGTAAACATGTAAGAATGAACAATTGGAAGTGGGGGCTAGCAGGGGAGCCGAGGGGTGGAACCATTGTCGGAAGAGCCTAGGATGGCGACTTCCGAGTCGAATCAGAGGAAAGATGTAGGTGATGATGGCAACTAGAAGAGTGGAGGGATGTGGAGGAGGGATGGGGGAAGGCAAGGGATAACTATGACGGTGACATGTTTTGGGGGAAAGTGGACCAAATCAGCATGTGAGGTAAAGAAAGTGGAAAAAAATAAGTACAATAGGCCCTAATGAAGGGTTGCACCTTCCCATCACAAGAAATATGAATAGAATGCTCCAAAGATTGATAGAGAAAGGTAGCTAAGTTGATCTTTTTCCCAACGCAGATGCGAGAGGATAAAAAGTGGGGCCAAAGACCAGTGATAGCAGCCATCAATGGCGAAGTATCGCATGATGAATTTAGCAATTCTATCCTACGAGGGAGCAAAGTGAGTCACGAGTGTACCCCGAGATATTCTTGACATGATTTTCACCTGGAGCGATGAAATCCTATATTTCTGAATGGAGAAAGCACTTGAAATAAATATCACCAAAGATCCAAGAGTCCCGTAACATCAACAATTGCATTCGTAGAGAGAGTAAAAGACGTATTAATGATCTCGGACATGCCCTCGACCAGAAGCCATTACAACGTATGAGACCAAGGCCGAGTAACCTGTCATTCTTTTTAGAAAAGTGGTGATTCCATTTTCCATTAGGATGTTCCAAACCTCCTCGTCATCCTTCACTATGTCGCAGGAGGTAGGCTTGATGTGTTTCATTTGGCCACCCATATTGTTGATAAATTTGGAATGAATGCAAAGGAGGGGATGCTGGAGGGTCTTAAAAAGGCTGCCTAGAGCATGGGAGTCATCTGCTTCAACATCATTACCCTCCCACTAGAACTTGGTGTGTTTATGGGGAGGAATGACATCATGCGTGAGAAAGTCTATGAAAGAATGACACATCTTCCCTTCAAATGCTTCAAATGCAAAGGTATTTTCATAATAAAAGAAGAATTATTACCACCACCTTTTTGGAGTCCAATAATACATAGTGACACCAAGTCAGCTCACCCTTCCAACATCCAACGTTAGGAAGTGAGGTCATTCTTCATAATTTGGAGGAGGTCAACCGGAAAGTTGTACTTCCAGCTTTGTTGATTTTCAAGAAGAACTGTAATGTTATCCAAGTTTTCCACCACTTTGTTTCCTTCCATAAGGATGTGCAAACCGAATTTGCTAGAAACTCATTTGCAAGATTTGAATATCAGCAATGATATTTTGATTAACCATTGACCAAATGTCTTCCGACTACACAGGATATTGATGATATTGAGGGAGTCACTTTCAACTTGGAGAGGATCATTGCCAAATTTGATAGCTAGCTTAAGGCCTTTGAGAATGGCCATGGCTTCCATGCGATGATTGGTGCCAAAGCAAAGATTATGGGCAGAGGCAAAGTGATGATGGAACCGAAGAGTTACTAAGGATGGCTCCTCCCTTGACTTAGAAGGATTTCCTTTTGAGGCCCCATCGTATTGAGTTTTCTTTAGCCGAGGGGGAATTCATCACACTAAATCATGATTAGTAGTAGGGGTTTTCCTCACAGGAGATTACCAAATGCAATTGCCACTCTTGAGAATTAAAAATTTGAATTTTTTGCTAATATTTGGTCCAGTAGTGAGAGTTGATATTATCCTGGAAATCAGGGCAATCTAGATTACCACACAATTAGGTTCAAGACTCTGGTCTTTAAAAATCCTTCTATTCCTTTCCTTCCAGATGCCCCAGATGCCATGTGGGAGGAGAAGTTTCCAAGGTAGAACCAGCGCGAGATAAGAGAAGGGGAGCACCACCGAGTGAGGGTGTCTTGTATGGACTCTGGAAAGGTCCATAGCACTCCCATCCGTGATAAAAAAAAGTGCCAAATAGCTTGTGAAAAAGGACAAAGGATTAAAATATGTGAAGAGGATTCCACTACCTTAAAGCACAGAGCACACATCTAGTAGGAAGAGAGAAACCCCTTCTTTTCAAATTTTCTCTAGAGAGGAAAGCGTTCTTAGAGGAAATCCAGGAGAAGAAGCCAATTTTGGGGGATTTTTCCTTCAGCAAGATTTTGGTGAGGGGTGGATCAGAGCTAGTACAATGTATGGAGAGGTAAATAAATTTAACTGAGAAAGATCTGGAAGGGGAGAGGGGCTAGATAATCTCATCCTCAGGCAGGGAAAATGGGATATAAATGGAGGATAGTTTACTTTTAAGCAAAATCAAGAGCTTCCTCTATTGATCACTTATTCCAATCCAACTGTGATAGTCCAGTGATGGGATGGAGTTCACCACCATCCAAAAGAGCAGAAACCAACCTACCATGTCTATCAATGAGGATTCTTTTAACAGATCCCATGAGGAGTTGTGATCTAGTGCCTCTTCCCTAATCCGGTGATCTTACCAGAAGTCAATAACCCTTCCATTTCTAAAACTCCATTTGGTGCGCCTTGATAATGGGAGGCAACTAATAACAGAATTCCATATGGCTGAACCATGGATTGGATTAGAGGGAATAAAATCCTCATTATGAGTGAGGTACTTAGCTCGAGGAACCGCACCCAATGAGAGTTCCCTTTTAACTTCCTAGCCACTTTTGGCCGAAGGGCCGCATTCATATCAGCCATCCATCTTAACCCGATCCCCCAAGAGAGGTTGACTTACACACTTCCTTCTAGGAAATCAGATGGATCCTCTCTTTTCTTCCACCCTAGACCACAAGAAGTGATTTTTGATTCTTTCCACCACCTCTTTCACCAAGTTGGGTAGTTTGAGAAGAGACATGAACTATGTAGGTAGACTCAGAGGGTGGCTTTTACCGCTTGGAATTTTCCACCTATTTGAGTAAGGCCCCTTTCTAGAAGCCAAATTTTTTTGATATCTTTTGATGATAGGATTCAAAAGAATTTTGTTTACTTTCCTTGAAGAGAGGAGTGCCCAAATAGAGGCGGTGGAGGTCCACAATTTTGCAACCAAAAATATCAGCAATCTTCCTCTGAGTCCTAGGAGGAGTATTTATGAAGGATATGCTGCTCTTGTTGAAATTAATGGTTTGCTAAGAAGTAGATTGATAGAGAGTTATGATATCCATGAGAGCTTGAGCTTCAATCATAGAGGTAGTGTTTAACAGCAAAGTGTCATCCATAAATTGACTATGGGTGGTTGAAGGCAAGTTAGAGGTGATTTTCAGACCCGATATGATAGACTGACTTTTAGCAGCCTCAAGGGCTCTGCTGAGGGAATCAGCCATGAGAACGAAGAGAAAGGGGGACAAGGGGTCACCTTGCCCGATAACTCGCCGCTTTTGAAGAATCTGTTGAAATGCCATTTATAAGAATAGATAAGTAAGGAGTCACAATATAAGAGAAAACCCAACTCCACCATCTTTTATCAAAACCATATTTTTCCAAGACCCTAATCAAGAAAGGCTAGTGACTCTATCAAAAACTTTTTCATATCAAGCTTAAGGATCATCCGGAGATTTTGAATGATAGGTCAAGTGGATATCTTTGTGGACCATAATGATACCTCCTTAGATGAGCCACCCATTAATAAAGCCATTCGGTTCCGAGAGATGAGATCATTCATTAGGGGTTTAAGTCTAGAAGCCAACACCTTAGTGATGATTTTGTAAGTAGTGTTGCATAAACCGATTAGCTCGAGGTTGGACACATCCTTTGAGCCCGATCTTTAGGAGTAAGGGCTAAAAAGGTGTTGTTCCTTTCTTTTAGAAGGTTGTTACTATTCGGAACTCATTAACCACTTTAAAGAGATCCCGCTTGATGGTCTACCGAAGACTTGGAAGAAAGTAGTAGGAAATCCATCCAGCCCGGAGCTTTGTTCCCTTTCATGGAGAAGACCACTTTTTGGATTTCCTCCATAGAAAAAGGTTTGATTAGATTATTGTTCATCTCGGTGACACCACTGGGAAATATGTAGAACCATAGAAGACATTGATTGCTTTGAAGGTGGTTAGTCAACCTAAAGGAGGTTAGAATAGAAGGAGACAAGCTCATTAGAAATGTCAGTATCAGAGGTTAATAAGATACCTGAGGAAGTCAACAACTCTTTTATCATGTCTCTTCTTTTGTGCTTAGAGATAGTGATGTGAAAGAATTTGGTGTTGTGATCTCCCTGCTCAAGCCAAAGGGCTCGAGAACGTTGCCTCCAATAGGTCTCCTCCTCTTGAAGTATATTTGGTATTCACTGAGGAGGGAGTTTTCTTGTTGGTGAAGGTGATCCAATCTCCCATTGATTTCCATTTGAGAAGAGACTCTGGTAATATCCTATGACAGCTTCTGCTTACAGAGCTTGATGCTGCCGAAAACCATGGTCTTCCAAATTTTGAGTTTTTTTAATTTCTTTGAGCTTGCTGGAAAACCTAAACATGTTAGAGCCATCGACATTGATGTCCCACCATTTTTGACTAGAGGATTTAGGTGGTTATTCTCAAGCCAGGAAAGCTCAAACCTGAAGAGAGGGTTCTTGATATTTAGATTTTGGTTTGCACTGAGCAGGAGAGGGCTGTGATCAGAGGCAGCCCAAGGGAGGGAACTGAGGTAAAAATTAGGAAAGAGAGAGATCCAGTCTAGAGAGCCTAGAGATCTATCCAGTCTACTTTGAATATGGTTCCTACCCAATCTGCGGTTAGACTACGTAAAAGAGGAGTCGCTAAGGTCCATGTCAAGAAGGGAATTCTCCCTAATGAAGTTAGTAAGAGCTTCCATGTTGATAGGAATGGCAGGAGTGCCTCCCTATTTTTTCAAAGGATAGAGGGGGTAATTGAGATTTCCCATTATTAATATGGGAATATTACCATAAGTGCTGATAAAATTTGAGATGTCTTTCCATAGTTTTCCATGTCGGGACTCCAAATTGGGAGCATAGACATTGATGGAAATCTAAGTGGAAAATGAACCCACTTCTTGGAAGAGCATGCATATGAGTTTGGGTGTTTGAGAACACAAGTCACCTTTGAAGCTTCGAGGTCCCATAAGGTGTATAAGCCTCTAGAATTACCCGTCGAAGGTTGAGACTCAAAGGATGCAAAGAGCCAAATTTTCGTGGAGTCGATCATGTTTATTAAGTTTAGTTTCCTACAGCATTATGATATCAGGAGAATTCTTGAACTTCATATCTTTGATGAATCTTTTATTTTGAAGAGAGTTGAGACCTCTTATATTCCAAGAGATGATCTTCATTTCTTATATTTTTATTTGCTCCCCACCACCATGGGGATTGTGCTCTATGTTCCTTGAGTGACATTAAGAGTTGCTTCTTGTTGGAGCTTGACATTGCTTGGAGTCCATCCCCGGCTTTTTAGTGCCAATATAAGGCTTCTTACTACTTCTTCTTGTATAACAGGATTAAAACTATCATCAGAAGAAAGGGCCAAAGGGGAGATGGTGGTTTCCAATGGAGGGGTGAAAAGCCAGGCCGTGGGGAGGCTCAAGGAGGGGGATCGAGAGGAGATGGTGTTAAGGAGGGAAAGGGGAGGATTGAGAAGGGAAAGAGGAGAGGAAAAAAGAGGAGGAGGGGAGTATGACACTACCAAGGAGGGGGTGCCTCGCCTAAGGAGGGGGAAGAGCCGAGGGGGTCACCGAGAGGGTGGGAGGCTTGAGGGGGATAGGAGGGGATCGGAGGGGGAAGCCAATTCTATGTCGGTGTTTATTTCAGCCTCTTTAAGGAGAGTAAAGGAATTACAGATGGGAATGATCGGGATCTCTTTAGAAGATGATTTTGGAATATAATTTTTATTTTTTTGGGGAGAGAATTTGGGATTTGGGTTTAGGCTAGGGTTTGGAAGGGAAACCAGAGGCTCTGTGGCCAATGATTTTACAGGAGCAGGCTTGAGGAATATATTCGTAGTCACTATTTTTCTTCCAGGTTCCCTAGGTCGATAGTAGCTCTATCTCTTTTGGGAGAGGACAAAGTGACATCGGTGTTAACACAAAAAGAGACATGGATGAATCTAGTTTTTGACTTAGTAGCTTGATTAATAGCTATTAAAGAATCAATAGTGAGAGAAATACCTTCAATAACCACTAGATGTCAAGATTACTCTAGGGGGAGACCTAGGAGGTGAACCCATATTGGAGCTTGGGTCATGGATCCAATATGTGGGTTGAAGCCCGGAGACCATTTCTTGAGGTATAAGCCACGTGCAAAAAAAACCAAGGGCTACCAAGAAAAACTCTCACGAAATCCTCTTTCATGCAGAAGGAGAATAGAATGAATCCATTGGGCACACTCTGCTATTTCAAGTAGCCCACATGGATGTCATTTCATCTGTGCCCATTTTTTAATATCCTCTAAAGGGGGCCTAGGGCCCATCAGTTTTCTAACCAGAGAAAGGTCATGTGAAGCAGCAACAACATCAGTGATGTGAGTGGGAATGCATAGGGAGAAGGACCCATCTGCGATTAGGAGAGAGCTTGTTTGTAAGAGGAGCAGAGGTGGAACCCTCCATGATCTTATTCCAGGAGTTGGGTGGCTTGGGAGAAAGGGCCCCTGACAGGAGGGACCCCTGATCTAGACCAAAAGGGTCTGGCATCCATGCTAACACCAGAGAAAGCTAAGAGACAAAGCAGGTGACGGCGGGGAGCTAGGTCTCATAAGCTTCGAGGAGCTTCTCACAACACTTTTAAATAACACCTTCTTGGCAGAATTCTACATCCCTAATTTTGAACATAAGAGCATCAACGCCTAAAGGAGATTCAAAAAGGAATGGAGGAGAGTGTGGGAGTATAAAGCACACTTTAAAACTCTCTTATGTAAGTTATCATATGATATTCACCCTTCGTAGCATGCTTAATGGTTTTTGGAGGATTGAATGTACCTTTTAGAAGGGCCTTATCTCATAAAATTTTTCTGAGACCCACGCAAGGCATTAAAAGCTGCTATACATGCCAAGGTGGTTGGAAGTGTTGATACTGGTGTTATCCCATTCCCGGAGGCTCAAATTACTGCTATGGATAAGAAACCGGGAAGTTGTCTATGAACTTAGCGCATTATACTCATAGTGATTTATGGTGTACAGATTGGGAGGTGGAGGGGCATGCCAAGGATAGTTTCCCCTAGAGGATAGTATGTATTGTGACAAGATGAGATCATGTGAAAATTGTCATGGGGACCATGATACAAGTAGATGCCCCTTGTTACAAAGTGTGCAAATGGGAAGAATGTGTCTTGCTACTGTAAGATTTACACCTCTACCACCCATGATACTAAGGATTATAGGATCATCAATCAAATCCATGAGGCCATTGATCATGGGGTGCACCAAACCAACATTGCCAACAATTATAAAGGTGATGATTGTCGTTATAAAGAGCACGCATGTGGAGGCATGTGTAAAATGGTATTTCATAGAGGATTCCATGGTCATGGTAACCGTGGAGGAGGAAGAAGTGAGTTCCCACATGGAACCTGTTTTAATTATGGGTCTACAAAGCATTACAAATGAGAGTGTCCAAACCTATTACAATGCTCATGGTGTGGAAAGAAGCACAAGTATGAGGAGTTCCTAAGTTATTTGAGCACATGAATCAAGCAGCAGCACCGAAAGACAAGGGCACTATAATGGTAAGAATTAAGAAAGATAGACACACAATGGATGTCACATGATGCAAAGCTTGGAACCTATTTTAGTAACAACAATAGCAGAGGCCGTGCATGTAAAGGAAATACCAAGGTAGAGGACATTGGTTTCAAGAGAGGAAGTAGTTCTGGAAGTACCTGCACTCGTGCATCAAAAGGAAGTGTATCCAGATACCATGGATGTCATTCAAAGTTTACAAGGAGAAATCCAGTTTCTAAAGTAGTAGTCCAATTTTCTAAAGTAGTAGTAGACTGGTGGTGTCACTTACTTATGAGGGAAGTATGTAAAATGCTAAGAAAAGAGAATCTTATTCCCTTGCTAGGGGCATGGTTGAGGGAGAAGGTACCATGTGTTGGAGGAGAACACTAGAGGTAGGCCTTACATGTAAACCTTCCCCCTCACAACCTTGAATATGATAAGGAAATCACATTGGATGTATTCATGGATGGATGGATCCTTAGTAATATCCTCATTGACACAGGAACAGAGGTCAATTTTCTCACTTTGGATGCATGGCATTAGATGGGGAGACCTGTGTTACATCCCTCTTCAAATGTACTATATATGGAAAACAAGACAAAGGAAATGCCCATTGGTTTATTAAAGGATGCAACTATCACTATCCAGGGAGCTAAGTTTATTGGGGACTTCAAATTCTTGGCGCTCACTAAAGGCGAGACAATTTCCCAAAGACTACTTGGGCGCCCATGGTGTTACAAGAACAATGAAGACCTCGGTTCAACAAGGGGTACATCAGTTTTGAAAATAAGGAGGAACAGTTCATTATACCCATGGGTAATGGGATGTCAACACCCTATATTGAACCTTTGGGGAAGAGGTCCTAGATAGGATATATGTGCACTCAATTAGGGATCCAGAGATAATCCATCCTACCGACAAAGTTATCTAGTTTGAGGATGCTTAGTTAGTAAGTGACACCACCAGTCTAGCATGTGATAATTGGGTGCATGGGACTTATGAATTGATTGGATGATAGTTGAGAGGATCGGTAACAAAAGTAACAAAGGTGCATATAGTCCAAAGGTCTAGGAGGAAAAAAATCTACCTAAGTATTCAGGAGGGGCCTTCCCTGAGATCTTTTTACAGGAGATGGAAGCTCAGTGGAAGGAGGAGAAGGAACAAAGGGGATGTTAAGTTATGTCCTACTTAGCACAATGACAGCATGGTGGTGGGATACACATCAAGAGAGCCTTTTGGAATGGTGCAAAATGATAATTTCTCTCTCTATCAGTTTTCTAGAAGTAATGTGCCCACCACCATCAAGGACTACCATGGTAAGGAACTCACCTCTTTCCACATCCAAGCTTGTGAGAAGGTCTGGAGAGAAGGCATGGAATCTTTTCCACCATTTCTCTGGGTACACAAGTTGTATTCTACACTAGAGGTTTGTGCACGTGCATGGTACATAAATTATGAGACACACCACCAAACATGAAATTAGAAAGTGCTAGTAGCTAACCTCATTCAAATGTTTGAGTACTAAAGTACCAAGCCATCATTTGATAAGGCATTATAGGTTATTAAGTGCCTTACCATGGGGGACAAAGTGCCTTAGTAGAAGATAGGCTATTGAAACTATTAGGTGGATGAGGTTTAGTGGTGCACTTTGAAGAAGAGGTAGAAGAAGTAGAAGAGTTCCACCTTGAGCACACGGGCTTGGAAAAGGAGAAATGGAAATTAGTATATGTTATTAATGGGGAGGAAGCAGAGAGCTTGGATGTTAACCATTCTGTAGGGACATGTGAGGTAGTGGATAGTGCTGATGCTCACGTGTGCACCTACCATGAGCCCTTAAAGACAAAGAAGGTTAACATTGGCTTAGGAGAAGAACCTAAGGAAGCTATTATTGGATATTACTGGTTAGAGAAGGAGGTCTCTAAGATCATTGATCTTTGCGTGAATTTGAAGATTTATTCCCACATAGTTACCATGAGCTCAAATTCATCCACCATTCCTTGGGGGAGATGAGGATAAAGTTGAAGGATGGTGTGCTCCTGGTCAAGAAGAGACCCTACCGGATGAATCCCAATTTACACATAAAGGTAAAGGAAGAGATAGAAAAAATGATAGCTTTTGGGATCATTAAAGCTACGAAGAATCGAATGGATAAGTCTCGATGGTAATAATTGTCAAGAAGGATGGGCAAATCAGATCTCGCATGGATTATAGGGAGATGAAGGCAATGTGTGTCATTGATCCTTTTCTAACCCCCTTTACTAAATAAATTTTTGAGGGAGTCGCAGGTGTGAAATCTATTCCTTTATGGATGGATTTTTGGGGTACCACCAAGTCCAGATTACAAAGGAAGACCAAGAGAAGACAACTTTCACCACTAAATGGGGAAGTTTTGCATAAATGGTCATGCCCTTTGGGTTACAGAATGCACCTACTATTTTCTCATGCATAGTTGTACAGGTGTTCAAGGATTTCATCCACTAATTTATTCAAGTCTATTTCGATGATTGGATAGTGTATGGGCTATTGAAAGACCATTGCGATAATTTGAGGCTGATGTTTGAGAGGTGTCAACAGTTAAGGATATTGCTCAACATTAAAAAGTGGGTCTTTGCTACACCCTTTGGAACTTTATTGGGGCATATCATATGTAAGGAGGGATCGCTAGTAGATCCTGCCAAGGTTACACTTATTATGGAATTGGGGGAGCCTATTAGCTAGAGCACAGTGCATGGATTTCTTGGGCATATGAGTTATTATAGAAAATTCATCAAGGGTTATGCCAAGACTTTCGTGCTTTGAAAAGAATTTCTTAGACATAAAAGCGTCTTCCATTGGGGAGAGGCACAAATGTAAAGTGTTTGACACATTAAAGGATAGGCTTGTCACCGTTCCTATATTATGTTTTCCCTCTTGAGACAAGCCCTTCCATGCTAAGGAACCAAGACTTCATGGAACCACCATTGGAGCAGTGTTTGC
Organism: Taxus wallichiana var. yunnanensis; assembly: GCA_018340775.1. Classification (NCBI taxonomy): domain Eukaryota; kingdom Viridiplantae; phylum Streptophyta; class Pinopsida; order Cupressales; family Taxaceae; genus Taxus; species Taxus wallichiana. Next base: position 299,382,292 of record CM031243.1, on the reverse strand, counting down.
ACAACCGGGTGAAGGAATTGTTGATCATCCTCTATGTTTTGCAAGTAGGAAGTTGACACCAATAGAGCAGAATTACACCACAACTGAGCATAAAGCATTGTCAATGATCTATGCACTTTTCAAGTTCAAATAGTATCTGCTAGCAACACCCTTTTTATTTTACACCAACCACATGGCGTTAAATTACTTGGTGAAAATTACCATTCTATAAGGGCTCATATGTCGGTTGGTATTATTATTTCAAGATTTTGAGTTTACGATAGTTGTGAATCTTGGAAAGAGTAATTGTGGACCTGATCATCTTTCAAGAATTGATTCAGGGGAGGACATGTAGAGTATTGAAGAGACTATGCCAAACATAAAACTATTTAGGTTGTGGCGCACACCCTCAAATTTGGAGGAGATTGCAGTATTCCTAAAGGAATGTTTGTCACACGAGGAAGTGATGAAGGCATTAGTAAGAAAGTAATTAGCCATACGTGTCGTGACTTACATGTTGATCAGTGGGGACTTATACAAGTTAGGGTGTGATGAATTTTTATGCAGGTGTGTACTAGAGCATGAGTGCCTTGCCATCATAGAGGAAGCACATAGAGGAAGTGTGGGTGGACATTATGTAGGTGACGCCACCATACGTAAAATTTTAATGGCAATATTATGGTGGGAAACTTTATATAAGGATTACAAGGACTATTGTAAAGCGTGTGACAATTGTGAATGCATTGGAAAACCAGAAAAGAGAGATGAAATGCCTTTGCACCCAATCCTTACTGCTGAACCTTTTGAGAAATGGGAAATAGAATTTGTAGGCCCTATTACACAACCAACACGTAGGACTAGATCACGTTATGTAATCACTTGCAAGGAATATCTAACAAGGACGGTAGAGGTGACCCCAACTAAAGACTACACAAGAGCCACAATGACAAGATTTTTGTGGGAGAACATTATCATGAGGTATGGATGTCCTTTAAGTTTAACCAACGATAGGGATACACATTTCTTAAATGTGACCGTGAGGATCCTGTTAGCGAGTTCATGGTAGCTCATCACAAGACTACCCCTTATCACCTACAAGAAAATGGAACCGTAGAAGCATTTAAAAAAAAATTGAGTCACACCCTAACAAAAAATTTTGATGCCAGAAGACAATATTGGGATGACAAGGTATCAGCCGTATTATGGGCTTACAGGAAAACTTATAAAAGGCTGAACAAAGAAACACCATTTCAATTGGTGTTTGGTGCGAAGTTGTTCGCTAGTTGAATTCATGTTACCTTCTCTAAAAATAGTGTGTGCAGGAGGGATAGGTGATGAACAAGTGCTAGAAGAGAGAATTTATAAATTGATGAAGCTGGATGAAAGACAATCACTCACCAGGTGGAGCCAAACAACAGAAAAAGAAAACAAAAAGCATGGCATGATTGCCACATTTGAAACAAGAAGTTTGAGGTTGGGCGAGATGGTCTTACTTGTATGATTCAAATTTTCTGCGCCACCCGGGAAGTTGAAGTTCCATTTGTTATGTCCCTATAAAATCTCGTACATCCTTGATTCAGGTGCGTGCCAATTATAAGTGCTTTGGATGGAATGAAATTTCCTGGAAACTTCAATGGGAGTAGGCTAAAGCCCTACTATAAATAAGTCTTCTTGGTGTTTGTAAATAAGGTAGTTTCGCTTAGTTAATTTAGAATTTCTTTTATGCATTTCTTTTCTTGTGTTCCCCTTTTGTGTTGTTGTTTTGTTTTACACCTTGGGTGTCGTAACCTTAGTACTTTGAGGATTTGTGAGTGCGTAGAGGATCTGCGCATCATTTTTGTGTGGGGTGGAGTGATGTGAAGGAGAGAATAGGTAAATATCAAAGGAAGCTTGTGTTGAAAAGCCGGTTGAATGGCCCTGTTGAAAGAGGTGCATGGAAAGAAAATATGGAAAAGGATGATTGGTGTCAAGATAAGGCTACTTTCATATGCCACATACAAAGGAGGAAAAAGTGCATAAGCAACATGAGGTAGGTGAAAGAAAAAAATTAGGACAGAAGAAGTGCTTTCGGTCTTTGCGGGTGAGACACGCACAACGGATGGTTGGTGTCAAGATAAGGCTTCTTTCAGACCCCATGTACAAAGGAGGAAAAAGTGCATAAGCAACATGACGTAGGTGAAAGCAAAAAAATCGGGACGAGAAGAAGTGCCTTTGGCGCTAGTGATGTGTGTGCAAGAGTCTTCTGTCTAGAGATTGGTTACGCGCGTTAAGGTTGGAAGATTTCCGTGAAGGGTTGGGCACGTGAGTTAAAGTGATAAAGTTGGACTTTGTCTGAAAAATCCTCATTAAATGTGAAAAGTATGGTGGTAGGTGAAGTAGCATTTAATTCTTAAAAAGGGAAAAACTATAAATAAAGGGTTGAGGCATTTCATTATTCACTTTGTGTATAAGTAGAAAGAAACACTTTTACATCTTTGTAAACTAGGGCTTCCAAAACTGATCCATGTGAAGAAAAATTTGAAGAGATTGAGCGTGAGTAACGAATTTGGATTTGTGAACTAGAAGGAAGGGATTTCATAGGTGTAAGAGAAGTGGTGAAAAGGTGTCATCTTGTGAAGGTATTATCCCGATTAGTGTTTGATGAAGTAGGGGTTTAAGGAGTTTTATTCACAAATTTGAGATCTAAAGTGGGAAAAAGTGGAAAATTAGAGTTACAATAAGTGATTGAAGTAAGAAGAGGACCTAAAATATGGCACCCAAGAAACCAATTAGCACACCTAAGAAGGGAAAGGGCAAGGGAAAGAGAAAATGAAAATAAATTGACGCATATACAAATGAAGAGTTGTATGCAGAAATGCAGACTACCAGATGGAGTGTTGTTAGGGAAGGAGTGGGAGTCCCATCTAAGGAACATGTCTGTAAATGACTACAATCATCGTATGAGCACAATCAAGAAGGAGATGGCACTGGAGTTAGTGCGCCCAACAAATAAGAGGACACTAGAGGGTTTTCCCATCTATATTGATGATGTGAAGGTCAAGTTATAAAAGGAAGGGTTATTGCAACTCTTTGAGTTGCCCTACTTTGGGAATCCTAAGTGCCTATATCAATGGTTGATGTCGTGTGTGCATGAAGACTACTTCCACTTCACGGGCATAAGATGCACATTGACCCTTAGCTCATTTAACATTTCACATGCCTCATCCGTGAAGGAGATAGTTTAGAGGATGACCTAAGTGATAAAGAGAAATTAAGGAGATAGTCACTGCCTATGCATATAAAAAGGGGTCAAGGTATTATGATATCATAGAAATCAAGGACCCGGTAATGAACCCAATCCTTAGCACTCGAACCTTTTGAGAAATGGGCAATAGAATTTGTAGGCCCTATTACACAACCAACATGTACGACTAGATCACGTTATGTAATCACTTGCAAGGACTATCGACAAGGAGGGTAGAGGTGACCCCAACTAAAGACTACATAGTAGCCACAACGACAAGATTTTTATGGGAGAACATTATCACGAGGTATGGATGTCCTTTAAGTTTAACCAACGATAGGGATACACATTTCTTGAATGAGACCGTGAGGATCCTGTTAGCAGAGTTCATGGTAGCTCATCACAATACTACCCCTTATCACCCACAAGGAAATGGAACCATAGAAGCATTTAACAAATTACTTGAGTCACACCCTAGAAAAAATTTGTGATGTCAGAAGACAATATTGGGATGACAAGGTATCAACTGTATTATGGGCTTACAGGAAAACTTATAAAAGGCTGAACAAAGCAACACTGTTTCAATTGGTGTTTGGTGCAGCAGTTCTACCAGTTGAATTCATGTTACCTTCTCTAAAAATCGTGTGCGCAGGAGGGATGGCTGATGAACAAGCACTGGAAGAGAGAATTTATGAATTGATGAAGTCAAATGAAAGACAATCACTCGCCAAGTGGAGCCAAACAATAGAAAAAGAAAATTAAAAAGCATGGCATGATCACCACATTAGGAACAAGAAGTTTGAGGTTGGGCAGATTGTCTTCTTGTATGATTCTAAGTTTCGTGCCACGCCTGGGAAGTTGAAGTTCCATTTGTTATGTCCCTATAAAATCTCGTACATCCTTGATTTAGGTGCGTGCCAATTATAAGCGCTGGATGGAATGAAATTTCCTGGACACTTCAATGGGAGTGGGCTAAATCCCTATTATAAATAAGTCTTCTTGGTGTTTGTAAATATGGTAGTTTTGCTAGTTAATTTAGAATTTCCTTTATGCATTTCTTTTCTTGTGTTCCCCTTTTGTGTTGTTGTTTTGTTTTTCACCTTGGGTGTCTGTAACCTTAGTACTTTGAGGATTTGTGAGTGCACAGAGGACTGCACATCATTTTAGTGTGGGGTGGAGTGATGTGAAGGAGAGAATGGGTAAATATCCAAGGAATCTTGTCTTGAAAATCCCGGTTGAAAGGCCTGTTCAAGGAGGTGCATGGAAATAAAAGATGGAAAAGGATGGTTGGTGTCAAGATAATGCTACTTTCATATGCCACATACAAAGGAGGAAAAAGTGCATAAGCAACATGAGGTAGGTGAAAGAAAAAAAATTAGGACAGAAGAAGTGCTTTCAACGCTGGTGAGACACGCACAAAGGATGGTTGGTGTCAAGATAAGGCTTCTTTCGGACCCCATGTACAAAGGAGGAAAAAGTGCATAAGCAACATGAGGTAGGTGAAAGCAAAAAAATCAGGATAGAAGAAGTGCCTTTGGTGCTAGTGATGTGTGTGCAAGATTCTTTGTCTAGATGGATTAGTTACATAATGAAGGTTACAAGATTTCCGTGAAGGGTTGGGCACGTGAGTTAAAGTGCTAAAGTTGGAATTTTTCTAAAAAAAGCCTCATTAAATGTGAAAATTATGGTGGTAGGTGAAGTAACATTTAAGTCTTAAAAATGGAAAAACTATAAATAAAGGGTTGAGGAATTTCATTATTCACTTTGCGTATAAGGAGAAAGAAGCACTTTTTGCATCTTTGCAAACTAGGTCTTCCAAAATCTTATCCGTGTGAAGAAAAAATTGAAGAGATTGAGCGTGAGTAACTAATTTGGATTTTTGAACTAGAAGGAAGGGATTTCACAGTGTAAGAGAAGTGGTGAAAAGGTGTCATCTTGTGAAGGAATTATCCCGCTTAGGGTTTGATGAAGTAGGGGTTTAAGGAGTTTTCTTCACGAATTCGAGATATAAGGTGGGAAAGAGTGGAAAATTAGAGTTACAATAAGTGATTGAAATAAGAAGAGGACTTAAAATATGGCACCCAAGAAACTAGTTAGCACACCTAAGAAGGGAAAGGGCAAGAGTAAGAGAAAACAAAAATAAATTGACGCACATACAAATGAAGATTTGTATGCAGAAATGTAGTACATGTTGTTGTAAATCAGCAGCACCCCCTGGATGTTGATCAGATTTCTAGTTTGATCATACTAGCATCTAGTGTGATTGCACAACATTGAATCCTTTCCCCAAGTGTGGGACTTGCAAAATGAGAAACAAATCTCTAGTTTAGAAGCTGGTTCCTCAATTCCTCTGGTCAGATTTATCACTTACAAGTTGCGCAGAGGTCTATATTCCTAACCCTACCCTAAATTCTAAAGGAGACAGAGATAGAGAATACAAAAAGTGAAAACTAATGCTAATAGGTGATGCACCAAAGGAGTGGTGAGCATTTTTTACTTCTGTAGATTGACATAGTCCATAAAAATGCAACAAAGAACCTCATGCACAAACTAATAATTGTAATGAAGGATCATAAATTAACCAAACAACACAGGAAGAGGATGAAAACTAATCACAGAGGTTGTATTGTTATTTTAATCATCAAAATCACTTGCATTACAACACCTGAGAGGCAAAATAAAAGTTTCAAATCTTAGAAAAGGTCTAATATTCCACCAAAATCACTTCCAAGGTGAGAAAGGGAACCTGCAATACACAAAAAATGTTCAACCCTTTGAAAATGAGCAAAATCTGGCTTTTACAGTGCAAGGGACGAGCCCAAGAGAGAGAAATGTGGGAAAACATGGAAGGGATTCAACCATTGACCAAAATGCATTCAAAATAGCATGGGCATCCTTATAGACCCATCCCCTGACATTTTTAGCCATGCTGGGAGAGAATGCGAGCCATTCTTCATTAAAAACGGTGGTTGAAACATCATTTTTGTCCATGACCATGTGCCAGAGGAATTTTTTGATTTTATGCCTCCAAACTCCATCAAAATGAAAAAATTATCCTATAATCTTATAGAGAATTTCACTATCTTTCCATTGATATAAAGAACATGAAAACCGAACTCTAGATCGAAAGATATGGCCATTTGAAGTTTTAGGAAAAACAGGCCAAATCGGGTTGGCGGGCAAAAATTTGAATTTTTGCACCTTTTTGTTCATTTGGAAAATTTTCCAAAATTTCCCCACACTCCACCACTCTAGGTGCCATGTGGTGGCATCTCATTGGCCGTGGGCCTTTCAGGGGAAAATTTTTCCAAAAACTCCGTTGAGCCATAACTTCAAAAATACATGGAGTTAGGAGGAAAACTTTACCTTTCTGGAAAGTTGAGAAAGAGCTCTATCCAATGGTGTCATTTCCAGAAGGTTTTGAGTGCCTAAAAACAAAATATTATGACTAAGGCACAAGAGAGGAAAAAATGAGCAGGGGCACATTTTGGATAACAAGATACCTGAGATGGAGTGTTGTTAGGGAAGGAGTGGGAGTCCCATCTAAGAAAAATGTTTGTAAATGACTACAATCATCGTATGAGCACAATCAAGAAGGATATGGCACTAGAGTTAGTACACCCAACAAATAAGAGGACACTAGAGGGTTTTCCCATCTATATCAATGATGTGAAGGGCAAGTTATAGAAGGAAGGGTTTTCCCATCTATATCTGCTTTGGATGAAGTTACCGTTGCACGAAGCAATCCATTGGGTATGGAGTCATTGAATTCTCTGTTTGATACCCCAACTGACTAGAACACTGCAAGGAGGAAGATGGAATATCACCTGATGGAGCAAGGCCTGCAAACACATCTCCAGGAACAACAAGCTTGTGCCAAAGCACTTAGGGAAAGAAAAACTAATCTATAGCAAAACAATGTGCACAAGCACTTGGAGGAATGAAAAACCTAAACTAATATGTATAGGGTGAAGCATTTCTTTCAGTAGAAATGCTTCAGATGGATTCCATTGACTGGAATCTACAGTTCTTCACCATCAAATGAAGACAACTGGAAAGCATTGTTGTCCTTACACTTTGTGACCATGTATGGGCCACTCCAAATGACATCAAATTTTGAATGCCTTCCCAATTTTGCTCTATCCACATCCCATTTTAAAACTAGATCTCCAACTTGGAAGGATCTGTTCTTGGCCTTTCTATCAAAGGTATTCTTTATCAAAGTTTGATCCTTCTCCATTGCTTGGGATGCCTGATTTCTGATTTCTTGGAGCTCCATCAATTCTGCATATCTGACTTCCATGGGCTCAAACTCCAACAACTCCAACTGTTTCATGAGTTCCAATGTTGGCAACTCAAGTGATATGGGAAAAATTGCCTCTCTTCCATAAACAAGCTTGAATGGAGAGTTACCTATAGATCTTTTAGGAGTTATCCTATCAGCCCATAAGGCTGATTTCAATTTGGTATGCCAAGACCTCTGATTCTCATCAAGAGTCCTCCTAATGATCCTCAACAAGTTCTTGTTTGTAGATTCATCCTGGCCATTACTCTGGGGGTAATAGTTTGATGAAGTACTTAGGTAGATCCCGTTCTTGACAGCCCATTCAGTCACCTTGGATCTAATGAATGCCAATGCATTATCTGATATTATTGTAGCTGGTATGCCAAATCTGGTTACTATTCCCTCATAGAAGTCTAGGATGCTAGATTCATTTGCTTCCTTGAGTGCTACTGCTTCAGTCCATTTGGTGAAGTAATCTGTGGCTATTAAAATCCACTTATGTCCTTGGCTCGAATTGGAATTAATAACTCCAATGAAGTCTAAACCCAATTGCATGAATGGCTGGTCAACTAAAATTAGATGCAATGGGAGGGTAGCTAGCCTCTCTTTACATGTGAAAAATGCAAAATTCTTGCACCTCTTGATCCATGCATAACAATCATTGAAAATATTGGGCCAATAATAACCAGCCCTCATGATCTTTAGAGATGTCACTCTTGGTGCAAAATGGCCACCACCTGGTCCACCATGAAACTCTTCCAAAGCACCTTATGAATCTGATTTGTACCAATGCATCTCAGCAGTACTACATTCACATCTCTTTTGAATAAAACACCATCAACAAGGGCATATGGGATAGCTTGCAACCTTAAGTTTCTTCTTTGGGTCTTGTTCATCTCTGGAGGACATAGACCTGTGCTTAGGAAGTGCATTATACCTTGGGTCTAGAAAGGAGTGGGGACACCATCATTCTCCTCTTGAGTGCTTCCTTGCTCATGGCTTTCTTGCAACCGCCAAAATAGCCTCCTTCTCGTTGCATGATTCCTCTTATTTTCTCAAGATCAACTTCTCACACAATCCTTTTCCTCTTACAAACTTGGTCAATTTGATCTCAATGTCATACTTCATGACACGAGTAATCCAACCTGCCCTTTCTTCATTCAATTCTTTGTTGAGGAGGAAGTCTTTAACCCCCGCATGAGAAACCAACAATTGGACCTTATTGTTTGAAATTAGATGCTTGAATTTCTTCAAGCTCCTGATTACTACAAGAACATGCTTCTCAATGAAAGAATATCTCACCTCATAGTCCTCCAGGATTTGGCTGAAGAAAGTAATTGGCTGCTCATCATTGTCTTTATTCTGCTGTACCAAATTGCAGAAATAGTATCATCACCTCCAAATGCATAGAGGATGAAATCCTTGGAGAAATCTAGGTTGATGAGAGTTGGGGCTTGAGAGATGGCTTCTTTGATTGCTTCAAAACTTTCCTTTCCTTCTGCTATCCATTTGAAATCCATGCTTTTCTTTAGCATCTTGGTGATAGGTCTGACAAGGGCTGCAAAATTTGGGACAAACCTCTAAACAAAATTTATTCTTCCCAAGAAACTTTGAAGGGCCTTATGGTGGCTTGGAAATGGCAAAGTGCTCTTATGGCTTCGACTCTTTCCGGATCAATCGCTAATCCTTCTTTGGAGACAATGTGGCCAAGGAGCTTTCCTTCATGGGCTAGAAAAACACACTTTTAGGATTCAAGGAGACTCCAAATATTCTACACCTTTGGAACACTTGTTTCTAGATGCATTGAGTAAGCAAGTCGGAGTATAACTCAGGTTGATCGTGTTAAATGGATTGGTTCCCGATATCGAAATATATCTGGAAGGTCTTGATCGCGGACCAGGTAATAATTCAGTTACATATAATTCTATAGCCTAATGGCAGGACAGAGTGAACCCTGTTCGAGAATGCATGTTGTAGGTTCTTTTTCTGAGCATATGAAATGTTAGACCTAACTAGAATTATTAATGTTAGTAACCTAAAACTAAAATTAACCTAGGGGTTAGATTAGTGTTAATCTAACCTAGACCTAGGCTAAGAGCTAATGTTCTAAGTTAGCATCTATGTTCTAAGAGGATAGACTAAGTGTTATCCTAAATCCTAACCTAAGTTACTAACCTAACTATTGAGCAAGGATTAAGGGGACCTATGGAGGGGTGCGAACCATGGGCGGCAGTTTCTATGTTGTTAAATGCGGGGATAAGCATGAGGGACAGGTAATTTGGTGGAGGTTTTAAAACGGCTAACTTGAGCCGACGTGGCAGGTCGCCAAAGTTGGAAATGGTCTTTAATGTGCTTTTGTCCATCGCCAACTATGGCGGTCGGTGGCAGTGGAGATTGAGCGGGAAAATGGGAGTAAATGCCATTTATGGACTCGGTCTTCGAGCTCGGATTTCATGGGGAAGCATGCAAAATGGAAAGTTAATAGTTTATTGGGTTTTGCATGCGCTCCGGTTTTCCTTCTGTCTATTCACTGGTTCTTCGCACCAGTCTTCTTGGTGTTGCATGGCAAGTATGAGCGTAACTAGCTCTTTCCTCTGGCAAGGAAAATATATAAGTCATGGAAATAGCAAATTTTTGTTGGTGGCTCTAACTTGGGAAAAGAAGGAGAAGGTTCGAGCTCTTTCAGTGGTCTGCTTCGAAATTTTGAGCAAATATCCAGGCATGTTAGGCCCTAACCTTTAAAAATATTTCTCTCTTTCAAATGATTTCATTAGAACAACTCTGTTCAGATGATTTTTGGAATTAGATGATTTATATGGTAGCCTTGTGTGATTTTGTCACTGTATCTTCTTGCTGGTTCAATTTTTCAATTTAAACCTTGATGGGTGTATTTTATTTTTGAACTGTTGCAATATTTCTTGGTGTTGTGTATTTCGGCTTTAATTTGTGAAATATATATGCAGGAATGTGTACTGGGCTTGCTCTGTGAGAGCCCATAAATTGTTCTCTTGATGGGTACAGTTACTGTTGATACTTGTTGTCAATGTTTACTGTCAATACTTGTTGTTAATGCTTACTGTTGCTCTATCTTGTTGGGTTTTGCATTTCGGTTAGAATTGAAGAAATGCTTTCAAGGAAAAATACACGAATTCGGCTTGTGGGAGTTCATGCATTGTTTTCTTGTTTGATTCAGTCGATACCTTGTTGTTTTCACTTGTTGAGACGGATACTGTTGAAACTCTTGAAGGTGCATGATATACCAACTTCTGTATTTTGTATGTCATGGGTATTATACGTTATTGATGCTGTTGAACTTCATTAAACAAAAATTATGTCTCGTTTTCTGAGGAAGTACAGTTGCGAATGCATCTTGTTATTGAATACTTGAGTTGATAGTATTTTGACTTCTGAAGGAGTTTTTGATGGAGAATATTACTTGGGTTTGACTTATTTTAAACCATTGATGCGTATGTTATGTTTTCCTCTCTGTGTAACTTAGAGCGGATATTGTTTTTTTGGGCTCAGTTGGAATCCTTGTTACTTAACCAGTATTTTGCTTCTGTATAGGCCTGAACAGTGAATATTATCATTAAAATGCATTCATCTTGTATAGCGGCTTCTGTAGAAGTTTATTTGTAAAATACCACATGGGTAAGACCTCTTTTTTATCCTGGAGGCGTATATTATGATTTCCTTCTGAATTTTCTCAGTTGTGAATACTGTTGTGAAATTCTTGAGTCGTGGTCTCATGAAATCAATTTCAGTATAAACCTGTTTAGAGCATTAGTGGTATGGATACAGTTAGAGAATTGAAATGATGCGAAGTGGCTTGATTTTTGATTTAACCTTCGCTATACATGTATAACGTTCGGACACTTATTTTAATTTCTCGTGTTCCTTCTGTCTGTTGTTGGGGAAAGTAAAGGAAGAGTTTTCTTTTCATAACTTACTTGGTTGAGACCTTGTTGAAATTGTTTCCTGGAAAAAGACTCCTTGTTAGTCATGGTTGTGTTATTTTAAATTCTGTTCCAGTTTTTGAAGCTGTGCGTGTTGTGTGGATTCAGTACGAATATCACTACATAGGCATAGGAAAAACATCATTTGTTTTAATGTTGTTGAGCCTCTTGGTTGACTGTGATAAAAAGGTTGTTTTGATTACGGCCCTGGAAACTAAGTCCTCGCAGAGTTTTAGTTGGGATGAGATTGAGCTGTACGTTGCTGGGTGGATTTGTAGTCATGCTTGTGCATAGTTACGTCTTCTAATATTATGAATATCCAGTCTTGAGCTTGACTGAACTAAGAGCCGATTGCACCATGATAAAGGCAGGTGATATGGTGAATATCTTCTTGTTTGCCGCTTCATGTGGAAGGTTTGTGGAGTCTGTTGGTAGAGGGTCATCACTGCATTTTAGCGTGGGAGCTCTTTGCATCTGGCTTTGGATAACTACATTAGTTGTTATGTTTGATCTTTAACAAATCTGTGGTGTTTATGGCGGTCTCGTCTATTATATCTGCATGTGTTTTAAGTGAATGCTTGTCTCTTGGAAAGATGGTACAGTCATGAGTCAGTTCGGAGAGAAATATGTATGATTTGTTCATTTCTCTTCTGTTGTAAAGTATATGTTGATATATATTTTTATCTAACTGTTGGAACTGTTTTAACTACTACTGGAAGCATGGGTTGTTATGATATTCATTTTACTATGATGAATGTAATGATCTGTCTGATGTTTGCTGTCCTGGGAATTCAGATGGATAGTTGTCTCTGATACTTTCGTTCTTCTTGATCCCTAATATTATGATGAAATATGTTTACTTGTTGGGTGAATTGATCTCATTTAAACAGGGTGTTTAATGAAAACAATTGATGGATTGCAATTGTTTTAAGAGTTAGTGCTTATCATGCTCAGTTCATCGAACTGACCCATGTTGACAATTTTTGTAGATGGATGCCGTAAGTGGTAAAAGCACGCAGATCTGATAGGATGATCAGATTGTTTAATTTGATTTTAAGTTGAATTACAGACTTGATTTTCTAAATGTACTATAAGAGGAAAGATGTTCTTCTTCCGTTGAGTATTGTATCAAGTATGCTGAATGCATAAAATGTATTTGATTAGTTCTGAAAGGAATGGAAATTGATATTTGTTACTTATGTGTTTGTATTCTTATCTTTATAGTTTGACCTTCTTCGGTTCAAATATCTTGAGAGCATAGTTATTATTGTTTATATTTGGAGACTTTTGTGATTGTCAATATAAGCTAGCAAGAATATGAGACTGAATTCTTATGATTGTTTAGCGTTCTGTATGTTTCTAGAAGCTAAAGCTGAAATTTAGATCCTTTGTCTTTCGAAAGATAGGGTTAAAATAAACCTAAACAGTAACGCTAAACAAGCTGAATTAAATTATTAATCCCTAGTCTTGATTATGCCAGACAACATATAATTGGATTCTTAATCATTACTAATAAGTATGATATAAATTCAGTTATGAGAACCTGATATAAACCTAGATGGGGTTCAGATGGCAATCTCATGTGAAGTTTATGAGATATTGTCCAATTTCGTTGATTTAGAATTATGTATATTCTATGAACTCCTTGATGAGACCATAATCTTAATAACTCCTCTGTGTAATGGGTTTTATTGAGGAAGGTCATCCTAAGATGAGGAATCCAGGGTTTGGGAAAGCTAACCTTAGGGGAACATCTTAAATTTAATTTAAACTCAATGTGCGTAATGCTTATTAATAAGTAGATCTTTTCGAGGCAGATTTAAAGGTTGACGGCACAAGTCAACTGTAGGGTTGTACCTCCGAGAAGATTAGGATCTTCTCGAAGTTACAACAATGCAGGTGACTTATGACTGCACCCTTTGCATTGATCGCTAAGATTTACACCTTTAACTCGATCAAGTTACTTTGGGACTGATTAGGAATGTGGTCACATTATATGGCTGCCTAGGAGACTCGGGGTATCATGACACACTGGTTTAACTAGGGTTGACCCAGTATGTCATCTTATCCCTAGTCCTCGAGTGCATCCATATAACGTTGTCACCTTACTAATCCATCCCGAGTGATTAACCTGGGGATAGGAGGGACTGACAGAAGTCGGTATAAGACATTCTACATAACATAAGAATGGGGTGAAGGACGTATTCTAGATTGACGAGTATGTCGTTAAGGAATACGAGACATAAGCAGTATGTTTCAAATGTTTGGCCAAAGTATCGCAAGTTGCTGATTGCGTTGTCCTAAATCACCTAGTCTAATGGATGAGATGCCGATGAATAATGGTAACAGTTATTTAGTTAGGTTCCTTGGACAGAGCATTCTGAATCCCAGAATAGGGAAGAGAACCGCAAGAGTGATGTGTTAAATAAAAAAAAATGCCAACTCTTATTACTCATGAATAGATCGGTAGATTACCGAGTCATGGAATGAATAGATCGGAGGTACTCCGAGTCATTACAGCTACATATGGTTATCTATTATAAGAATGATTATTTGATTTGTGAGTTCTAAATTATGTATTTAGAACCAGGAAGCATTTATCAAAAAAAAAAAAATTGACTTGTTCTATTGTCTAAAATGAGGATGTTACATCTTGGTATCAGAGCTGAAGGTTGCAGCTCTTGGGCCTATTGTGTCCATAATCTGATAAAAACCTGAATTTTCTTGTAACAGAAAATGGTTAGAATAAGGAGAACGTTGCGAATAATGCTCCACGTATGAGGAGGCAGTAACAACCAAAAAACTTGATGAGATCCTGCTGCCTGTTGGACACAAGAGATCATTTAGTTGTACTTGAACAGCAGGTGATGGGAAATGAGGAGGATGAAGAAGCTGGTAATGAAAATCAGCCACCTCCTGAGGACAACCCCAATATGGGTGTTGATGTTAATGATGGGAATGCACTGTCCAACCGAGAAAACAAAAAGGCAGTTAGCGTGAGAACTCACTAATGATATAAAAGGATAAGTCCACCTAAGTATGATGGCACCACATTAGAGATGGAGCGAGAAGCGGCTCGTGAAATGGAGAAGTACTTTGCAATAAGGAACTTCTCGAGGAAACCAAAGCTATTTGGGAGCCTATCGGCTTTCCCATAAAGCATCTTCGTGGTGGGATATCCGTAAAGCTGAACTAAATATTGTGAGACCAATATTACTTGGGATCAATTTAAAGGCTATTTTAGGAAACGTTGGCTGCCAAAACTTTTCTATGATCAAAAATGATGGAATTCTAGAACTTAGCTCAAGGGAAGCTAACGGTAATTGATGCAGGAGCGGTTTACAAAACTCCTCAAGTATGTACATGCATGATATCAAACTGACGAGAAGTTCAGAATATGGAAATTCATCATGGGGTTGAATCCCGTGATAGGGGGAGAGGTCGATGTTCACAGTCCAACCACTATGGAAGGAGTTGTTGAAAAGGCCATAAGGCAAGAACAGAAATTAAAGGCTATTTCTGCTCATAAAGAGGAAGTGCGGAAGAAGACTGCAAATCCTTCTTCAACCTCTCTTGCACCCAGAAAAGGACCATGGAAAAAGTTTGGAAACAAGAGTAAGTTTCCAGGAGATAATAGTAAGAAAGCAGTAGTAAATAAGCCTGCTGGAAACGTAAGAGATAATTTTGCCAAAAATTATAACAATGGGCAGAAGCCCTATGGAGGACAACGTGACAATTACAAGGTTGGAGGAAATTTTGAGCCTAAAAAGGGACCTGTAGGAGGCTGCTACAATTGTGGCAAAGACCACTACGCAAATCAAAGTGCCCTTTGAAGAAGGATGATCGTAATCATGACATAAGATACATGCTCATGATGAGTGCATAAGCAAGCTGAAAAACAAGTAACACCTATAGAAGTTCCGTGTAAGTTATTTGGCATACCTGTCACTATTCTTTTTGATACAAGAGCTACTGAATGTTTTATTTCTAATAAACTTGCTTCTAAACTTAAAAGAAAAGCTGGAAAAAGGATAAATCTTGGACTGTACAGTATGGTAATAACTCTGTTCATACAGTGAGTATGTGTCTTTTTGGGGCAGTCCTTGACTTACCTAACTTTTCCACGGAAGTTGACCTCTATGTTACACCTTTGGGATCGTATGACATTGTCATCGGTGTCAATTGGTTAGCTGACCATAAAGAAAAGGTAGATTGCTATGAAAAGAACATAAAATGTTTAGATGATCAGCTGGAAACAACAGAGATTCAAGGTGTGAAACGGGAAATTTCAGTTAGAAAACTGTCAGCTATGCAGCTTAAAAAGGCTAAGAATAAAGGATGTACCCTTTATGCAGTAAAGATATCTGAATTTTCAGAAGAAGATGGTGATAACATGAAGCAATTTCCTCTGTTACAAAGTTTCAGGGATGTTTTTCCTGAAGAATTACCAGGGTTACCACCCAGGAGAGAATTTGACTTCACCATCGAAATCAAACCGGGAACAGAACCTATTTCCAAAGCACCTTATCGGATGACTACTACAGAGTTAGTCGAGCTTAAGGCATAGTTGCAAGAACTTTTGACTAAAGGTTTGATTAGACCAAGTGTTTCACCTTGGGGTGTGCCTGTGATATTTGTGAAAAAGAAGGATGGAACACTTAGGCTGTGTATTGATTATCGGATGTTGAACAAAGCAACAATCAAGAACAGATATCCACTTCCTAGGATCGACGATCTATTTGATCAGATGCGTGGAGCAGCGGTTTATTCTAAGATAGACCTTCAATCTGGTTATCATCAGTTAAGGATTAGAGAGGAAGATATTCATAAAACAGCTTTCCGAACAAGGTACGGGCATTATGAATTCACGGTTCTACCCTTTGGATTAACCAATGCACCCGCAGCCTTTATGAACTTAATGAACAATATTTTTCAAGAATATTTGGACAAGTTTGTACTTGTATTCTTGGATGATATTCTCATTTATTCTAAAAGCGTTGAGGAGCACAATGAGCATTTGAAGATAGTTTTGGGAATTTTGAGAAAAAGAAAGTTGTATGGTAAGTTATCCAAATGTTCTTTCTTTGATTCAGAAGTTCACTATTTGGGTCATGTCATAAGTAAAGAAGGAATTGTTGTAGATCCTTCAAAAATAGTGGCAATAACTGAGTGGCCTGCACCAAAGAATGTGCATGAAGTAAGAAGCTTCATGGGTCTTGCTGGTTACTATAGAAAATTTGTAAAGGATTTTTCTAAAGTAGCTGCACCAATAACTTCATTGCAAAAGAAGGATAAGAAATTCATATGGAATGACAAGTGCGAAGCGGCTTTCAAAATTCTGAAAGACCAGTTGACTTCTGCACCTATATTAGCTGTACCAGACCCTAATGGGAGTTTTACAGTTGTAACGGATGCTTCTGGGGAAGGCCTTGGAGGTGTTTTGCTACAAAATGATCAAGTCATTGCATATGAAAGTAGAAAACTCAAGTTACATGAGCTGAATTATGCCCCTCATGATTTGGAGCTTGCTGCCATTGTTCATGCACTTCAAGTCTGGAGACACTACTTACTTGGGAAACCTTTTGAGTTGAAAACTGATCACTTAGGGCTGAAATATATTTTTACTCAGCCTAACCTGAATGCCAGACAGAGAAGGTGGTTAGAATTTTTATCACAATATGATTTTGATATTAGCTATATCAAAGGGAAAGAGAATAGAGTAGCTGATGCTCTAAGTCGTAGGAGGCACATTTCTGCTCTTATAACATTAAGAACTCAGTTTAAAGATGAGGTAAAAAGTGCCTCAGAATCAGATGCATACTTTCAGCAAGTAAAAGCAGCGCTTGCTGCAGAACCTAATGATGAAAGGTATAAAGGTTTTCATATTGATAATGAAGGAATCTTGCGTTATGAAAATAGGGTATATGTACCTATGTTGAATGATTTGAGAAAGAAGTTGTTAGTTGAATTTCATAATTCACCTTTCTCTGGACACCCGGGTATCACAAAGATGCTTGCTGATCTGAAACAACAATACTTTTGGAAAGGTATGAAAAAGGATGTCATAAATTTTGTGACCCATTGTTTGGAGTGTCAGCGGGTTAAGGCAGAACATATGCACCCTGCTGGACTGTTATATCCTCATAGCATACCGCAGTACAAATGGCAAGTAATAACCATGGATTTTGTACAAGGATTACCCATGTCCAGGAATAAACATGATGTTATCCTGGTAGTTGTAGATAAACTGACTAAGGTAGCTCATTTCATCGCTGGAAATCTAAAGGATGATTCACCAGTGCTGGCCAAAAGATTCGTACATGAAATTTTCAGATTGCATGGTGTACCAGAATTGATTATATCGGCAGGATCAAGAACAACGTCAAGGTTTTGGCAAACGCTTAATACAGCTCTTGGAACGAAACTAAACTTTAGTTCTGCATATCATCCGGAAACGGATGGACAAACTGAGAGGGTAAATCAAGTGTTGGAGGACATGTTGCGAATGTATTGCATGGATCAACAGTATAAATGGGAAGAGTATCTTCCATTAGTTGAGTTCGCATACAACAACACTTATCACTCATCTCTTAAAATGGCACCATTTGAAGCACTTTATGGAAGAAAGTGCAGAACTCCTGTTAGCTGGGATAGTGTTGAGGATAGAGTGGTAATTGGACCAGAGATTCTCACAGAAATGGAACAGCAAGTTAAGCTGATTCGTGAATGATTAAAGGAGGCAGTAGATAGGCAGAAGAGCTATGCTGACCTTAAGTGGGTTGATAGAAGGTTTGAGCTTGGTGAGAAGGTTTTTCTTCGTGTTAAACCCAGAAAGAGTTCTATAACTTTTGGCAAGGCTGCCAAGTTGTCACCTCGATTCGTGGGACCTTTTGAAATTGTCGAAATAATCAATCCTGTAGCTTATCGTTTAGCATTACCACCTGCTTTATCTCACATGCATGATGTTTTCCATATTTCTTTACTTAAGAAATACGTTTCAGATTTGTCACATGTTTTAAATTGGAATTCCTTGCAGGTCCAAGACCCAGGAATAATCGTGGTTAAACCCACACGAGTGCTGGAAACTCGCCAATTGCATTTAAGAAATCATGAAATACAACAATGTAAGGTCTAGTGGGACCAGTTTAATGAAGAAAGTGCAACTTGGGAAAATCTGGAAGAGATGAAAATTGCTTTTCCTTCTCTTTTTCAATAGAACGAAATCTGTTGACAAAACATTCTTTTATGAACTTATTTTTTTTAAGTATTTGTGAAAGCAGATGAAGGCAAACATTATTCAAGCTGAATAAAATGTGTTGTGACATTGATTTCTGGAACTATTCAAGTTGGAAAATAGTCGCATTGATTTGTGAACTAATAAATTGGTTGACCTGAAGGTTAATTGAATATGTAATCATCGGGACGATGAATCTTTTAGGAGGGAAGCATGTAACACCCTGAACTGTTGTTACTTCCTCCTGAGCATACAAGTGTTGATATGTGATTTCTTTGTAAAAAGGATGTGTTCCTTTGATTGAGAAGTCGTGCTTGATATATCTTGTATCTTCTTTGCAGATTGCGAGATCTTTGGTGAGTCGGAATATGATTGGACTCTTTTATTTCTTTCATTTTACGCCTGAGTTTAATCTGATCTCGGAATGAATTATGGAGTTATCCATCTATAAGACCTAGCCTTGGATCAGTGGAATTGATCCAAGTATTGCTTTAAGTTTGTTCGTGATGAATTAAAATTACAGACCTTGAGCAGGTTGCAAGGTCTGGATGCATTGAATAAGCAAGTCCGGAGTATAACTCAGGTTGATCGTGTTAAATGGATTGGTTCCCGATATCGAAATATATCTGGAAGGTCTTGATCACGGACCAGGTAATAATTCAGTTACATATAATTCTGTAGCCTAATGGTAGTACAGGAGTGAACCCTGTTCGAGAATGCATGTTGTAGGTTCTTTTTCTGAGCATATGAAATGTTAGACCTAACTAGAATTATTAATGTTAGTAACCTAAAACTAAACTTAACCTAGGGGTTAGATTAGTGTTAATCTAACCTAGACCTAGGCTAAGAGCTAATGTTCTAAGTTAGCATCTATGTTCTAAGAGGATAGACTAAGTGTTATCCTAAATCCTAACCTAAGTTACTAACCTAACTATTGAGCAAGGATTAAGGGGACCTATGGAGGGGTGCGAACCATGGGCGGCAGTTTCTATGTTGTTAAATGTGGGGATAAGCATGAGGGACAGGTAATTTGGTGGAGGTTTTAAAATGGCTAACTTGAGCCGACGTGGCAGGTCACCAAAGTTGGAAATGGTCTTTAATGTGCTTTTGTCCATCGCCAACTATGGCGGTCGGTGGCAGTGGAGATTGAGTGGGAAAATGGGAGTAAATGCCATTTATGGACTCGGTCTTCGAGCTCGGATTTCATGGGGAAGCATGCAAAATGGAAAGTTAATAGTTTATTGGGTTTTGCATGCGCTCCGGTTTTCCTTCTGTCTATTCATTGGTTCTTCACACCAGTCTTCTTGGTGTTGCATGGCAAGTATGAGCGTAACTAGCTCTTTCCTCTAGCAAGGAAAATATATAAGTCATGGAAATAGCAAATTTTTGTTGGTGGCTCTAACTTGGGAAAAGAAGGATAAGGTTTGAGTTCTTTCAATGGTCCTTGAAATTTTGAGCAAATATCCAGGCATGTTAGGCCCTAACCTTTAAAAATCTTGCTCTCTTTCAAATGATTTCATTAGAACAACTCTGTTCAGATGATTTTTGGAATTAGATGATTTATATGGTAGCCTTGTGTGATTTTGTCACTGTATCTTCTTGCTGGTTCGATTTTTCAATTTAAACCTTGATGGGTGTATTTTATTTTTCAAACTGTTGCAATATTTCTTGGTGTTGTGTATTCTGGCTTTATTTTGTGAAATATATATGCAGGAATGTGTACTGGGCTTGCTCTGTGAGAGCCCATAAATTGTTCTCTTGATGGGTACAGGTTACTGTTGATACTTGTTGTCAATGTTTACTGTCAATACTTGTTGTTAATGCTTACTGTTGCTCTATCTTGTTGGGTTTTGCATTTCGGTTAGAATTGAAGAAATGCTTTCAAGGAAAAATACACGAATTCAGCTTGTGGGAGTTCATGCATTGTTTTCTTGTTTGATTCAGTCGATACCTTGTTGTTTTCACTTGTTGAGAAGGATACTGTTGAAACTCTTGAAGGTGCATGATATACCAACTTCTGTATATTGTATGTCGTGGGTATTATACGTTATTGATGCTGTTGAACTTCATTAAACAAAATTACGTCTCGTTTTCTGAGGAAGTACAGTTGCGAATGCATCTTGTTATTGAATACTTGAGTTGATAGTATTTTGACTTCTGAAGGAGTTTCGATGGAGAATATTACTTGGGTTCGGCTTATTTTAAACCATAGATGCATATGATATGTTTTCCTCTCTGTGTAACTTAGAGCGGACATTGTTTTTGTGGGCTCAGTTGGAATCCTTGTTACTTAACCAGTATTTTGCTTCTGTATAGGCCTGAACAGTGAATATTATCATTTAAATGCATTCATCTTGTATAGCGGCTTCTGTAGAAGTTTATTTGTAAAATATCACATGGGTAAGACCTCTTTTTTATCCTGGAGGCGTATATTATGATTTCCTTCTGAATTTTCTCAGTTGTGAATACTGTTGTGAAATTCTTGAGTCATGGTCTCATGAAATCAATTTCAGTATAAACCTGTTTAGAGCATTAGTGGTATGGATACAGTTAGAGAATTGAAATGATGCGAAGTGGCTTGATTTTCGATTTAACCTTCGCTATACATGTATAACGTTCGGACACTTATTTTAATTTCTCGTGTTCCTTCTGTCTGTTGTTGGGGAAAGTAAAGGAAGAGTTTTCTTTTCATAACTTACTTGGTTGAGACCTTGTTGAAATTGTTTCCTGGAAAAAGACTCCTTGTTAGTCATGGTTGTGTTATTTTAAATTCTATTCCAGTTTTTGAAGCTATGCGTGTTGTGTGGATTCAGTACGAATATCACTACATAGGCATAGGAAAAACATCATTTGTTTTAATGTTGTTGAGCCTCTTGGTTGACTGTGATAAAAAGGTTGTTTTGATTACGGCCCTGGAAACTAAGTCCTCGCAGAGTTTTAGTTGGGATGAGATTGAGTTGTACGTTGCTGGGTGGATTTGTAGTCATGCTTGTGCTTAGTTACGTCTTCTAATATTATGAATATCCAGTCTTGAGCTTGACTGAACTAAGAGCCGTCGACTGCACCACGACAGGCGATATGGTGAATATCTTCTTGTTTGCCGCTTCATGTGGAAGGTCTTGTGGAGTCTGTTGGTAGAGGGTCATCACTGTTTAGCGTGAGAGCTACTGTACTGCTGGATAACTACAGTAGTTGTTATGTTTGATCTTTAACAAATCTGTGGTGTTTATGGCGGTCTCGTCTGTTATATCTGCATGTGTTTTAAGTGAATGCTTGTCTCTTGGAAAGACGGTACAGTCATGAGTCAGTTCGGAGAGAAATATGTATGATTTGTTCATTTCTCTTCTGTTGTAAAGTATATGTTGATATATATTTTTATCTAACTGTTGGAACTGTTTTAACTACTACTGGAAGCATGGGTTGTTATGATATTCATTTTACTATGATGAATGTAATGATCTGTCTGATGTTTGTTGTCCTGGGGATTCAGATGGATAGTTGTCTCAGATACTTTCGTTCTTCTTGATCCCTAATATTTTGATGAAATATGTTTACTTGTTGGGTGAATTGATCTCATTTAAACAGGGTGTTTAATGAAAACAATTGATGGATTGCAATTGTTTTAAGAGTTAGTGCTTATCATGCTCAGTTCATCGAACTGACCCATGTTGACAATTTTTGCAGATGGATGCCGTAAGTGGTAAAAGCACGCAGATCTGATAGGATGATCAGATTGTTTAATTTGATTTTAAGTTGAATTACAGCTTGATTTTCTAAATGTACTATAAGAGGAAAGATGTTCTTCTTCCGTTGAGTATTGTATCAAGTATGCTGAATGCATAAAATGTATTTGATTAGTTCTGAAAGGAATGGAAATTGATAATTGTTACTTATGTGTTGGTATTCTTATCTTTATAGTTTGACCTTCTTCGGTTCAAATATCTTGAGAGCATAGTTATTATTGTTTATATTTGGAGACTTTTGTGATTGTCAATATAAGCTAGCAAGAATATGAGACTGAATTCTTATGATTGTTTAGCAGTTCCTGTATGTTCTAACAGAAGCTAAACTGAAATTTAGATCACTGTCTTTCTGAAAGATAGGGTTAAAATAAACCTAAACAGAACGCTAAACAAGCTGAATTAAATTATTAATCCCTAGTCTTGATTATGCCAGGACAACATATAATTGGATTCTTAATCATTACTAATAAGTACGATATAAATTCAGTTATGAGAACTGATATAAACCTAGATGGGGTTCAGATGGCAATCTCATGTGAAGTTTATGAGATATTGTCCAATTTCGTTGATTTAGAATTATGTATATTCTATGAACTCCTTGATGAGACCATAATCTTAATAACTCCTCTGTGTAATGGGTTTTATTGAGAAAGGTCATCCTAAGATGAGGAATCCAGGGATCGGGAAAGGCTAACCTTAGGGGAACGTCTTAAATTTAATTTAAACTCAATGTGCGTAACGCTTATTAATAAGTAGATCTTTTCGAGGCGGATTTAAAGGTTGACGGCACAAGTCAACTGCAGGGTTGTACCTCCGAGAAGATTAGGATCTTCTCGAAGTTACAACAATGCAGGTGACTTATGATGGCACCCTTTGCATTGATCGCTAAGATTTACACCTTTAACTCGATCAAGTTACTTTGGGACCGATTAGGAATGTGGTCACATTATATGGCTGCCTAGGAGACTCGGGGTATCATGACACACTGGTTTAACTAGGGTTGACCCAGTATGTCATCTTATCCCTAGTCCTCGAGTGCATCCATATATTGTTGTCACCTTACTAATCCATCCCGAGTGATTAACCTAGGGATAGGAGGGACTGACAGAAGTCGGTATAAGACATTCTACATAACATAAGAATGGGGTGAAGGACGTATTCCAGATTGATGAGTATGCCGTTAAGGAATACGAGACATAAGCAGTATGTTTCAAATCTTTGGCCAAAGTATCGCAAGCTGCTGATTGCGTTGTCCTGAATCACCTGGTCTAAGGGATGAGATGCCGATGAATAATGGTAACAGTTATTCAGTTAGGTTCTCTTGGATGAGCATTCGAATCCCGAGGAATAGGGAAGAGAACCGCAAGAGTGATGTGTTAAATAAAAAAAAAATGCCAACTCTTATTACTCATGAATAGATCGGTAGATTACCGAGTCATGGAATGAATAGATCGGAG
The DNA here is from genome assembly GCA_018340775.1 of Taxus wallichiana var. yunnanensis. Taxonomy (NCBI): domain Eukaryota; kingdom Viridiplantae; phylum Streptophyta; class Pinopsida; order Cupressales; family Taxaceae; genus Taxus; species Taxus wallichiana. The sequence continues at coordinate 299,358,415 of CM031243.1, read as the reverse complement.
GTACTCCAAGTCATTACAGCTGCATATGGTTATCTGTTATAAGAATGATTATTTGATTTGTGAGTTATAAATTATGTATTTAGAACCAGGAAGCATTTATCAAAAAAAAATTAAAAATTTGACTTGTTCTATTGTCTAAAATGAGGATGTTACATGTCTCAAATGAAAGAGGTGGTCTTCTATATTTTTGAAAAAATAGTGATATCATCAAAGATATATCAAGACAATGTTGTTAATCAAACCTTTGAACGCCATGTCCTTTGCTCTTTGGAAGGTAGCTCTAGCGTTGGACAGCCCAAATGGCATTTTCCTATATGCATAAGCTCCCATTTAGTTGTAAAGGCTATCTTAAATTGTTCTTCTTCCTTCACCATAATCTGATTATACCGAATAGCCATCAAGTAGTGAAAACCTCTCGAAGCCAAAGCAACAACTTGTAAAATATGCTCCATCAAAGGAAGTGGATAATGATCCTTGAGAGATGCTCAATTCAAATCTATGAAGTCAACACACAATCTGATTTCCCCACTCTTATTTCTGACTGGAACCAAGTTGGCAACCCAACTAGAATGCTTGATAGGGAATATGATTCTTGATTCTATCAACTTATTCAATTATTTTCTCATGAGAGGCTCCATGTGGGGGTTGAATGGCCTTTGTTTCTGCCTAATGGGCTTAGTATTTGGATCCAATTCAATGGTGTGTTGAGCTAACTCGGGATTGAAACCTTTCAAATCTTCATAGCTCCAAGAAAACACATCAGGTAATTCTTGACAAAGTTGTATGAACTCATACCTTTCTTGCTCAGTTGTCATCTTACCAATTTGCAGTGATTTACCTCTTTCTACTGAGATGGACACTGAATATTCTCCCTTCACTTGGATGTTTTCTTTCTCCTTCCTAAACCGATCATTAGGATTGAAAATGGACTCCAAACTAATAAGTCCCTTTGGTAGTTTGTTGGTTCTCAGCTGCACTACTTGGTCACCATACTGCTGCTCTAACTTTTCTTGATTTTTTGCTGAGAATTCAGCCTCTTCTTGTAAGAAATGGATGATTTAGCGATCATTTTCAAACACTTGCCAACTTACATTGTTATACAGCCTGAAGGCCTCACAATCACATGGATGTTTGGATGTACCTTGTCTTTTTGAATTCTCTCCACAACATCAAAGGCTTCCCTAACTGTTGCAAGCCTGTCAGCAGCTTGGTTCTCTTTCCTAGGAATGGATTTGATGCCAAAACCCTCAAAATATTCAATGAGGTCCCACACCCTATTCTTTTAGCACTTGAGTAGATCATTCTTGATAGCATGTTTCCCTTGACTTGGTTGACAATCAACTCACTGTCACCAAAGACTTGCAAGTTCTTTATTCCTCTCTTGATTGCCCAATGTAGTCTTTGCACCAAGGCTTCATATTCAACAGTGTTGTTAGAGCATGCAAACTGAGATCTAAAAGTTGAATAATACTTAACTCCTTGAGGTGAAACCAACATGGCTCCCCCTCCTGCACCTTGTCTACTCCTTGATCCATCAAAAAACAACTGCCATACCTCATTGTCATCCTTGTGGTCTGGCTTGGTGATGCTAGGAATAGGTTAATTTTCTTCATGCATGCAATAGACTCCTAACTCAGATTCTTCTATTTCTTGATAAGGATCAAAAGCATGCACCTTGTTAGCCCATTCATCAAGAGTTAAATCTAGGATACTTCCTACCTTGGTGTCAGCTTCATCAGTGCTTGGGTGATCTTCTTGATCAAACGTTGAACAATTGGCATTAATCTGACTTGGAGTGTAAGGCTCAATGTGAAAGTTTGCAATAGGTTTAGACCTGATTTTGGCTTTGGTTCTATATATTGTGCTGAATAGTATGTGTGACCAATCATAAGACAAGTAACCTCCAATCTTATTTGTGAAATCCCTTGATGGACATAGGGCAAAGAGTGGTGGAAGGTCTATTACTGAGACATCTTGCAAAACAACCATGTTGGGATAGGCATGCAAAGTAAGACTCAAGTTTTTAATCACCCCGACTGTTGTTACTGCTATCCCATCCAACTGCACCACCCCTTTGGATATGGTTTCATACTAAATTCCCAACTGATCAGCTATTTTCTTGGGCATTACTGAACTACTTTCCCAGAATCAATCATGCAATTGTGTACTAATTGGTTCCCAATGATCAATGAAACATAGAATGGAGGGGGCTTCAATATTTTACCTTGTTGTCCTCCATGATTCCCCTCAGGCTGGGCAGCATTTGTGAGCACCTTCTCTTGCATTTGGACTTGCTGATTTGAAGTTGACCAGTCCTTCATGGCAGCTTGTAGCAAATCTCTTTGGCCTAGGATAGATAGTGATTCCCACATTGATATGTTTACATTTGTCTTCTTCATCTGATCAATGATATTGAATGGAGATGAAGTATCCCTCTACTATCCCTTGGCCTGCACATTCATTCCTTGCACATGGGCAGCAACAACTGGCATTTGGGTTGGCCTAGGGGCTGTTTTAGGCAATCCTTGCGTGCTTGGGATTGCATTTTGTTTGCCAATAGTTTGTGGAGTGACAGAAGGTTGTGAATTACTTGGGGCCAATGGTTGTTCTTCACCCAAATTTCTTCTCTTTGACCTTGTGTTGGCTACAACACTTTGGGAAATCATTTGATTCATGCCAAAAAAATCTTCTGCCTACCATTTTACAAGTGTGGTATCATTTGGAACTAATTGCTGCTGGAATGTTTCTTGTTGTTGGTTATTTTCTTGACTACCTTCACCTCCACACCGGTTTCTATCACCATTAATGCTTGATTCAAGGCACCTTTGTTGAAGCATATGGACTGGTTATGAGGTTCATTACATGGGAAACACCAATCATACTCTTGATCTATATTGTTTTGTCGACACTAATGCTTTAGATGCAGATGTAGCATTGGGATTATAGGCTGAAATGGTGCATTGGAAGGAGGCCTTGCTTGATTTAGATTTGCGGTTGGATTGGGTGGTCTACGAGGTTGATATGGCTACCTGTTAGGCTGAGCTTGAGGCTAGAAGGAAGGTATAAAACCTTGAGCTTCTTGCCTTTTGAGTGTAACCAGCTCATTACCTAGATTTTGCAATTGTTTCTTGACTTCTTGAAGTTCATTTGAGGCACTAGAAGATGAAGTGGAAGCTTCACTTGAATTTACGATTTGTAGGAGTGGGAATAGAAGCTAAATTAGGCACTTGGCTAGTACTTGGGCTCTCTAAACTTGGAAATAATGGCATTGGAGGCCTAGGAGCCAGCTTGCCACCTTGAATTAAACAATTTTCAGCTCTAATGGAAATGCTATAAGAAATGGGGATAGTTGTGCCTCCCATGGAATGAATTAACATAGAAATATTAGAATTTAAAGCTTTACGGTAATAAAGAAAAGCACCTTTCATTGCTTCTGACTCGACTACCACCGGAATTCTCTCCCAAGTCCTTTGAAATATGAAATTAAAATCAGTCAGCTTCTCATTGGGATCTGTTTTGATAGTTTTCAGCTGCTCCAAAAGGGACAAGTTGTCTCCCTTTTCCCCAAACTGCTCATGGAGGGCTATACATAGCTGATTCCAATTTTGAATAGAACATGAGGCAAGACTCCTGAACCATTGCAAAGCTTTCCCTTTGAATGAAGATGCCAGCAATTTGATAGCTTGCATCTCATTGATCTCATGGATTGCACAAATGTTAGCAATATCCTTAACATGATCACTAGGTGAGGTCTGATTTTCTCCAGTGAAGTATGGAATGTTCTTCAATGCTGCAACTGGGATTGGATTTTGTGCATTGAGAGCAAGTGGGCTGCTGCCAGTGAAATTGACATAGGGGTTGTTTTGTGCCATTCTGATTGGCCTTAGAACCCTTGTTGATTGAATGAAAGGCCTACCAGGTGGAGGAGTTGAGAGAGTTCTGTTTGGTGGAGATGGAGACCTTTGGATTCTCCTCCCACTTTGCCTTATTCTTTGAGATGTAACATTCCCAATATAGTACATTAGGACAAGAATTTTTTTTTTTGATAAATGCTTCCTAGTTCTAAATACATAATTTAGAACTCACAAATCAAAACAACCATTCTCATAACAGATAACCATATGCAACTGTAATGACTCGGTGCACCACCGATCTATTCATTCCATGACTCGGTGATCTACCGATCTATTCATGTGTTTCACAGAGTTGGCATTTTTACAAACTCTTCACTCTTGTGGTTCTCTTCCCTAATATGGGATTTTAGAATGCTCTGTCCAAGGAACCTATCTGAATAATCGTTACCATTATTCATCGGCATCTCATCCCTTAGACTAGGTGACATAGGACAACGCAATCAGTAGCTTGCGATACTTTGGCCAAAGTTTTGAAACATACTGTTCATGTCTCATATTCCTTGACGGCATACTCGTCAATCTGGAATACGTCCTCCACCCTACTCCGATGTTATATAGAATGTCCCATACTAACTTCTGTCAGTCATCCCTCCCCCAAGTCATTCACTCAGGAACGGATTAATAACATGACAACGTTATAAGGATGCTCTTGAGGACTAGGGATAAGCTGACATACTGGATAAACCCTAGTTAACCCAGTGTGTCAATGTACCCCAAATCTCCAAGGGCAGCCTCATAACATGACCATGTTCCTAACCAGATCCCGAGTAAAACTTGTTCGAGTTTAAGGTGTAAATCTTAACGATCAATGCAAAGGGTGTCGCCATAAGCCACCTGCATTGTTGTATCCTTGAGAAGATCCTAATCTTCTCGAGGGTACAACCCTGCAGTCGACATGTGCCGACATCCTACAAAACCACCTCGGAAAGATCTACTTATCTTTAAGGTGTTACTTACGTTGAGTTAAAGTTATACTTTAAGACGCTCCTTTTAGGGTAGTCTTTTCCCAACCCCTGGGTTCCTCACCTTAGAATCACCTTTCTTATTAAGACCCATTCCACAAAGAGAAGTTTAATAAGATTTAGGTCTCAACAAGGAGATCACTGATTCACAATAATCTTAATCAACGAAAATGGGCAGTAGCCCTAAGTCTCCTCTTAAGGATGATAAATATACCTTTTTAGGTTTAAATCGGTTTTCCAAAACTGTATTATATCATGCTTATTTGTATTAAGATATAGTAATTTTAAATCATTTAATATGTTGTCTTGACTTAGATCAAGGTTAGGAATAATAAATTACTCTTCCCGTTCAGCTTCCTGTTAAGGTTTATTTTAACCTTAGCTTCCTAAAGAACAATGGGCTAATTTCTAATTTAGCCTTATATAGAACATAACAGAACTACCAATCATTTACAATTATCTAGCCACATAATCTTTACAAGGCTTACTTAGAGAATCCTAATAACTTCAAGGTATAAAATAATAAAAATGCACTTAAAAACATTCGAACCAAAGAAGTTCAATTCATCAAGATACAAATGCAGCCACATAAGTAACAATCCCCTCATTTCATTCATTTCTAAGCTAATCAATTACAATTTATGCATTTAGCATACTTGATACAATACTCAACAGCAAAAGAACAACTTTCTTCATGTAATACATTTAGAGAATCAAGTTGGACTTCATCATAAAACCAAATTAAACACTCTGAATATCATATCAGATCTGCGTGCCTTTACCACTTACGACAACCATCTGCAAAAATTGTCAACACGGGTCAGTTCGGTGAACTGAGCATGATAAGCACTAATTCTTAAAACAATTGCAATCCACCAATTGTTCTCATTAAACAACCTATTTAAATGAAATCATTTCTTCAAATTCTTAACATAAATCAGGCTATTCATCTTCATATATTTCTACATGACCTTAAACGCATGACTCATATTATAGATGTCAATTAATCCTTAATACCTTTCAGATAATTCATTTTATATATTAGAGACTAAGAACAAATGAATACTACCATTCTAAAGACAGCAATACTCCAACAAGAATGTTTCTAACAATTACTCAAAGGCAGTTTATAACATTCAACAAGCTCAACTGTCTTAATTCTTTTATAATCATAACACATTTCAATGGTATTGACAAGTATACCTACTTATACAGCAACACACATTTTATACCAGTCTCTCCATACAATACCACGGTCTATTCTTGTTTTTCCCTTACCGTAGAGATCACATAAGGATTCAAGAAGAAAGCACACAAAGTTTCCAGACTAGGAGAGAGAGTATTTTCTTATTCCACTTATTATACATCAACATATAATTTACAGCTTAGGAGAAGGAACAGATTCAATCAGATTCTCATATCTATCATGTTCTGGACTGTACCGACTCCTCTAGAATAACGCAATTACATTTACGCATGCAATTAAAACAGTCGAGATCACAAGAAGAAACTACAGTTTCATCTAAATTCAATAATAAAAATCACCTGTAGCTATTAAGCAATACAAGAGCTCTCGTGACAAAGCAATAGTAAATAATCCAACCATAATAGACTCAACAAAACTTTTCCATACATTCATCAACATGAAAATAACCAATGCCATCACCTGACATGGCACAACTAGGAGCTCTTTATCACAGTCAGACACGAGAATAGATAACACTATAAACAAATGATGTTTCCATATGCAATTACAGTGACATTCATACTGAGTCGAAACACAAACATGCACAGCTTCATTCAACTGAATCTAATCCCTACGATTATACAACAAGAACTTATATTAGAAGCCAAATTCAAGAAATAATAACCACAACAAGGACTTCATAGAAGTCGATTCCATATCAATAATTTCCTCAAAGTTTCATCCGAAGTCGAGCTATTACGAAAAACAACAGGGTCTCAAATAGAGTCGAGTTTGTAAAGAAAACCCATCCCTTAATTCCTCATAATCGAACTAAACATAAACACAGCAATATAAGAAAGAGTCTATTCAATATGCATGCACAGCAAGGACTTAAATCAGGAATCAAGCAACCATGCATCATATCAATAACTTCATCAGGAGTCGTGTTTAAATGAAAATACCGCAAGGACTCCAACAGTGTCAAATCCAACCAGTACTCACAACCATGGTTTCGATTAAAGTCAAATTCATATGACAACAATTCAAGGACTCCAACAGAGTCAAAACCAATAATTATTCGTAACAAAGCTTCTACAGGAGTTGAAAACATACTATCCATTTCAAGGATTCCAACAGTATTCAGAGCAAAACTTCTACAGAATTCAAAAACATAAGTTACGTTTCAAGAGCTCCAACGGAGTCAATACCATATAGTATTCTCAACTAAACTTCTACAGAAGTCATAAACATACTATCCATTTCAAGGATTCCAATAGTATTCAGAGCAAAACTTCTACAGAAGTCAAAAACATAAGTTACGTTTCAAGAGCTCCAACGGAGTTTAACCCAAAATTGCAAACACAGTGAGGACTTCTACTATAGTCGCATTCAAGTAGTATAATCACAGCAAGCATTCCAAACAGAAGAAACTTCAAGTATTCACAACAAGATTCAACAGGATTCAACAACAATAAAAGCACAGCCGGGTCTTCAATCAAAATGAATCCAAAAGGAAGAATAAATACAGTAAACATTCCAACAAGGTCTTTGATTAACCCGAGATTCCTAATTCCACAGGAAAAGAAGAACCAATACATTGCTTCAAACCAACAATACTAAAATCACCTGAACAGAGTTGTTTTAATGAAAGCATTTGGAGTAAAGCAAGATTTTTAAAAGTCAGGGCCTATCATGCCTGGTAATGTCGCTTAAAAATCTGAAGAAGACCTCTGAATGTGCTCGCACCTTCTCTTCTTCTTCCATGATAGATTAAACAACAATAAACTGTTACCTTCATGCCTTATAAACTTTCCCCGACAGAGAAAAGAGCTAGATATTCTCATAGTTGCCATGCAACACAAAGTAGACTGGTTCGAAGAACCAGTGATCAAACAGAGAGAAAAACGGAGCGTATGGAAAACCAAACAACCAACTAGTTTTCCATTTGCATGCCTTCCCAAGCAATCCGCGCTCGGGAACCAAAGTTCATCAATGACATTAACTCCAAGATTCCTACCTATTTTCCATTTCCACTGACCACCAAAGTTGGCGATTGACAAATGAAAACAAACAACCATTCCAAAATTTGGTGATGCTGCCACGTCAGGTCCCAATAGCCATTAGCAACCTCCACCAAATCCCAAGTCCTTCATCCTTATCCACCTCATTTAATGCCATGGAAACCACCACCCATGGCTCGCACCCCTTCATAGGTCCCCCTCCAACCATGATCAATAGTTAAGATAGGTTAGAAACATAGGTAGATCATAAGGTAAGACATTAGTCTTACTTCATAGTGCTAGGTGTAGCTAACCTTAGGAACATTTAGCTTATAGTTTAGGGCTAGGTTAGATTAATAATAATTTAACCAATAGGTTATAGTTTAGGTTAAGGTTATTAACCTTAACGAATCCATTCTAGGTCTCACAAGTAGGACCAATCAGTATAAGAACCAACAGGTATAACATTCCTAAAATGGATTCTATCCGGCATTGATAAAAAGCTTGCAGTATACACTAGAATTTATTACCTGGCTTAAGGTCTAGGCCTTCCTGATATTATGATATCGGGAACCAATTCATTTAACACGATCAGCCTGAGTTAGACTCTAGAATTTCTTATTCAACACATTCAGACCTTGCAACTTTCGTAAGGTCTATAATTTTTGTTCATCCAGAATAAACTTAAAACATCTCTTGGATCAATGCAACTGATCCAAGGCTGAGTCATAAAGATGGGTAAATCCACAATTCACCCCAAAATTAGATTGAACTCAGGTGCTAAAAATGAAAGAAATAAAAGAGTCCAAACATATTCTGACTCAGTCAAAGATCTTCAAATGCAAAGAAGATACAATCCAGATCAAGCATGACTTCACAATCAAAGGAACACGTCCTTATACAGAAGAAATCATATATCAACACTTGAGTGCTCAGGAGGAAGTAACAACAATTTAGGGTGTTACATGAGATAACTACGAGATATTCAAACAACACCTCTTCCTCTCCAGCTCTTGATCTTGTGTTGATTCTTCTCATGAGTTTTCAGGTCTACACTGCTAAAACCAGCTGATTCTTCTTCCTTGGAGTCGCCAGATGTGCAATTTATAGCTCTTTTAAAGAAAGAAACTTCTAACAAATGCACATCAATTTTGTTGCAATGAAGATGAAGAAATCTAAGGTCCCTCCAGGTGTGCCAAAACTATTGTTGCAAATCAGCAGCACCCCCTGGATGTTGATCAGATTTCTAGTTCGATCATACTAGCATCCAGTGTGATTGCACAACATTAAATCCTTTCCCCAAGTGTGGGACTTGCAAAATGAGAAAAGAATCTCCAGTTTAGAGGTTGGTTCCTCAATTCCTCTGGTCATATTTATCACTTACAAGTTGTAGAGGTCTATATTCCTAACCCTACCCTAAATTCCAAAGGAGACAGAGATAGAGAATGTAAAAAAGCTAAAACTAATGCTAATAGGTGATGCACCAAAGGAGTGGTGAGAATTTTTACTTCGCAGATTGACATGATCCATAAAAAGCAACAAAGAACCTCATGCACAAACTGATAATTATAATGAAGTATCATAAATTAACCAAACAACACAAGCAGAGGATGAAAACTAATCACAGAGGTTGTATTGTTATTTTAATCATCAAAATCACTTGCATTACAACACCTGAGAGGAAAAATAAAAGTTTCAACTCTTAGAAAAGGTCTAATATTCCACCAAAATCACTTCCAAGGTGAGAAAGGGAACCTGCAATACACAAAAAATGTTCAACCCTTTGAAAATGAGCCAAATCTGGCTTTTACAGTGCAAGGGACGAGCCCAAGAGAGAGAAATGTGGGAAAACATGGAAGGGATTCAACCATTGACCAAAATGCATTCAAAATAGCATGGGCATCCTTACAGACCCATCCCCTGACATTTTTAGCCATGCTGGGAGAGAATGCGAGCCATTCTTCATTAAAACGGTGGTTGAAACATCATTTTTGTCCATGACCACGTGCGAGAGGAATTTTTGATTTTATCCCTCTAAACTCCATCAAAATGAAAAAATTATCCTATAATCTTATAGAGAATTTCACTATCTTTCCATTGATATAAAGAACATGAAAACCGAACTCTAGATCGAAAGATATGGCCATTTGAAGTTTTAGGGAAAAACAGGCCAAATCGGGTTCGGGCAAAAACTTGAATTTTTGCACCTTTTTGGTCATTTGGAAAATTTTCCAAAATTTCCCAACACTCCACCACTCTAGGTGTCATGTGGTGGCATCTCATTGGCCGTGGGCCTTTCAGGGAAATTTTTCCAAAACTCCATTGAGCCATAACTTCAAAAATACATGGAGTTAGGAGGAAAACTTTACCTTCTCGGAAAGTTGAGAAAGAACTCTATCCAATGGTGTCATTTCTAGAAGGTTTTGAGTGCCTAAAAACAAAATATTATGACTAAGGCACAAGAGAGGAAAAAATGAGCAGGGGCACATTTTCGATAACAGTGACCCAGATGGAGTGTTGTTAGGGAAGGAGTGGGAGTCCCATCTAAGAAAAATGTTTGTAAATGACTACAATCATCGTATGAGCACAATCAAGAAGGATATGGCACTAGAGTTAGTACACCCAACAAATAAGAGGACACTAGAGTGTTTTCCCATCTATATCAATGATGTGAAGGGAAAGTTATAGAAGGAAGGGTTATTGCAACTCTTTGAGTTTCCCTACTTTGGGAAGCCTAAACGCTTATATCAATGGTTGATGTTGTGTGTACATGAATACTACTTCCACTTCACAGGCGTAAGATGCACATTTACCCTCAACTCATTTAACACTTCACATGCCTCATCTATGAAGGAGATAGTTTAGAGGATGACCTAAGTGACAAAGAGGAAATTCGGGAGACAGTCACTTCCTATGCATATAAAAAGGGGTCAAGGTATTATGATATCATAGAAATCGAGGACCTGGTAATGAAGATGGCCATGCACCTGATGACAAAGTTAAATGGCAAGGAGAGATTGAACCAGGTCAATAAGCCATGGTTGCATGTTTGTAGGAAAATTTGAAAGGGCACCATCTATAACTTGTATGCATTCATCATGGATGAGATTGTCACCATGCGTGAAGGAAGGTATGCTAACCATTTTTTTTTAGAGATTAGAGTACCTAATGCATCGAGAAAAGTTCATGTGGTAGTACCTTGTTGAGGACCTATTATCCAAAATGTGCCCCTACTCATTTTGTGGCTAACTCCTCTCACTCTTCCCTCTCTTGTGCCTCAGTCACAAAATTTTGCTTTTCAGCACTCAAACCCTTCGGAAATGGCAACATTAGATAGAGCTCTTTCTCGCCTTTTCGTAAAGGTAAAGTTTTCCTCCTAACTCCATATATTTTTCAAGTTATGGATCGGTGGAGTTTTGTGGGAAATTTTCCCTAGAAGGCCCCCGCATGACCAATCGAGAACTCGCCACGTGTCCGGGCCAAAATATCAAAGCGACCCGATTTGGCCCTGTTTTTCCCTAAAAGTTCAAATCACCATATCTTTCGATCCAGAGCTCAGTTTTTCACGTTATTTATATCAATGGAAATGGTGAAATTATCTACAAGATTCCAGGGTCAATTTTGCATTTTGGTGGAGTTTGGAGAGAGAAAATAAAAAAACGCTTCTGGCACGTGGTAATGGCTAGAAATGACGTTTCAACAACCAGTTTTAATGCAAAATGGGTTGCATTCTTCTTCAGCATGGCCAAAAATGTTAGGGCATGGGTCTGTAAGGATTCCCATGTTGTTTTAATGCATCTTCATTTAATGGGGAATGGCTTCCACGTTTTTTACACGTTTTCTCTCTCCTGGGCTCGACCCATGCATTGTAAAAGCCAGATTTGGCTCATTTTTTGAGGTGGAACATTTTTTTGGATAGCAAGCTTCTTCTTTCACCTTCAACAAGTGATTTTTGCAAGTATCAGACCTTCTTCATGATTGTAACAAGTTTCTGCCTCTTTGATGTTGCAAATGCAAGGATTTTGACAGTGAAAATGACAGTGCAGACTCTATGATCAATTTTCAGTCCTTTGTTTGTATTGTCTTGCTTCATTTCAGACCTCTAATTGCATCTTATCAGCCTATGTATGATGTTTCATGTTGCATTTCATGAAATTGTGTCAATTTTCATGAACAAGAAGTGTTCACCACTCCTTTGGTGTATCACCTATTAGTTTAGTTTCAATTTTTACACTTTCTATCTCTGTCTCCTTGGAATTTAGAGTAGGATTAGGATTCAAACCTCTGCAATTGTGAAAATAATAGATCTGATCAGAGGAGTTTGAGGAACCAGCCTCTAATCTAGAGATTCCTCTCTCATTTTACAAGTCCCACACTTGGAGAGAGGTTTCAATGTTGTGCAATCACACTGGATGCCTGAAACATCAACTTAGAAACCTGATTTGCATCCAGGGGTGTTGCTGATTTGCAACAACAATTTTGGCATGCCCGGTGGGACCTTAGAGGTCTTCCATTTTATCTTTGACAGGTTGGTGTGTTCCTGTTAAGGATTCAGCCTTTTGGAGGCACTTTCAAAAGCACATCTGGCGACTCCATCTGGTAAACAACTCATTCTCTAAGTTGTAGACCTGTTTTCCATTCATTTCCATCCATTCTTCTTTCCATCATTTTCATTCTTTTCCATTCCATTAATTTGTGCAATCATGACTTCATTTCCATCATGGAATTCACATTTACAACAGTAGTATATCACACCTCCAACATGTTTTACAAATCCTCCAAATCAGCATTTTGATCAAATTCAAAATCAGCATGTCTACCCATATGAGCAGTAGTGCCAAAGTTAGTTTGGTTGTGAAGCACATCAAGAACAAGGGTACGCATGCAATGAAGACAATCAAATGGAAGATGCAGATTTTGTGGAAAAAATCCAAAAGATGGAGGCAAAGATGGTGCAATCAAGAGCAGCAGCTCAAATGAAGGCTTTCAGAATTAGTTGCAGGACTCCTTGTCCATGGGGAGGCCCTTTTCCAAGACACTTCAGCCCTCAGGAGAAGCTGGACTTTATGATGAAGATGCTGCCCCAACTTGCACAATGGACAAAGCAGAAATAGAGGCCTATACACTTGGTGTTGAACAACCTTGTCAATGGGTAAGTTCTACACCATCATCTAGTTTTTCTCTTCCCATTACTCAAGCAGCATCATCTCATTTGGAATTTCAAATTCTAAATCCAGTCAATGCTGCCCCAGGAGTTAATTCCATTTCGCCATCCCCTAGTCTTCCACCCCATCTCAATTCTTCTTTCCCCTTTCCTTCCAAACAGTCATCCCCTCCACAAGAGCTAACGGAAATACCCTCTCCTCCAAAGAAACAAGAGTTTCTACCTCCTCCACCACCACAAAAAATTTCCAAATCATTTGAGTTACAATCCACTTCTCCTCTTGCATTCCCAAATCCATGTTGGGAGGATAAAAATCAGAATGCCAGTCAAGGAAAACAATAGCAAAAAGAAAAGCCAAACAAGGATGAAGAAATTCAAAGTCTCAAGAGTTGGGCTCTTAAATTTGGGATGACAAATATCCCCTTGATGGTTAAGCCTTTAGAAGAGGTTGGAGTTGGAAAACAAGTGGTGGTTAGGACTAAATTTGCTGCAGCAGGAGAAGAGCAAAAAGAAGAAGATCAACAATCAGTTTGCTCAGAAAGTAGTGTCCATGTTAGCATTCTATTCGAAGAGAATGCTGATTCAATTCAAGTTGCACAATCAGCCATGGAGGAAGAAAGATCTGAAGAAGATCCTACAGTCCCAACTTGTCCTCTAGAGCAGCAGATCGAAGAGTTTGACTTAACGAACTTCATGCTAGAGGAAGAGTTCTATCAAGAACAAGATTGTCTTCAAGTAGTAGAAGAGGGAGAAGCTGCTCCAAATCCAAAAGAAGAGGAGCACATTCTAGTTGTGGAGGAGAAAATTACAGATCTAAGGGCTTTGAGTGCAAATCAGGCTACAAGAGAACCTTCAATTCTTCTTTCTACTTCATCTCTGTCAAGTTCTAGTGCTAAAGAAGAGTTTGATCCCTCAAACTCAATGTTGGAGGATGAAAGAAACCATGATGATCAAGTTACAGATCAAGAGGATACCATGGAGGAAGTTGAGCATTTGCAGTAGGACAACAATGAGGTAGTTTATCTGTCAGATTTGGAGGACTGTTTTGATGAAGAAGAACCGGTTGAGTTTCCACCATTCTCTCTTTCATCTTCCATGTCCCAAATACTTGAGCCTGTTATCATGAAGGAGAGCATTCATTTGTAGTAGCCTACATCTTATAGCAGCTCTTTGGAACTAAGATTGGAAGATTTTAATCTTTCATGTTCTTCATTGGAAGAGGAGAAAGGGCAGAAAGGTTCTACCATTGCTTCCACATCACCCACCCAAGAAGGTCTACAAGAAGACTCCATTTTTGGAGTTGAAAATCAGAGCTATGGGCATATCAAACGGATCATACCTTGCCCAATCAGGTATTTGGCTTTATTGGAGCCAAAGGAGAAGTCACAACCAGTCATGCTTGCTTCTAAGCATGAGGATGAGCTACAAAGAACCAAGGATCAGCTGTCATACCTCTCCAATCCAAATGCAGAACAACTAAAAGAGGTATTGAATTTTCCTTCAGCTGATACCTTGATGATTTGGGTGGAAGACCAGCTTCTTGTTGATTTTCCATTCATCCAATCAGCCATGTTCAATGCCAAATTAGTTGCATGGTTGCCAATTTTGAAGAAAGGAAGCTATTTTGCACAACCAGTTGTAGGGTTTGTTTAGCTCACCTTTGTTTCCATTAGGGTAGAGTAGGTAGGTTTTCTTTCAGTAAAAGAAGTGCTTGTGCACACTCTGCATGTTCCATTTTGGAGCATGTATGATTTTTAGTTTTGTACATAGTTTTTTTGGTGCTGGTTTTGCTCTTGTACAGTCCATTTCAGTGGGTTTCCAAGTGGCTTAGAGAGGAGGTTTTCAAAGTTCAGATCAGTTTACAGGCTACAACGCATGACTCCATGCCCAATGGATTGCTTTAGGCAACTGGTAACTTCATCCAATAGGCAGATGACCCCTCTGAGTCGCCAAAATTGTTATCCAAAATGTGCCCCCTACTCATTTTGTGGCTAACTCCTCTCATTCTTCCCTCTCTTGTGCCTCAGTCACAAAAATTTTGCTTTTAAGGAACTCAAAACCTTTTGGAAATGGCACCATTAGATAGAGATCTTTCTCAGCTTTCCAGAAAGGTAAAGTTTTCCTCCTAACTCCATGTCTTTTTCAAGTTATGGCTTGGTAGAGTGTTTGTGGGAAATTTTCCCCTAGAAGGCCCATGCAGCCAATCAGAACTCGCCACGTGTCCGAGTGCCAAAAATATCAAAGCGACCCAATTTGGCCCTGTTTTGCCCTAAAAATTCAAATCACCATATCATTTGATCCAGATCTCGCTTTTTCACATTCTTTATATCAAATGGAAAGATGGTGAAATTATCTACAAGATTCTGGGGTCAATTTTGTATTTTGGTGGATTTTGAGAGAGAAAATCAAAAACGCTTTTGTGGCACGTGGTAATGGCCGAAATGACGTTTCAACAACCAGTTTTAATGCAAAATGGGTTGTATTCTTCTTCAGCATGGCCAAAAATGTCAAGGCATGGGTCTGTAAGGATGCCCATGTTGTTTTAATGTATCTTCATTCAATGGGGAATGGCTTCCATGTTTTTTACACGTTTTCTCTCTCCTGGGCTCGACCCATGCATTGTAAAAGCTAGATTTGGCTCATTTTTTGAGGTGGAACATTTTTTTTGGATAGCAAGATTCTTCTTTCACCTTTAACAAGTGATTTTTGCAAGTATCAGACCTTCTTCATGATTGTAACAGGTTTTTGTCTCTTTGATGTTGCAAATGTAAGGATTTTGACAGTGAAAATGACAGTGAAGACTCTGTGATCAATTTTTAGTCCTTTGTTTATATTGTCTTGCTTCATTTCAGACCTCTAATTACATCTTATCAACCTGTGTATGATGTTTCATGTTGCATTTCATGAAATTGTGTCAATTTGCATGAACAAGAAGTGTTCACCACTCCTTTGGTGTATCACCTATTAGTTTAGTTTCAATTTTTACACTTTCTATCTCTGTCTCCTTGGAATTTAGAGTAGGATTAGGATTCAAACCTCTGCAATTGTGTAAATAACAGATCTGATCAGAGGAGTTTGAGGAACTAGCCTCTAATCTGGAGATTCCTCTCTCATTTTACAAGTCCCACACTTGGAGAGAGGTTTCAATGTTGTGCAATCACACTGGATGCCTAAAACATCAACTTAGAAACCTGATTTACATCTAGGGGTGCTGCTGATTTGCAACAATGAGGACCCTTTACCCGCAAAGAGATTTGAAAAATACACTGTGACACTATGATGATGTGCACAAGGCATGCCCGGAGAAACGGTATATGCGCCGAGGAATGCGTTCGAGGAAGAATGGAGTATTCCTTAAAAACCGCTAGTGACAACGAAAGGAGAAGCAAAATTTGCTATGTACAAAGATTTCTTCCTAGGTAGATTCAAACTAAAGGATGAGACATGGACCCCTTAGTGCAAGATCCCCTTTTCTTTTTACAACTCAATACTTCCAAGTGGGAGTAAACAAGTTCAAAGAATCCAAGAAGTTGAAATTGGACCTTGGTAATTGTTATCCAAAATTCACCCCAGTGGTAAATTTGATAACATGCATCGAATACTCAAGTCCTGTGCAAATAGATTGATTCAAGGCAAAAATCATGTTTCTAGGGTCCCCTCGTATTTTCCTAACTCTCATGTCCAAGAAGAAAGGAGCAAGTTCTAAAAAAGGGTGAAAAGGTTGCAAAAATAGGCTTGGGCCAAGAAAATCCATGAAAATTGGCTAAATCCTAGTCCACGCGGTCCTTGGGATAGTTGGCACGTCATGGCGCGAATCGGCCGAAAATCCTCCAAAAGCGGTCTGCAGTAGATCGGGACATGAGGGACATGAGGGACGTGGAAAGCCGATTTGGCGAAGGGGAAGACAAATCGACTAACTGCTGTGGAACAAGTTGGGACATCTGGGCCGAAAGGACATGAAGGATGTGAAAAAGGTGAAGTCGCCACAAAGAGGGACAAGGAAGCCCATTTTGGGTGGTTCGGAAGAATTTGTCTGGGACAGTTGGGCCAAATGGACGCGTGGGACGCAGAAAGTCGAAGGAGCCGAGAGCTAATCAAATCACACCACGTGTCTTCACCTCAAAGAGGGACAGGGAAGCCCAAATCGAGCAGATTAGAAGAATTTTTCCTAGACAACACTACGACAATCGGGATAAAGGGACGTGAGGGATGCGAAAAAATGGCAGGCCCGCCGATGAATCATGAAATTCCACGTGTCACAAGGGAAAATGTCCAAAATTTCAAGGGGCAAGGTTTGAAGCGTTGGCTGAGCCGATAAAAAGAGGACACATGTGCAATGGAGTAGGGAAGTGTGGAGCTTAGGGAGGAATTAGAGAATTTGGCAAGAGTTTTGGCAAAAACTAAACGGAAAGGATAACCCCGTGCCCCTATCCTCCAACCAGATCATGCCACGTGTCCAAGTGGCGGGACGCGGGAAAAGATGGGAAATTTTCCAAAATAACAAAAAGTCAAAACTTTCAAGGAAAACCCGTGGGTAAGGGCAAGAGAGAGAATTGCTCATCCAATCAGCGCCCGACACGTGTTGTCCATGTGGCGGAGCGCGGAAAAAATTTTCAAAACCCATTTTTTCTGTTTTGTGCCCTAAATCTTCATATCACCATATCTTTCGATCCAGAGCTCGGATTTGCACGTTCTTTATATCATTGGAAAGCTTATAAAATTCTCTACATGATTTTGGGGTCAATATTGAATTTTGGTGTAGTCTAGAGAAAGAAAGTTAAGAAACGGATCTGACGCATGTTCATAGCCAGAAGTGACATTTCAGCGACCAAATTTATTACAGAATGGGTCGCGTTCTCCTCCAATTTGGTCAAAAATGGTAGGGTATGGGTTTGTAAGGTCCTCCATGCTGATTTAATGCATTTTCAGTCAATGAGGAATGGGCTCCCATGTTTTGTATGTTTTCTCTCTCCTGGGCTCGACCCATGTAATGTAAAAGCTAGATTTGGCTCATTTCTAAAAGGGGGAACACTTTTGGCATAGCAATCTTCTTCTTTCACCTCCAGTAAGTGATTGTATGCAAGAATTAGACCTCTTCAAAGACTGTAATAGGTTTTTTACCTCTTTGAGGTTGTAATGCATGGTTTTGACATTGGAAATGATAATGCAAGCTTTGTGAATGGGTTTCAATCCTTTGTTTGTATTATTTGCTTCATTTTAGATCCTAGATTATATCTTATCATCCTGTGTATGTTTTATGTTGCAATCTTTGGTTTGTGTCTATTTGCATGAAAAAATTATTCACCAATCCTTTTGGTGCATCACCATCTTTAGTTAGTTTCATTTTTGCACTTCTATCCCTATCTCCTTGCAATTTAGAGTAGGATTAGGATCTCAACCTCTCGTAGTTGTGCAACTATAGATCTAAATCGAGGAGTTTGAGGAACCAGCCTCTAATCTAGAGATTCCTCTCTAAGTTCACAAGTCCCACACTTGGAGAGAGGTTTCCATGTTATGCAATCACACTGGATGCTAGAGTGATCAACCTAGAAATCTAATCAACATCCGGGGTGCTATGAGTTTACAACAATAGTTTTGGCACGCCCGGTGGGACCTAGAGGTCTCATTTTTATTGCAGCAAGGTTGATGTGCATCTGCTACAATTTTCTTTCTTGAAAAGAGCTATTATTTGCATATCTAGCGACTCCAAGGGAAAGAATCAACTGGTTTCAGCAGTGCAGGCCTGAAAACTCGAGAGAAGAATCACCACAAGGTCAAGAGTTGGAGAAGAAGAAGTACTATTTGAATATCTGCAATTATCCCCAAGAAGAAGGCAAAGAGGAAGAAGGATTCAAAGTTCTCCATCTCCACCAAACAGAACTCTCTCAACTCCTCCACAGTAGGCCTTTCATTCACCAACAAGGGTTTTAAGACCAATTAAAATAGCACAAAACAACCCCTATGTTAACTTCATAGGCAGCAGCCCACTTGCCCTCAATGCACAACATCTAATTCCTATTGTAGCCTTGAAGAACATTCCCTACTTCACCGGAGAAAATCAGACTACTCTAGGTGATCATGTTAAAGATATTGCTAACCTTTGTGCAATCCATGAAATCAATGAAATACAAGTGGTTGTCAAGTTCGGCATCTTCATTCAAGGGGAAAGCATTGCAATGGTTTAGAAGCCTTGGAGATGGTTCTCTCACAAATTGGAATCAGCTGTGTATAGCACTTCATGAGCAATTTGGAGAGAAGGGAGACAACTTGTCTCTTTTGGAGCAGCTGACAACTATCAAGAGAGCTCCCAATGAGCAGCTGACCAATTTCAACTTCAGATTTCAAAAGACTTGGGAGAGAATTCTAGTGGCAGTCAGGCCAACAGTAGAAGGTGCTTTTCTCTACTATCTCAAAGCTCTAAATTCTGATATTTCTATGTTGATTCAGTCCATGGGAGGCATAACTATCCCTATGGCTTATAGCATTGCCATTAGGGCTGAAAATTGTTTGATCCAAGCTGGAAAACTTGCCCCTAGACCTCCCATGCCATTGTTTCCAAGTTTAGAGAGTCCAAACACCAATCAAGCACCTAATTTGGCTCCTTCTCCCACTCCTAGAAATCAGAGTTCAAATGAAGCTTCCACTTCATCTCCAAGTGCCCCAAATGAGCTTCAAGAAGTCATGAAGCAATTTGAAAACCTAGGCAATGAGCTGGTTACTCTCAAAAGGCAAAGTAGGCCTAAGGTTTTAGACCTTCTTATCAACCCCAAGCTCAACCTAATAGGTAACCATACCAACCATAAAGGCCACCTAATCCAGCTGCAAATATGAAACAAACAAGGCCTCCTCGCTAATAGACCATTCCAGCCCTATAACCCCAATGCCATATCTGCCTCTAAGGCATTGGTGCCAACACAAAACAACATTGCTCAGAGTATGATTGATCTTTTCCATGCAATGAGCCTCATAACCAATCCATGTGCTTCAATGGTGCTTTGAATTAAGTATTAATGGTGACAACTACTGGTGTGGAGGGTGAGGGCAGTCAAGGAAACAATCAACAAAAGAAGAAACATTCCAACAACAATCTGCCCCAAATGACACCACATTGGTAAATTGGCAAGCAAAAGAATTTTGTTGCATGAATCGACAGGTTCCTCAAGGTGTCGCAACCAACACAAGGTCAAAAAGGAGGAATTTGGGTGAAGAACAACCATTAGCCCCAACCAATCCAAAACCTTCTATGGTTCCACAAATGATTGGCAAACAAAATCTGGTTGTAAATGCACAAGGGCAGCCAAGAACAACCCCTAGGCCAACTCAAATACCAGTTGTTGCTGCCCACACGCAAGGGTGAATGTGCAAGAAAAGGAAAGCAAAGAGATCCTTCATCACCATTATGTATCATTGATCGATGAAGAAGACAAACGTCAATATATCAATGTGGGAATCCCTATCTATCCTGTGCCAAAGAGATCTGCTGCAAGCAAGCCATGAAGGACTCGGCCAACTTCGAATCAGCAAGTTCAGATGCAAGACAAAGTGCTTACAAATGCTGCCCAGCCTAAAGGAAATCATGGAGGACAGCAAGGTAAAATGTTGAAACCCCCTCCTTTCTATGTTTCATTAATCATTGGAAGTCAGCTAGTGCACAATTGCATGATAGACTCCGGGCAAGTAGCTCGGTAATGCCTAAACAAATAGTTGATTAGCTAGGGCTCCAAAGATGAAACAATATCCAAAGGGGTAGTGCAGCTGGATGGGACAGCAAGAGTAGCTTGATTGGAGTGATTAGAAATTTGAGTCTTACCTGCATGCATGTCTAAATGTTGTTGTTTTACAAGATGTATCATCATAGACCTTCCACCACTCTTTTCCCTATGCTTGTCGAGGGACTTTACAGCCAAGATTGGGGGATATTTTTTCGCTGATTGGTCACACATGCTATTCAGAATGAGGTATGGAACTAAGGCTACAATCAGGTCTGAACATGTTGCAAATTTCCATATTGAGCCTTACACTCCAAGTCAGATTAATGCCAATTTCTCATCATTTGATCAAGAAGATCACCCAAGCACTCGATGAAGCCGACACCAAGTTGGAAGCATCCGGATCTAACTCTTGATGAATGGGAAAACAAGATACATGCATTTGATCCTTATCAAGAAGTGGAAGAATCTCGAGCTGGGAGTCTATTGCATACACAAAGAAAATCAGCCTATTCCTAGCTTCACCAAGCCAAACCACAAAGATGACAACGAGGTATGGCAGCTGTTTTTTGATGGATCAAGGAGTAGACAAGGTGCAGGAGGTGGAGCTATGCTTGTTTCACCTCAAGGAATAAAGTACTATTCAGCTTTTAGATTTCAGTTTGTATGCTCCAATAACACTATTGAATATGAAGCCTTAGTGCAAGGGATGCATTGGGCAATCAAGAGAGGAATAAATAACTTTCAAGTCTTGGGTGACAAAGTGAATTGATTGTAAATCAGTCAAGGGACAACATACGCCAAGAATGATCTTCTCAGTGCAAGAACAGGTGTGGGACCTCATGGAATATTTTGAGGGGTTTGGCATCAAATCCATTCCTAGGGAAGAGAATCAAGCTCGCTGACAAAAGCAGCAAAGGGACAACCTTTGACATTGTGGAAATCATTGAACAAGACAAGGTATAGCCAAACATCCATGTGATTGTGAGGCCTTCAAAGGTCGATAACAATGTCGGTTGGCAAGTGTTTGAAAATGACTAGCAAATCATCCATTTCTTGCGTAAGAAGAACCCGAGTTCTCACCAAGAATCAAGAAAAGTTGGAACAACAATATGGTGACCAAGTAGTACACTGTTTGAGAACTAACAAGCTGCCCAAGGACTTATCACTTTGGAGTCCATTTTTAACCCTAATGATCAGTTTAGAAAGGATAAAGCAAACATTTAGGTCAAGAAAGAGGATTCAAAGATCCATCTTGGTAGAAGATAACAAACCATTACAAATTGGAAGGATGACAATGAACAAGAAAGGTATGAGCTCATACAACCGTGTCAAGAGTTCCCCGACGTGTTTTCTTGGAGCTATGAAGACTTGAAAGGTTTCAATCCCAACTTAGCTCAAAGATACCATCGAATTGGATCCAAATACTAAGCCTGTCAGGCGTAAACAAAGACCACCAACCCACACATGGAGCCTCTCATGAGGAAAGAATTAGACAAGCTAATTAAGTCAAGGATCATATTCCCAATCAAGCATTCTAGTTGGGTTGCCAACTTAGTTCCAATGTAAAGAAGAGTGGAGAGATCAGATTATGTGTAGCCTTCAGAGACTTGAATAGAGCCTCTCTCAAGGACCATTACCCACTCCCTTCCATGGAGAAAATATTGCAAGTTGTGGCTGGCTCTGAGAGATTTTCACTACTTGATGGCTACTCAGGCTACAATCAGATTATGGTGAAGGAAGAGGACCAGTTCAAGACAACCTTCACAACCAAATGGGGAACTTTTGCATATAGGAAAATGCCATTTGGGATTTCCAACGCTAGTGCTACCTTCCAAAGGGCAATGGAGATGGCATTCAAAGGTTTGATTAACAATGTGGTGCTGATTTACCTTGATGACATCACTATTTTTTCAGAAAATGCAATAGACCACCTCTATTATTTGAGGTAAGTCTTCATGAGGTGTAGGGGACTTGGAGTGTCTTTGAATCCTAAGAAGTGTATCTTTCTTGCACATGAAGGAAAGCTCCTTGGCCATATTGTCTCCAAAGAAGGATTAGCAATTGATCCAGAGAGGGTGAAGCCATAAGAGCACTACCATTGACAAGCCACAGAAAGCCCTTCGAGTTTCTTGGGAAGGATAAACTTTGTTCGAGAGGTTTGTCCCTGATTTTGCAGCCCTTGTCAAGCCCATCACCAAAATGTTAAAGAAGATCATGGCTTTCAAGTGGACGGCGAGAAGGCAAGGAGAGTTTTGAAGCAATCAAAGAAGCCATCTCTCCCAAGCACCAACTCTCATCAACCCAGACTTCTCCAAGGATTTCATCCTCTATGAATTTAGAGGTAATGATACTATTTCTACCATTTTGGTACAGCAGTAACAAGGATAATGATGAGCAGCCAATTGCCTTCTTCAGCCTGTGAGCCTAGATGACTATGAGGTGAGGTACTCTTTTATTGAGAAACATGTACTCATGCAGAATCGAAGCTTGAAGAAATTCAATCATTTAATCTCAAACAACAAGGTCCAGCTTGCTGGTCTCACATGTCAAGTTAAGGACTTCCTCCTCAACAAGGATTTGAATGAGAAAAGGGCAGGTTGGATCACCCGTGTCATGGAGTATGACATTAAAATCAAGATCACCAAGCTGGTAAGAGGGAAAGGATTGTGTGGGCAGTTGGTTTTGGGGAAGCAAAAAGAAGTATGCAATGAAGAAGAGGTTGTTTTGACAAGTCCAGACAGCCATGAGCCAAGTGGCAATCAAGAAGAAGACAATGCTGCCCCCACTCCTTGCTGGACCCAAGATATAATGCACTTCCTAGGCATAGGCCTATGCCCTCCGGAGATGAACAAGACCCAAAGGAGACACTTCAGATTGTAGGTTGTCCCGTATGCCATTGTTGATGGAGTTTTGTTCAAGAAAGATGTGAATGGAGTGCTACTGAGATGCATTAGCACAAATCATATTCAAAGGGTGTTGGGAGAGTTCTATGGTGGACCAGTGGTGGCCATTTTGCACCAAGAGTGACACTCTAAAAATCATGAAGGCTGGTTATTATTGGCCTAAGATCTTCAGTGATTGCTATGCATGGATCAAGAGGTGTAAGAATTGTGCATTCTTCACAGGAAAAGAGAGACTTTCTGCCCTTCCATTACATCCAATCTCAGTTGACCAGCCATTCATGCATCGGGGTTTGGACTTCATCGAAGTCATTAATCCCAATTCAAGCCAAGGGCACAAATGGATTTTGAGCCACAGACTACTTCACCAAATGGATAGAAGCAAAGAGCACTCAAAGAGGCAAATGAGTCTAGCATATTAGACTTTTATGAGGGGATAACAACCAGATTTGGTGTCCCTGCTACAATAATCTCTGATAATGCATTGGCATTCATTAGATCTAAGGTGATCGAGTGGGCTGTCAAGAACAAGATCTACCTAAGCACTTCATCAAACTATTACCCTCAAGGTAATGGCGAGGCCGAGTCTACAAACAAGAACTTGTTGAGGATCATTAGGAGGACTCTTGATGAGAATCGAGGTCTTGGCATACAAACTCGAAATCAGCCTTATGGGCCGATAGGATAATCCCAAAAGATCCATGTGTAACTCTCCATTCAAACTTGTCTATGGAAGAGAGGCAATCTTGCCCATGTCACTTGATTTGCCAACATTGGAACTCATGAAGCAGCTGGAGTTGCTAGAGTTTGAGCCCATAGAGGTGAGGTATGCAGATTTGATGGAGTCGTAAGAGATCGTAAATCGGGCATCCCAAGCAATGGAAAAGGATCAAGCTTTAATCAAAAAGACCTTTGATAAGAAGGCCAAGGATAGATCTTTTCAAGTTGGATATCTAGTGTTGAAATGGGATGTGGATAGAGCAAACCGGGAAGGCATTCAAAATTTGATGCCATTTGGAGTGGCCCATACATGGTCACGAAGTGTAAGAACAGCAATGCTTTCCAATTGGCCTCATTGGATGGTGAAGAAGCTGCAGATTCCAAAGTAAATGGAATCTATCTCAAGCGTTGCTTCTAGAGGGAAATTCACTACCTTGTAAATATTAGGTTATATTTTCATTCCTCCAAGTGGTTGTGCACATTGTTTTCATTGTAGGTTAGTTTTTTTTTCCCTAAGTGCTTTGGCATAGCTTGCTATCCATGGAGATGTTTTGCAGTCCTTGCTTCCATCAGGTGATATTCCATCTTCCTCCTTACACATTCTAAGTCAGTTGGGGTTCTAAACAGAATATTTGATGACTCCATGCCCAATGGATCGCTTTAGCAACTCGGTATCTTCTACCTAGTAGGTAGGTAACCCCGCTGAGTCACCAAATTGTTATCCAAAATTCACCCCCCAAGGTAAATTTGATAACATGCATCAGAATACTCAAGTCCCAGGCAAATAGATTGATTCAAGGCAAAAATCATGTTTCTAGGGTCCCCTTAGATTTTTTCTAACTCTCATGTCTAAGAAGAAAGGAGCAAGTTCTAAAAAAGGGTGAAAAAGTTGCAAAAAATAAGCTTGGGCCAGAAAAAATCATGAAAATTGGCTAAGTCCTAGTCTAGGCGGTCCTTGGGACAGTTGGGACGTCAGGGCGCGAATCATCCAAAAGCCTCAAGCGGTCTATACAAAGATCGGGACAATCGGGACGCGAGGGACGCGGAAAGCCGATTCGGCCGAAGGGGAAGACAAATCGACTAAGCTGTTGTGGAACAGCCGAGACATCCGGGCCGGAAGGATGCGAAGGACGTGAAAAGGTGAAGTCACTCGCAAAACAGGATAAGGAATCCCATTTCAAAGCGGCTCGGAAGAATTTGTCCTGCATACCCGGGATAGTTGGGAAAAATGAACGCGTGGGACGCGGAAAGCCGGAGGCCCGCCAACGAATCAGAAACGCCATGTGTCACAAGGGAAAATGTTTAAAATTTCAAGGGGCAAGGTATGAAGCGTTGGCCCGAGCCAATAAAAAGAGGACACGTGTCCAATGGAGCAGAGGAAGTGTGGAGCTCTGGGGAGGAATTAGAGAATTTGGCAAGAGTTTTGGCAAAAACTAAAAGGTAAAGGATGACCCCGCACCCTCGTCCTCCAACCAGATCATGCCACTTGTCCCAAGTGGTGGGGGATGCAGAGGAAAAGATGGGAAATTTTCCAAAATAACAAAAATTCAAAACTTTCAAGGAAAACCCGTGGGTAAGGGTAGGAGAGATAATTGCTCATCCAATCAGCGCCGACACTTGTCGTCTGTGTGGCGGAGCACGGGAAAAAATTTCAAAACCCATTTTTTCCTATTTTGTGCCCTAAATCTTCATATCGCCATATCTTTCAATCCAAATCTCAGATTTGCACGTTCTTTATATCATTAGAAATCTTATAAAATTCTCTACATGATTCTGCGGTCAATCTTGAATTTTGGTGCAGTCTTAACAGAGAAAGTTAAGAAATGGCTCTGATGTGTGTTCATAGCCAGAAGTGACATTTCAATGACCAAATTTAATACAGAATGGGTCGCGTTCTCTCCAATTCGGTCAAAAATGATAGGGTATGGGTTTGTAAGGTCCTCCATGCTGATTTAATGCATTTACAGTCAATGAGGAATGGGCTCCCATGTTTTGTATGTTTTCTCTCTCCTGTGCTCAACCCATGCAATGTAAAAGCTAGATTTGGCTCATTTCTAAAAGGGGGAACACTTTTGGCATAGAAATCTTCTTCTTTCACCTCCAAAGCAAGTGATGGTATGCAAGAATCGAGACTCTTCAAAGATCAGAACAGTTTTATACCTCTCCGAGGTTATAATGCATGGTTTTGACATTGGAAATGATAATGCAAGCTTTGTGAATGGGTTTCAGTTCTTTGTTTGTATTATTTACGTCATTTCAGATCCTAGATTATATCTTATCGGCCGTGTATGTTTTATGTTGAAATCTTTGGTTTGTGTCTATTTGCATGACAAAATTATTCACCAATCCTTTTGGTGCATCACCATCTTTAGTTAGTTTCATTTTTGCATTTCTATCCCTATCTCCTTGTAATTTAGAGTAAGATTAGGATCGGAACCTCCGTAGTTGTGCAACTATAGATCTAAATCGAGGATTTTGAGGAACTAGCCTCTAACTGAGATTCCTCTCTAAGTTCACAAGTCCCAAATTTGGAGAGAGGTTTCCATGTTGTGCACAATCACTTTGGATGCTAGAGTGATCAACCTAGAAATCGATCAACATCCAGGGGTGCCGTGAGTTTGCAACATGTGAATCTGGACCAGACCATAGGGAATTACACAAAGGGTTGTTCTATCTTGGAAAGTGTGCATATGTGGAGAGGTACATGTCGCATGAAGTTCAAATGGCAAGGCCCATGACTTTTCCTATTATAGGAGGATCCATGGCACACATATACCTCCGCATAAGACCTAAATCTTAAAAGGGCATGTATTTGGAGAATGAGGTGCCTATACCTGAGGACCCAATTGACAGGAAGAGACCCACACCCAAACGGGAGGAAAAAGAGCCAGAGAAGAAAATACCAAGTGTGGTGGATACACAGGTAATAGGTTCCCATGGGACAAGCGTCGAACAAGTATGTATTCACACGAGAAGAGGCCCATAATTAAAGAAAAGACTTTGAGCAAGAAAATCCATCGACAAGGAGTCCTCAGGAGAAGAAGAAATAAAGTCACCTACACCAAAATATATGGTTAGGAAGAAGCAAAGGATAGAAGAGGAGACCGCCTCAGAAGAAAATGGGAGTTTTGAAAAATACATAGGTGAAGAATATGATAGTGAAGAAGATGTTAGTAGGGAAGATGAACTTGAAAAAGATCAAGAGCCACCTATTTTCAATGTGCATGATTTAGAGGAAGAAGGCAGAGAAGAGGAACAGGGGTTCCTTTTCGTGCAGCACAAGGATAGCCAGGAAGGGGAAGGCACCTAGGATGTGGGAAGTGAGGAGGTTGGCACATAGAAATAGAAGGCCCCAAGCCTTACGCTGGAACAAATAACCAAGGTGGTAGAGAGAGAAGAAACAAAGAATATTGAGACCTTGGTGGAGGAGAAGTTAGAACGTAGTGATGAGTCAAAAGTGCTAAATAAGGATAAGGAGGAGAGCAAAAAAAGGGACCAGGAAGCACTGGAGGCCCCATTTTAACTATAAGTATTCCTAAGGGCACACACACGGGAGGAAGGCATGCAGGGGAGGAGAGGCTAGGGATGGGTTATATTGATGACCCCAATAAAGTGTTTCATGCGTGGTTCCAAAGCATGATTCCAGTAGAGGAGCTTGTGGAAATGTCATCTTTTGATAAGGAGGTTACATACCCACGGACAAGGAAGATGTCATGGGAAACTAAGTCCCATCTTGATGATCCATAATTTGAAGTAAGCCACTGGGCAATAGTAACATCACCAAGACCAAGAGAAGACAACCTTGTGGTGAATGCTTAGCAGCTCGGGATGA
The DNA here is from genome assembly GCA_018340775.1 of Taxus wallichiana var. yunnanensis. Classification (NCBI taxonomy): domain Eukaryota; kingdom Viridiplantae; phylum Streptophyta; class Pinopsida; order Cupressales; family Taxaceae; genus Taxus; species Taxus wallichiana. Next base: position 299,330,025 of record CM031243.1, on the reverse strand, counting down.
ACAATGGTGCAATGCAATCGATAAGATCTCTCTTGAGGTCAAAGTTAGACTCTTAAGGTGGAATGATAGAATCAAAGATTTGGAGGAGGACTGAAGAAGAAAGAGGAAGAGCTAGCTGCAAGGATAAAGGAGCTAAGTCAAGAGAAACTAATCAACACCTAGTTGTAGCGTGAGTTAAAAGATGAGAAGGCTAAAGTATGTGTAGTATACAAAAAGGTGGAGTCCATTAACAATGCTATAGTGCCAAAGAATCCAAACCTAGCACCTCCCGTGCGTAAGTATCGATCTACCTTGGGATTCTTGGAGGATTTAACAAGATTCCTCACCATGGAAAGGTAACCATTAACCTTGGAATTTGTGGAAGAAGTGGCCACATGCCTAGAGAAAGAAAATAAATTGAAATTCATGGTGTTCATAGCTAAGTACAACAAGGTTCTTGCTGATATAAAAGTTACTTCCCAAACTGCTAAGAACATTTATGACAATTACGCGGATAGAGATAAAGTGGTAGGCATCTTGGTCGCCACTCATGAAGTAGAACTCAAGGAGTTTCAAGAAAAGAATAAGGGAAATAGAGTGGAAAGGGATAGAATGATTGCCGAGGTTGAAATAAAATAAGAAGCCATAGAAACCTTAAGGGGTTCAATCAAAAACTGGTTGAAGGAATTGTACCTACAGATTACACGAAGAATGGATGCACTGGATGATGTAGGTAAAGAGTTAGTGAAAATTTCTAACACCATAAGCACACAACGAAATGGACTCAGTTTTGAAAAGGTGAGCACCCTGGTCAGCAACCTCTGTTAGAGAGTGCAGAACGAAGTTGATGCTTGGAACAAGTTGGAGGATGACTTGCAAAAGGATTTTCCTAGCTTATTGTAGTGATTCCATCACTTCCCCATTCTTTCTTCTTTCCCTATTGTTTCATCCCCTTATTCTTGTCCCAAGGCATAAGTCTATTGTATTCTTTCTCTTCATTGGAGAAGTGTTCTCACAGACCAAGAACAGGCATAGTGTGCGGTGATGTTAGGCCTCTAAAATATTGGCTAAGTACGAAAAGGTGCATAGGCACACAAGTCCTAGTTGAAGAAATGTGTGAAAAGATAAAGCAAGTAGGGTAAGGTTTAAGGAAGGATTTAAGGAAACCCGTGGCATGTGCACAGATAGAACCAAGGGTTTATGACATAGCCATATTGGGTGTTTTGGGTAGAACACATGAAAATCATGACCCGATTGCACATGTGGAGTAGATAAGGTGCCAACTTGGTGACAAGTTGGCTCAGGAAGGAGTATGCCTAGGGTAGAAGCTTCTTAAAGCACATTAGGGTAAAAATTTAGAAATCTCGTGCATGAAGGAGCATGCTCACATGGAGGACCACATTCAGAAACTTGGCATCAGATCTGAGGCCGCTGGAGGATGAGTTGGTAGTCTAGAAATCCTATATATACAAGCACCTATAGAAGTAAAGATAGAGAGAAATACATAGAGGGCGAAGCTCTACAGAAATACTACAAGAACTCGTTTGTTTGGGTAATTTTGCTTAAGGAAGGATGTAACAAGGGTATGGGGGTGTTCTTTTGAGATCCTAGCCACATAAGTCTAGTTATAATGCATGACCGTGTTCTACTTCCCTATGACATTCGTAATGGCTCCATGAATGTAATGAGGTTACCAACTTACATGAATATGAACATTGATGATTCGATGCATACATGTTTCTCATAGTTCTTTTTAATTTATGTTTATGATTAAGTATGGATGCATTTACAACTCTTTTTGTTTTGGTATAATTTATAAGATTTGTTAAGATCTTTCTCATTCGAAATGACCTGCAAGGATCTAGATGCCATTTTAAAGCTCTATGGTGCTTGTATGTTTTACTTCCTTTCAAATCTCTTAAACATGGATCATACATGATGTTTCCAACTAAATCACATAAAAGAGAGACTCGGCACACACGTGCCTCTCGGGTGAGCACCCATTTCCCGCTAGGTGATAGGAAGTTGCGCACGGGGTTCCTTTCTTTTGTAATAAGGGTAAAATGACTACACCAAGGCTCTAGCTCAGAGGACAAGGGCCCCAACCACCCCCTCAAGTACTCTTTGAGATGTATTTACATTTTCCAGACATTGAGGTATTGAAGATGTTACAAAACATGTTCACAAGTTTGAGCTTCTATGGTGGACAAAGGGGATCACAACCTCAAAGCCAAAGGCTAGTTAGTTTGTAATGACATTACAAGGGTGCACACATAGCTGGTATAGGAAATATGACCCTCATCAAATGGTGGTGGATTATACTACTTTAAAGAACGCCTTCTTGGCAGAATTCCACATCCCTGAGTTTGAACAAGAGCATCAACGCCCTGAAGGATATTCAACAGGGAATGGTAGAGAGTGTGTGGGAGTATGATGCACACTTTAAAACTCTCTTGTATAAGTTATCATATGATATTCACCCTTCACAGCATGCTTAGTGATTTATTGGAGGGTTTATCACACCTTGTAGAAGGGCCTTATCTCATTAAACTTTCATAGACGCGTGAGGTGTTAGAATTTTCTCTATGTGTTGAGGTCATTGGAAGTGTTGATATTGGTATTAGCCCATTTTTGGAGGCTCAGATTGTTGTTATGGCTAAGTAGCTAGAAAATTTATCTGCAAACTCAGCCCATGAGACTCGTCAGTGGTTTATGGTGTACAGATTGTGAAGTAGAGGGGCATGTCAAGGATAGTTTCCCCGAAGGATAGTATGTGTCGTGACAGTAGATTGTGAGATTTTTCATGGGGACCATGATGCAAGTAGATGCCCCTTGTTACAACACATAATTCAGAAGAATGTATCTTGCTACTATAAGATCTACACCTCTACAACCCATGATACTAAGGATTGTAGGCTTATTGACTAGATCCATGAGGCCATTGATCATGGGGTGTGCTAGACTAGCATTTCCAATAGTTCTAAAGGTGATGATCACCGTTATGAGGAACGCCGGATGGAGGCACCTATGGAACGGTATTTTATGGAGGATTCTCGTGTTCATGGTAACTATGAAGGAAGAAGTAAGTTCCCATGTAGAACCTATTTTAATTATGCGTCTACAGAGCATTACAAATGAGAGTGCCCAGACCTATTGCAGTGCTCATGGTGCGGGAAGAAAAAAAAGTATGAGGAGTGCCCTAAGTTTTTTGAGCACATGAATCAGCAACAACAGTAAAGGAAAGGGAGCTATAATGGTAAGCATTAAGAAGACAGACACATAATGGATACCACGGGTAACACGTGATGCAATCTTAGAACCTATTTTAGTAATAACAAGAGAAGAGGCCACGCGCTCAAAGGAAATACCAAGGTAGAGGACTCTAGTTTCAAGAGAAGAGTGGTGCATGGAAAGTACTCGATCCTTCTCATCATAAGGATGTATATCAAGATATCATGGACAGTTTACAAGGAGAAATCCAATGTCTAAAGGAGTAGTCCAGGAGGGAGGAGCAAAGGAGGAAGGTCGAGGTACTAAGAGATGACCTAGATGAGGTCAGGGAATTATGTAAAATGCTAAGGAAAGAGAATGTTATTCCCTTGTTAGGAGCATGGTTGAGGGAGAAGGTACCACACGTAAGAGAAGAGCGCAAGAGGTAGGTCCTACATGCAAACCTTCCCCTCACAACCTTGAATATGATAGGGAGATCATGTTAAATGTAGTGGTGGATGGATGGCTACTGAGTAATATCCTCATTGACACATGAGTAGACGTCAATGTTCTCACATTGGATGTATGGTATCAGATGGGAAGGCCTTCATTACAACCTTCTTTAAATTTTTTGTATATGAAAAACAAAAAAAGGTAATTCCCATGGTGTCTTAAAGGATGCAGCTATCACCTTTCAAGGAGCTAAGTTTACTGGGGACTTTGAAGTCTTGGTTCTTAGCAAGGTAGACAATTTCCCAACACTACTTGGGTGCCCATGGTGTTACAAGAATAATGTGGAGATCAATAAAGGGTACATCATATTTGAAAATGAGGAGGAACAATATCATCATACCCCTGGCTGATGGGAAGTCAACACCCTATACTGAACCTTTGGGAGAAGAAGTCCTAGATAGAATATATGTACACTCAATCAGGGATCTAGAGATAATCCATCCTATTGACGGAGTTATGTAGTTTGAAGATGCTTAGTCGATAAGTGAAACCACTAGTCTAAAGCATGTGATAATTGGGCGCATGTGACCTATGAATTCATCAAATGACGTTTAAGAGGATCGGTGACAAAGGTGTGCACAGTCAGGTGCCTAGGAGGAAAAGAGATACCTAAGTACTCAGGAGGAGCCTCCCTTGAGGTCTTTTTACAGAAAATGGAAGCTCAGTGGAAGGAGGAAAATGAAAGAAGGGGGATGTTAAGTTACGTCCTACTAGGAAGTGTTGCACGCTGGTGGGCAAAACATCGAGATAATCTCTTGGAATGGTACGAAGTGAGAATTTTCTTCTCTATTCACTTCTCTAGAAGAAATGTACCCACCACCATCAAGGACTACCATGGTAAGGAGCTCACCTCTTTCCATGTCCAAGCCTATGAGAGAACTTGGAGGGAAGGCATGGAAGCTTTTCCATTGTCCCTCTGGGTGCACAAATTGTATTCTACACTACAGGGTTATGTGTGTGCATGGTACATACATTCTGAGACATGCCACCAAATAGGGAATTGGCAAGAACTAGTAGCTAACCTAGTTCAAACATTCAAGTATCGAAGTACCAAGCCATCAGTTGATAAGGCATTGTAGGTTGTCAAGTGCCTTACCATGGGGGATAGTGCCATGATAGAAGATAGGCTATTAGAATTACTTGGTGAACTAAGTTTGGGGAAGCACTTTGAAGAAGAGGAAACAGAGGAGGATCAGTTTGAGCACATGTGTGTGAAAAAGGAGAAAGGAAAGCTTGTATATGTGATTGATGGGGAGGAAGCAGAAAGCTTGGATGTTAACCATTTTGTAGGGACGTGCAAGGTAGTGGATAGTGTTGATACTTGTGCACACACCTACCATGAACCTTTAAAAACTAAAAAGGTTAACATTAGCTCAGGAGAAGAACCTAAGGAAGCTATCATTGGAGATTATTGGTCAGAGAAGGAAGTCTCTAAGATCATTGATCTTTTGCATGAATTTGAGGATTTATTCCTTCATGGGTACCATGAGATCAACAATGTCCACCATTCCTTGGGGAGATGAGGATAAAGCGATGGTGTGCCCCGGTCAGAATAGACCCTACCAGATGATTCCTTATTTGCATGTGAAGGTAAAGGAACAAATAGAAAAAATGATAACATTTGGAATCACTGCAGCTATTAAAGAATCAAAATGGATAAGTCTAATAGTAATAAACATCAAGAAGAATGGGCAGATTAGGATCTGCATGGATTATAGGGAGTTGAACACGGTTTGTGTCATCGATCCTTTTCTAACCCCCTTCACTGAAGAGCTTTTGGAGGGAGTCACTAGGCACGAAATCTATCCATTTATGGATGGATTTTCGGGGTACCACTAAGTCCAGATTACAAAGGAAGTCTAGGAGAAGACAAATTTTGCCACTGAATGGGGAGTTTTTGCATACATAGTCATGCCCTTTGGGTTGAATAATTCACTTGCTATTTTCTCATGCATAGTGGTATAAGCATTCCAAGACTTCATCCACAAATTCCTTCAGGTCTATCTAGATGATTGGACAGTGTATGGGCTAGTAAAAGACCATTGTTATAATTTGAATTTGATGTTTGAGAGGTGTCGGTAGTTGAGGATATCCCTCAACATTAAGAAGTATGTATTTTCTACCCCCTTTACAATTTTATTGGGGCATATCATATGTAAGGAGGGATTGCTAGTAGATCCTACCAAGGTTACAATGATTGTGGGATTGAGGGAGCCTACTAGCCAAAGTGTAGTGCGTGGGTTTCTTAGACATGCGGGATACTATCAAAAGTTCATCAAGGGGTATGCCAAGATCAGTGCAACTTTAAAATAATTTCTCAGACATAAAAGTGCCATCCATTGGGGAAAGACATAGCAGAAGGTGTTTGACACATTGAAGGATAGGCTTGTCACCGTGCCTATATTATGTTTTCCCTCTTAGGATAAGCCCTTCCATGTTCATGTAGATGCCTCCGGAATGGCCATTGGGGTAGTGCTTGCACAACCTGGTGAGGGAATTATTGATCATCCCCTATGCTTTGCAAGAAGGAATTTGACACTAGTAGAGAAGAATTATACTACGACGAGCGCGAAGCATTGTCAATGATCTACATGCTTCACAAGTTCAATAAGAATTTGCTGGCAACTCCCTTTATATTCTATACCAACCACATGGCATTAAAGTACTTGGTGAACAAGCCTATTCTACAAGGGTGCATATGTTGGTGGGTGCTATTATTTCAAGAGTTTGAGTTCACAGTAGTTGTGAAGCCTGGAAAGAGTAATTGTGGACTTGATCATTTATCAAGGATTGATTCAGGGGAGGACACATAGAGCATTAAAGAGACAATATCAGACGCGTAATTGTTTAGGTTGTAGTGCACGCCCTTGGATTTGGAGGAAATTGTAGTATTTCTAAAGGAAGGTGTGGCACTAGAAGGGATGAAGACATTAGAGAAAAAGCAACTAGCCATACATGTCGTGCCCTACATGTTGATCAGTGGGGACTTATACAAATTAGGGTGTGATGAAGTTTTGTGTAGGTGTGTACTAGAGCATGAGTGCCTTTCCATCATAGAGGAAGCACACAAAGGAAGTGCAGGTGGAAATTATGCAGCGATGCCACCATACGTAAAATATTAATGGCAGGATTGTGGTGGGAAACTCGTATAAGGATTGCAAGGACTATTGTAAAGTGTGTGACCACTGTCAACACGTTGGAAAGCCAGGAAGGAGAGATGAAATGCCTTTGTGCCCTATCCCTAGCACTAAACCTTTTGAGAAATGGGCAATAGACTTTGTAGGCCCTATTGCACCAGCAACATGTAGGACTAGATCACGCTACATAATCACTTACACGGACTATTTGACAAGGTGGGCAGAGGCAGCCCCAACTAAAGACTACACAACAACTATAACAACAAGGTTTTTGTGGGAAAACATTATCACAAGGTATGGATGCCCTTTAAGTTTAACTAGTGATAGGGGTACACATTTCTTGAATGAGACTATGAGGGTCCCGTTAGTAGAGTTAATTTTGGCTCATCACAAGACTACACCTTATCACCCATAAGAAAATGGAACCACAGAAGCATTTAACAAAATATTGAGTCATACCCTGACAAAAATTTGTGATGTTGGAAGACAAGATTGGGATGACAAGGTATCAGCCATATTATGGGCTTATATGACAACTTATAAGAGTTTGAACAAAGCCACACCATTTTAATCGGTGTTTTGTGTGGAAGCTATTCTACCAGTTGAATTCATGATACCTTCTCTCGTGAATAGTGCGCGTATGAGGCCCGGCTAATGAAAAATCGTTAGAAGAGAAAATTTATGAATTGATGAAGCTAGATGAAAGATGATCACTTGTCGATGGATCCAAACAAAATAAAAATCAAAGCAAAAATCATGGCATGATTTCCACATTAGGAACAAGAATTTTGAGGTTGGGAATATGGTCTTACTGTATGATTCTAAGTTTCTGTGCCATCCTGGGAAGTTGAAATTCCATTAGTTGGGTCCCTACACAATCTCGTACATCCTTGATTTGGGTGAGTGCGATTACATGCGCTATATGGAATGAAATTTCCTAGACACTTCAATGGGAGTAGGATGAATCCCTACCGTAAATAACGCTTCCGGGTGTTTGTAAAAAGATAGTTTTGCCAAATAATTTAGAATTTCCTTTATGTATTTTCCTTTGTTGTGTTTCCTTTCGTGTTTTTGTTTTTTTACACCTTGGGTGCTTGTAACATTGTTACTTTTTGAGGGTTTGTAATGTGTAGAGGATAAGGCATCATTTAAGTGTGGGGTGGAGTGATGTGAAGGAAAGCATGGGTAAAGTGCCAAGGAGGATTCTATTGGAAAGTTTGGTTGAGTGGCCCTGTTGAAAGAGATTCATGAAAGAAAAGGTGGAAAAGGATGGTTGGTGTCAAGATAAGGCTACTTTCAGATCCCACGTATAGAGAAGGAAGAAGCACATAAACAACATGAGGTAGGCGAGAGAAAAAATCATGATAGAAGAAGTGTCTTTAGTGCTAGTGATGCGCACGCAAGAGTCTCTTGTCAAGATGGATTGGTTGCATGCCAGAAGGTTGGAAATTATCCGTAAAAAGGTTGGGCATGTGAGTTAGGGAGTAGAAGTCAGGATTTGTTTGAAAAATCTACTTTAAAGATTAAAAGTATGGTGGTAGGTGAAGTAGCATTTAATTCTTTAAAACAAAAACTATAAATAGAGGTTTGGGAATTTCATTATTCACTTTGCATTGTAGACACCAAAATTGGGTCACACTCCCCTTGACCCCTCATCAAATAACCAACCCGAACACACTTACCTAGCCATGGCCCCTTTTACCCCACACTAATATTAATTTAATTAAATTAATCCATGATCTCACAATATTTATTATTTAATTATCCTAATTAAGATAATTCCTACCCTAATACCTCACCTAGCCACCTCACCCCAAATCTATTCTTAGTATGTTGAAATTACTAACTAAGACCTACCTAAACCCTAAAAATCAAATCCTACATCCCCTCTAACCACATTCCCGCATAAAAAATGGTAACTCCCGCTCTTTCCCAAAGGAATAGAAAGATCTGGAGAAAATCATTGTCATGATCTTCCATTTTTAGTAAACTTATAAAATCCCACCCTAACCGATACCTGCTACCCAAGAACTAATGTCGTTAACCTAAAACCATCACCACCACCTTTTATTCCCCTTTGGTAACCTTATTTTGAGGTTGGAACATTTTCAGAGAAAAGGAAGAAGACCGAGTTGTGTACAAGAGAACGAGACATCCATTCACGCATTTAATAATCTAGATCCATTACCAATGTCAATCAGAGAGTATTGTATTCCTAGGAGTACTGGGAAAGCACCACTACAAGACCATACATGTATCCTCCGATCAACCACCTCCACCACTTAGCCATCAGACCATCAACATAGTAAGTATGGCCCTAATCAAGTATAGTTTAGTTTAGTTAAGTAATCTCTATTACTCCTGTTATTAATCTATTCTTTGCATGCTTATCACCCCATCACCCACTTGCTTGTGAACCTAAAGATCCCTTCACTCACATCACCAAATCACCTATTCTCACCGTTGTATACTTCTGAGCATACCTAAGACCTCCATAGACCCCCATTCACTCGCCCAAACTTTATTCGACCTCAGATCACCCATACCATTTTACCTATTTTGAGTTCCTTTCACCCCGACCATACCGACGTTGGTTACCCATAACGTCAGTCGCTTTGTTCTACTAAACCGGCATCACTCATTTTTGATATTATAATGTCTATAATTTTCACAATTTTCTTTACTTTTCGTAGTCTCTATAACTCTCAGTATCTTCTCTGTTCTGATAAAATCCATCCTATAGCTTATCTACTTGGTAGATTACGCCTTTTGCCTTGTTTAGCAAATTTTCTTTCTCATAGTTGACCACCGTTACCTCCGAATGACATCAGATTTTTTTCCCGATCGGAATCGATTAGCTTGTCCTATTTTTCCAGTTGACATATTGACCCAATCCACCTACCACTACCTTTTTTCTATTTCTGTTATATTTTTGTGTCATTTATAGAAAGTAGTCCTACCAAATCAGCACTTGTTCACATGGTGTTGACTTGTAGTCAAGAAAATGCCCTCATATTCATTACTATCCTTTAACCACTCCCACCTAGTCCTTCAACAACTTCCATTCTATTGCCCATAGATCCTACCCAACTTATCACCATCGCCACAAGTGATAAGGAGTTTGCATGACTCCTTGATCACAACCATGCCACCTTATAGTTCTACCTTTCACACTCATCCACTCGAAATGCCTTGGGTCAGTTGATATATGGAATGCCCATATCTATCCCCCGACACTAACTCCTACTTCTCGCATCAGTCCTTTCTTTCTCCACGCTACTCGCACCTACCTTACCCCCAATCATTTCATAGCTAGGCCCTATACCTGCTATGACCTCCGCATATACAACATCTAGTGCACCCACAACATCCACTATACCTATGACAACCATCCGTAACATAGCCTAAAATGCATGTATTGTTTGACATATTCTCGATAACAACACAACCACCCCGGTGATGGTAACCCCTACCCCATTTCAAAACATTGTCATTTCTATTCCACGCTTCTTAGCCTTCATCACTACTAGAGTCACCACGATCCTTCCACCTCCATATATGTACTATCAGTAGCCTCCTGTTTCATCTATCATTCATTTTGGGTATGTTCCCCCTATCTCACTCCCTCATTCTCAACC